>OZ023262.1:128940014-129540014 GCA_964006375.1 Tillus elongatus
AAGTTTTTATTGATATTGCAATATGTTTTATTCAATTTTGATCTTATGGAACAAACTGTTAGGCAATTCCTCTTCCTCGACTATCTAGTTGTAGCATGGCTTGTATACCCGCAGAATCACTGAAATTATGCAGAGTGCAGAGGTGTATTTTCGCTCCTCAGGTAGTGGCTTTTTTAAACTACTATTGTAAATAGTAAAAATATATGGTTGATCTTGATCTTATTCTGCTGTAGTTAAATTTTAAGAAATTTGGCACTATATTCAATAATTATTCACTTGAATGCAACTTTACTGCTGTGTATCTAATCTTATTCAGCCATTACTTGAACAACGTAAGTAATTTAATATTTATTTTGAAATAAACTCACTCTGATGCTCCTGTAGACACTGGCGATCCAACTGTTGCTATTTTCTATTATATAATTTAAGTTCCAACTGTCCTTTTGTATTGTTGTTTAAAACGAGTCTCAAAATATCCTGCTTCCAATCTACCAAAAATTTTCTCTCTTGTTTATTTATTTTTATTAAACAAACTACCGTTGCCAGAGATTCCTTTCTCAAGCCCTCTGTTTTCTGCTATATTATATATTTTATCTCAACAACAATCCTTTGATTTCCTTATCACATTCGATACGTGGCAGGCATTGTTGTTGAGATTTAATTTTGACATATTTACTTCATCTATCAAACATCAAATTTTCTTAACCTAAATATTTACATTTGTCAGATTGTCCCATGATATGTTTAGACACTCTACTACTATCAACTATCCTTAACATACCAAACATCAAATTATCTTAACCTAAATATTTACATTTGTGAGATTGACAGTTCCCATAATCATCTGTTTCCGCTTTCTACAACTATTTAACCTATGAAACATTATTAATATTAATTCCCTATCGTCATTTTCGAGTCTTGTTTAATGGGCACCTTATTTTATACACATATCGTATATACACTGGGTCAAATGAATTCATCTTTTTGAGTTTTTATAATTTTTCTAATATACCAAGGTATGTTTTCCTTAGGTGATCGAATTTGTGTGGTCCGTATGAGTGTATTGATATTTTCTTTATGGATTTTACGTGTATAATGATAGATAGATAGATAGATAGATAGATAGATAGATAGATATTTATTTCACAGATACAACATAAAATCTGTTCGTTATAATGTCAGTATAAGCGATACATCAGTAAAACTAAAATTAAAATTTAAAATATAGCACGGTACAAACATGAAGCACATCACTTAATCTAAACAAAGAAGTCCTCGAGAAAGTAACAGGTCTTTTCCAACAGAAAATTTTTTAGGGTGTGCTTAAAAGTATAAAAAGTATTAGAGGCTTTCACAGCAGATGGCAGTTGGTTATAAAATTTACATCCATTATAATAAACATTCTTCTGGTATAGGGCAGTACAATGTGCACTAGGCCTCAAAATGTCTCTATTTCTGGTAGCATAACCATGATAAATTTGATTTCCTGTGAAGTAATGATAATTCTTATGAACAAAGCAACAAATTTCATATATGTAAGCGTCGTAAAAGGTGAGAATGGAATACTTCTTAAACAAAGGTTTACATGATTCACGAAACTCCGCACCAGCCACCATTCTAACAATCAATTTCTGTATTAAAAAGACACGATTAGAGTCAGACACAGCACCCCAAAAAATGATTCCATAGCTCATAAGTGTGTCGAAGCAGGCGTGGTATACACTCAACAGGGTGCTTTCACCGCAGACATTCTTTAAACATTTCACTGCATATACACAACGCCTCAATCTAGTGCACAGAAAATCGACATGAGGTAGCCAGCGCATATGACTGTCAATAAATACTCCCAACATCTTAACATGACTGGAAAAACCGTAAACCATATCATCAACACATCTCATACCACCTGATCGAAAGCAAATTTTCACAGTTTTTTCGTGAGTTAAGACCAATTTATTCTTGCCAGCCCATACATTCACCCTTTCGTACACCAAGCTACATTTCTGGGTCAGTTCATGGAAACTATCTGCCCTGACAAGAATGGTGTAAGTATATATGTATATATGTGTGTGTATTTCAGCATCTGCTCGTATAAACCATATCAATATATATATATATATATATATATATATATATATATATATATATATATATATATATATATATATATATATATATATATATATATATATATATATATATATATATATATATATAACTACTATTATTGATAACTGATAAGCCTTTTTTTAAACAAATCGACACTTGATGTTAACAGTAACGATCCTAGATTCTAACTAAACTAAATGACACTAATTATTGTACATTAAAAGAAAGAATGAAACATAGTAATTTATGCAAGGTTAGTGGAAATGTGCATGGACAACAATCATGTCGTGGGAACGCTGATTAATACGGTTTTTTATAAACAGAATATTATAGTCTGTCATATAACTCCCCCATCCTTAAAATAAAACTTCTCCTGGAAGCTGAATTGTTGGCCTTCCTGGTACCGGTTCAATTGCTGCTTCCTCAGACGACACATGTTTATATTTGTGAACCTTAAACCACTACACTAAAAAAAATTATATTCAATATTAAAAACACAAGGTAAAGCACTATTGTCCATAAAGTAGGTGTGTACTAATTTGGCTTGAACTCTTCTGGAATTGGTATGATGGGATGTGCTGAAATGTGCTTTGGATTGAGGGTCTTCAAGTCGATTTTGAGTATTGGTATATTCTCCTCTTTGAATTTTAATGACAACTCGTTGAACAGTAACGGTTTTCCCAATATTTTCTCCAGGAACGCTAATTGTTCTTGTCTGAAGATTATCTTGCAACCATTTTCTTTCAACAAACGGATCCCTTTAAGTTCCCTGCTAAGTGTTTCTTTTTGGCAATTAATTTTCAGAGTTTCTTTTGTGGAAATACTGCTAAATATTAGTTAATTTTAGGAATGATTTATATGCTGTTGCTTTATATATCAAGTTTGAATGTGGAATCTTTTTGATGAATTGACATTGAGAAGAGTTTCCGGTGGTAAGCACTTATTCTTCGCATAAGGCCCTATGGTTAGTTTGTATTTTGTTCGAACAGTGAAATATTTTACCTTCGGTATATGTCGGTGAGAGCCTTTAAAATTTTATTATTGGGGTTTTTAATTGATTTCAATAAATATTTGACATCAGGAATTATCGTTATCTGGAGTTCACAGTTGTCGTTCCGAGTGAGTGGATGTCTGCCGGCAGCCAATAATCTTACCGCTTGCTGATAACTGACTGCAAAATAATACACTGAAATCAAGTAAGAATATTAATTTATTTCTACGGCAGAATTAATATATTATATTAAATTAATCAAATCACCCCTAATAACTGACTGTTGATTACAAGGAGCTATATGCTCCCAAACCAACAAAAATCATCACATAAAATATCTACAGATGTAGGAATCGGCCCTACTCAAACATCACAAAAAACCGCAAACCAATCATACACCAATGTTAACGATTAACAGTGACAACTCGCAACAAAGTATTGATGATCACAATATGAATGACCACAGAGACAGCTCTCCTCTATCAACCCATTCGTGGCAAGAAGTCAAAAAAAGAGTCTGTAACTCACCCGAACAAACCCCAAAAAGGCCATAATTTTCAAAAACTTACAACAGATTCTCACCTCTAGCCACAGCAGATGAAATTAACATTAATAACTACGACTCTACAAAGACGATAAAACAGCCCAAACCTCCACCTATTTTTATCCATGGAGTAACAGATTATAATAACATGAGTAACTTTCTAGCAGCCATTATAGCAGAAGAACAATATTACTCAAAGACACTAACAAACAACACTGTCAAAATAAATGTTCACACATCTGAAACATATAGAAGACTTGTGAAATACCTGAGAGACGAGAATATCGTATCCCATACTAACCAGCCCAAAGAAGAAAGAGCCTATAGAGTAGTAGTAAGATACTTACACCACACTACTCCAATTAATGAAATAAAGTTAGATATTCAAAAAGCTGGCCACAGAAAAAGAAATATTGCGAACAGTAGGCATCATATTTCCAAAGATCCATTACCTCTTTTTTTCGTAGATCTAGACCCACAATATAATAATAAAAGTATGTATGATTTGCTATTCCTATGTAACACAAAAGTCGGTATAGAACCTCCAAGGAAAAGACGCGAAATAGTTCAATGTGCAAGGTGCCAAGAGTACGGCCATTCAAAGACCTACTGTAATAAACCATTCATTTGTGTAAAGTGCGTGCGGCGAACAATACGACAGCAAAATGTGCACTAAAACAAGATAAACTCCAGCGAAATGTGCTCTATGTGAAGGTAGTCATCCAGCAAATTACAAAAGTTGCACCTTATACACGGACCTCATAAAAACCAAAAACCCTAACCTGACTAGAAGATACCACCAAAAGCAACAGAATCTAACACAAGGCCACTAAAACATACACGTTGCAACCAGCATAAACACAGAAGTACCTAGCGACTACACTGAACCCCGCCGAAGCAGACCGCTATATAGTCAAGTACTAAAACAAAGGCAACCTGTTTACACAGATGACCATAAAAATATCCTTGAAAACACGCTTACTTCTATCCTGGGAGAATTTAAATCCCTTTTCACACAATTGATGAATCAAAACCAGATTATGCTTAATCTGTTATCAGGACAATAATTTCAACTGAAATGGCAAGGTTCGTACGCATTGCAACATGGAATGCCAACGGACTAACTAGTCGCAAACAAGAACCAATAATATTTGTCAACATTAATAAATATATATAATGCTAATCTCTAAAACCCACTTCACAAATAAGTCAGTATTGCGCATACCGCTCTTCACTACATACGCTACAAATCATCCAGATGGCACGGCACAAGGAGGTACTGCAGTACTGATCAGAAGCAACATGAAACATGACGTCCTACCCCAGTACGAACCGAATGAAATTCAAGCAACAACTATCAAAGTGTATACAGAAACCTGGAGTTTTGATGCATCGGCACTATATTCTCCACCAAGACACGCACTAAGTAAAGACCAATACAAAGATTTCTTCCAAACCCTCGGCCTTAGATTTATTGTTGGAGGGGACTGGAATGCGAAGTACACTAACTGGGGCACTAGACTAATAACACCTAAAGGTCGCAATCTATTAAAAGCAATAATGGTTAAAAATTATAATGTGGTATCAACGGCCAAGCCTACATATTGGACAACAAATACAAACATAATACCTGACGTACTCGACTTTTTTGTGACAAATGGAGTTGCAAACAGTTATATAAGCGTAGAAATACCTCCAGATTTATCGTCTAATCATACACCAGTGATAGCCACTTTAAGCACTACAGTGATAAAAAAGGAACGAAATGCTACATTAACGACCTCCAGAACTAACAATCATACCAGAGATATATTGAAAATACAATAAACTTAAATCTGGTTATAAAGCAACCGAATGAACTCGATGATACCGTAAACTATTTTACTGAGCTGATCCAAGAAGCAGCCTGGAAAAGCACCCCGTCAGTTACAGACAATAACTTATCAGTGAACCAAATACCCCTGCAAGTGCGACAACTGATTGCAGAAAAACGTCAAGCTAGAGGAAGATGGCAACGAACACGTAATCCTACTGATACATTATATTATAACCGATTAACCCGAAAACTTCATAAGACCCTTCAAAATCTAATAACTCAAATTTCAGTCAATATATTCAAGATATCAACAATAGCGATGATCATGCCATCTGGAAAGTTACAAAGAACTTGAAAAGGCCTCTAGTGAGAGTGTCTACCATAAAAAAGTCAAACGGAGAATGGGCGTGCTCAAGTCAGGATAAAGCGAACGCTTTCGCATATCACCTGACTGAAGTTTTCAAACCAAATGAAAACGATCCAACAATATGTTACAGAGAGTCCTTCATAAACGTGCCGTGTCAAATGTCACTTCCAGTTCAGCCATTTACGAAGAAAGAAATAAAAGCCGAAATCAAGAAACTAAAGGCCAAAAAAGCTCCGGGTTACGACCTTATCACAGAAAAACTTCTTCAGTATCTTCCTGAAAAAGCAATTTCTTTGCTGACCACAATCTACAATCGTATGATGAGCCTATCCTATTTCCCAGCCTTATGGAAATACGCCTTATGATAGCTAAGCCAGGCAAACCTGAAGATGAGGTTGCATCTTATCGACCTATAAGCTTGCTATCCATACTAGGCAAAATAGCTGAAAGACTTTTGCTGAAGAGGCTAAGGAAATATGTTAGCCTGCAGAATATAATACCAAGACACCAACTAGGCTTTAGAGAACATCACTCCACACTCCAGTAAATTCACCGAATAGTCAATAGAATATCAACCAGTCTTGAAAACAACGAACTTTGTAGTGCAGTGTTTTTAGATTCCTCTCAAGCATTCGATAAAGTATGGCACACTGGACTCTTATACAAGATCAAGAATCTTCTACCACAGCCATACTATTTGTTACTAAAATCCTACATGTCAGATCGTTACTTTTCTGTGAAACACAAGTCTATATCCCATAGAATCTAGCGTATCACAAGGGAGCGTGCTGGGACCACTATTGTACTTAATCAGCACATCAGATATAACAGAATCAGGTAGCACAACACTTGCTACTTTTGCTGATGATATTGCAATACTATCATCGCATCGAAAAGGTGAGATAGCTTCACAAAACTTACAACAACACTTGGACGAGATCAGTAAATGGTTTAAGAAATGGCGTTTCAGTGCAAATGAAAGCAAATCAGTTCAAGTAACATTTACTAATAAAAACAGGATCTGCCCAGAATTAACTGTATTCAACAACCACATACCTGTAAACACTGAAGCAAAATATCTTGGTATACATCTTGATCAACGCTTAACGTGGAAAAGGCATATATGGTCAAATAAAGCACAAATAAATTTTAAGTTTCGTCAGATGCACTGGCTCTTAGGAAGAAAATCAAAGCTCACCATCAGCAACAAGCTATTGATCTACAAGGCATTTTTAAAACCAATTTGGACCTACGGAATCCAGTTTTGGGAAGGCGCTAAACCAACAAATATCCGGATTATACAAATACAGCAATCCAAAATACTTTGCTCAATAGTAAATGCTCCATGGTACGTTTCCAACCTTACCTTACATCAAGATCTCAAAATCCCTTTCGTTCATGAAGAAATTCGAAGATACGCCCAAAATTATCGCGCAAAGTTGCCTGGCCACGAGAATCCCCTCATAGCACAACTCTCTGATTACCCTTTCTACGAGAGACGCTTAAGAAGAACCTGGCCAAGAGACCTACTAAATTTACAATTGAGTGTTGTCCGAGAGGGAGTGCCAACATTGGTGAGCTTCTCCTTACACGCTTTGCATTATTTATTATTTATATATGTATATATTTTTTAGTTATTTTTAATTATTTTTATATTCGTTCTTGTGGGTTTATTTTTATTTTCCGACTAGACAATACGTGTAACATATTTACTTAATACTCCTTGTAGAGTAGATTGTAAAAATTTAATAAATCAAAAAAAATTAATGAATTATCGTTATGATTTCTGATTCGTATTTTGCTGGAATTGTAAGTAAAAAATGAAGTTTAACTATTTCCTCATAGTCAATAGGTACAGAGAGAAAATAGTGTATTATTATATCACCATCTAATTTACAAGTAATTTTCAGAATAGCTTCAAAATTGTATATGTTTTCGTATTTTAATTCATACTGAAATGTTACGTCATAAAATGAGGATATCTCTTGTAATTCTATAGAGCCTCGGTCGTTCAGAGGTAAGAACCTGTGCTTCTGAACCGAAGGGTACTGGGTTTGATCCCAGGGTTTTCCTTTCACTTTTTCAGTACAAACTGTATCATTAACATCAACCAAAGTTGTGGCATTGTATTTGAGCAAGTTGAATGTCTGTACGTTCCGCCCTTCGGAGGGGGCGTAAAGCCGCCAGTCCCGTGTCCATGCGATGTTGGGCACGTTAAAGATCCCTACTCTTCTTACAGAAAGGCAGGGGTTAAGCAATATTTCCAGGGTAGTGAGGTGATACTGTTCCCTGGCGTCGGTGATTGGCCATGGTCGCTGAAATAAGCCGACGTTGAAGAAATAAAACAAAACAAAAAAAGTAATTCTGAAAGTATATCATCAGGTCTCATTACGCTAGGACGAATATTATTGAGTTTACAAAAGGTGAGAGAATTGTCAATTACTTGAAGTAAATTTAATATAATTTTGTACAGCGTGATTAATTGATTATACATGTCTTTAGCAAAAAGAATATTTTGAGGTGTAGCCACACCCCTTTAATCATTTCATTTAACTGGAGTATTCTTGATTTTAATAAAATTAGATTATGCTTAATATCTCGGCCTGTACTATTGAATTTTTTTATAATGTTATGACTAAGGTTATATTGCATGTTTAACTGCTCTGTACGTAAATGTAACCAGACATTGTCAATTCTTTTGCCGTCTGCGGTGTCTAAGTTACCGACCACGAATTTAACTAACGTAGCAAATCCATTAACAAAACCTCTCTAATATTACTAGAATTAGTAAAAATATTTTTTGTCTTATCGTTAATATTTCTACGGCTATCTAGCTATTTTTTCATAGTTTTATAATTTTATATTATAAACACTATTATTTACGCTAAAAAGATTATAATATTACTACACTGGGTGTTTAAATTATTATACTCATCGTATAAAGGTTTTAAATCATAAAAATGTACAAACGTGTAACATGTGTTCTGTCCATTGCAACTTTGCGGGACCTTAATTGATTGGCAATAAGCCAAGGTTATGTCTGATGTCTCTTATTTCTGCTTCTTGTCCGATTCAGAGAGACCTGGGAGATTTTTAAACTTAAAAGTTTGTTTTCTCGGCCTTGTGATGTTTGATAAATGAATTTTGTCATGAGTATTGTGATGCGTAGGATAATTTTTGCAGTTTTTAAATCGCTATTTACTGTAATTATTTTTTCCGGTTTAAATTTATTTTTGTTTTTCGATTCCTTTTGCTTGTTCGGGAATTTCGAGTAGTTCTTTCCTACTCATGTTACACTTTTCAATTACTCTTTGTTTTTCTAGACTATTCTCTTGTTTAAATTTTCATAGAAAAGTTTAATTTTCCCTTTGTGGTTTTCTATATAGTTATTAGCAATTTGTTTCTATATTTATAAATTAAAAGGGGAATCTGTTCCGAAATGAAAAAAATTCTTTATATATTTGGACCAAATTTGGGAGTTATCCTAATTTTGTTAATGACTTGGAGTTAGAGCTCGTTCATGAGATCTTAACACCCAAATTTTCTTAACAAAAAATTAAAGAATATTTTTTTAAAATGCAATTTCTCTTAAGTTCTTTAAGTGATTGAAACGAAAATCTACAACTTAAAAGAACATAAACAGACCTGCATGTACCAATTTTCAAGTCTTTTCATGAAAGAAAAATAAAGTTATTCCCAATTTAAATTTAAATAATCCTCGACATCACTTCAGATTCTGTAATGCAATACCTACATTGTTGGCCAAAGGCAGATGACGTTGCCTGTACTGCTATTATATTTAAATTAGTGGTGGATAAAAATCTAAAGATTGGAAGTTACAAGTATCATTGCAAGATGTCAGAATGTATACCAATGTGAAATGTAGGACAGGGACGCCATCTCGGTGCAGAACCAGGTAGTATATCGTCACGACAGCTCCAAATAACACAAAATGTTCTATATCGTCAGTGTAATTTGCAAAGTGCGAAACTCCATTTTCCTTGAAAAGTATATTATTGCACCATCTGGTGTCAAGTATCATAATACATGTAGGAAATAATTCCTCTGTCCGTATAAATAATATTAATCTGCCTAGAACAGAATCAGAATAGTGCGTAACTCCAAACCTAATTTTATTGGCGGGAGAAATGTGTAACTCCTGTCAGTTTTGTCATTTAACATTGAATCGTTGTTGTCGCTGCACAGTGTGATTGTTCTGAATTCTTGTGACGGTAAACAAATTACATTGAAAAGGCGTAACGTAGTCTAGGTAAGTGTTTATTGAATTTCTTTTATTGCCATCGTTTAGTTATGCAAGATTTATAATAAACAGAAGTGTACTGTAAACATTTTTACGTGTGTTAGGAGATACGCATTTTGCGAAACGTAATCGTTGTAATTGATTATTGAAGATACGACATTTGCGACATCACTATTTGTTAAATAACTGACGTATTTATTTTTCAATAATGGTTTTATTTTCCATAAACAATGTCTACTAGAACTAAAAGAATTATGATGATGGCAAAGCCACCCATAACTGAACCTGTAGATGATATTGAGCAAAGTGCTATAATAGCTGAAGAGCGTATTAGAGGGATTATTGAAGCAGTGCGTGACGAAAGCTTTGAGAATGATGTGTCTGTAACAGAACCTTTTCAACATATCCATGAAATACAAATGGATTGTGACTGTGATGATATTAGCTCAGCTATTGTAGAAAATGAAACCAGTAACATAGAACCTGAGACAAATGTTATAAATTTAGTTCAGCAGACTCAGGAAGCTGAAGAAACTGATATTATAAATGAAGAACTTAGCAACTATAGTGATGACTTAGAAGATGGCAACAGTAATGGTAGTGAAACCGATACGGAATTGAAACAACGTTAGAGATCAAAGAGATATGAAACCGATAAAGAGAAATGGACAAAAAAAAAGCCTGGACGCAGAAAGCGCGTTATGGTAGTGAATTTTTATATAAATGATCGGGTACAAAATATTTTATTATATATTTTTTTTCTTGTAACATAGAAATCTAAATTTTCGTGTATAGTTTACTTTTTATATCGTAAACCTACCTATTTGGTTATCATAGCTTTTTTATTTGTTGAGATAAATTTTTTGGTGAAAGAAAACTCAAAATTTTCCCGAAAAACCGCGTCCTATTTTCCTGACTAACAAACTTATCGAAGCCATTTACAAAAGGAAGGTACATGCCAAATTTTATCAAAATCGGCATATTATTTTTTGAGTTATCAGTGTGATATATATATATATATATATATATATATATATATATATATATATATATATATATATATATATATATATATATATATATATATATATATATATGTATGTATGTATATTTGGAATTTTCTGAATCTAAGGTCTTTTATTTACGATTGTTTTAATGAAATCGTGATTTTAGAATAAGTTTTCATGTATACCTTGGAAAACGATTTTTTTTTGCAAAAATCTTCAGAAAATGCATTTATTTTCACTAAAAACAATTTAATTTCCATGCGAATTTTTGTAGAAATATAAATAATGTTGAACTTTCTCCCATACTTTTGTTTTATTACCATAAGAAATATTTCCATAACATTTTTCATGCCCGCTTCTTTCTATTGGTATCTGCATATTTCAGGGTATGTAAATATTTTTCGCGGAATCTAATTACGACCCTATTGTTCAAGTACAATATACAATTGGTTTGAACAAGCTTTCCGTCGAAAAGAGAATCAAGAGAATCTTTAAATCCCAAATTAAACTTCAAAGGGCTGCTGTTGAGATCATAATATCTGAATGGAGTTTTCAGTCTGAAAGCTCTTAAGCTCAAAGTGATGACGTCTGGCACAAAACTCATTATTTAATTATCTTGCTCATAATTAGCACTTCAACGTCTTAATGAAATTCAAAAGACGCTAATAAATTGCTTTCCATAGTGAAATACGTCTGCTCCTAATATAATAGCGGGTTGCATGTAAAATTACTTATAATAATATTATTGCATTTAAAAATCTTTAGTACCTTTGCTTTCATCAATTGTTAATTCCCTTATTTGGTGAAACAATTCCTTATTGAATATAGATGTAGAGACTACTTCGCTGGGTTGACAGTTGTTCGCTTTCTTCTCTGTAACAGATCAACACGTTAAGTAACTTGTAACAAACTTACTTTTTTAGTGTGAATATATATGTAGTTATAAGCACAGAATTTTTTTCCCGACGAAATATTTAAGAGAATTCACCAATAGAGAGGTAACAAGGGTGAGACATTTAAAAATATTTTGGAATGACCGTGAATTTGGGCCACTAGATATTATGTGAAACTTGGCAGACGTCTTGATTTCGTTACAATCGCGGACAAGTTCGTGAATCAGATATAACGGACATATTGCCCCCACAAAATATACAAAAATATTTTTGAATAAGCTATATATATTTTTTTAAGTATTAAAGTAACTGGAATGAGATTTTACATGTTAGTAGAAATGAAGTAACTGAACCTCTGTTGTGAATTTTAAGTAATTTGGTTTACAAAATTTTTAGCTGTTTCCAAATTAAAAATAAAATCTGAAAGACATTAATTGAAACAACTTAAGTGGTTACATTAGGATGCAAAGCAAAGACAAAGTAGTCAACTGCCACGCGTATATCGTTACATATACCTCGGGCATACATCATAATGCACCAATAACCAAACAAAATAACGCACGTAAAGCGGGATCGCCACAACATCCTAATGTGCAACTAACGTTCAAACCCGAACTGTGCCGATCCCACATTAATGACCGCCTTCGGGTATATTTAGATGCGCAGATTTCTAAAATATCCTAATCTGAATGTGAGGGAAGAACATAAAGAAGCTTTATATCAGATAGTTGAAGCAAAAATCAAATAGGATAATGTGTTTTGTTTATTTATTATTCTGTTTTGAGTTTAAATAAATGATTGTAAATGCTTTTAAAATTGGAAACTAATGAATAATAACATGTTTTGTTTATTTATTACAGTTTGACAGTTCTGTTTTAATGTTAAGTAGTAAATGATTGTCATTGAAATTGATATAACAACTTTCACATGCTTCTAAAATTGGAAACCTTTTTAATAATAACCTGTTTTGTTTATCATGGTTTGACAGTTATCCTGTGAGGTTAAATAGTAAATGATTGTATAATATATTTCTAAAATTGTAAATCAAATAATAGGAATATTAACGTTAATATTCGTTGATTAATTTTTCAACTAGGTAAGTTATCTTAATAATGAATTTACATATTGACTTTTATGAATTCAAGAGTAGAAACATTTTGTTTGTTTTCACTTGCTGTGTTAAAAAACTATTAAAATGGATCGCATTAAAAATCAGGTATTGTTCACCATAATGGATTCTTATATAAAATGAGGCTCACCGAAAGTAACACAAAGTTCAGTATTAGAATTTGTTTTAAAAAAACTTTTTACTTGATGAAAAAACCGGTTCAATTAGGTTGTCTAAAAAGAAATCATCCAGGCGATTAACAAGGAAAAATACCTACCACGTCTATAATTTGGCAGATACATTCCTTTTCCAAACATGAATTAAATTTTCTTCTGGAAGGTTCTTGTAACTTTAATGAAATTTGTAATACAGGCCTCTTTTAAAAAGAATTACAGTACCTATATTTACCATATTTTAATTTTCTGGCGTCATAGAAAATTTAGTTTTGGGCATTCAAAGCTTTTTTCTCAAGAGAAGCTAGAACACAAGATATGGAAATTGGTTATGATAATAGAAAGAGAGGAACTCTTCAAATAAGCTTGTATTAGGACATCTAAACCATCGACTTTTGACGTCTGTTTAAATTAAAAGTATTAGCTTTAGTAATATGCCGTACTAATAGTGTATCCTTTCATTGCAGATTAATGGTGTAAAATTCTTATGAAATTTTACTACTCGTATTATAACGCACTTGCAATGACACGAAGTTTTTATTATTATAATTGTTGTTATGTGTATTATTGTTGATAGCTTATTCTATTTTCATGTTAGATATTAACGTATATAATATATACATTCTTAAGAACGTCAGATGACCTTTTAATTCTTTTTTCTTTCTGATAAAAACTCGATGAAAACCTAAAAAAAAATCTTTAGGGGCGTTTATTTCGATCGATATTCGATATCATCAAAAGTTACTGCTATCTATATTTCTTATCCTATTGATTAACATTAAATTAATAATTAATGGGATCCATTAATAGTAATTCTGCAAATCACTGCACATGTTCTCAATTCGGAGAATTAAACTGCCAACTCTCATTTCCTCTTCCACTTTAATCTTTGCTCGATACTTGCTCCTTATCACAGCGACCAATGAAAACCCAACTTTGTGCAAATGCGTCGTTGAAAATAGAATTAAAATTAAAATTAAAATCCGCCCAGCTCGACCGCTTGGTAGGTATTATCCATCTGTTATCGAAATTCCAACTTCTAACACTTACATGCTGCAAAATTGTGCCATCGTACACTGCTCTAATACAAACAACTGTTTAGACCCAGCAAGTGCGTTGTGGTAGTGAATTTTCATAGCCCTATGCAGAGGTATATGACTTTTGGACCCAAGTTTTTGGTAGCATCATAAAAAATATGCTCTTTCAATTTCCGACGAAAAATGATAGGCTTGCTATTATAAAAAAAGGAATAAGGGGTAGGGGTGAAATGTGTGAGTGCTGAAAATTACAAACTAATACTACAAGGTATGAAAAAAAATTGTGAACGTGTCCGAGCGTTTTCCATAAAAAAACATTTTTTTCGAATTATGAATTTTATTCCATAGCTGCAGTCCACACTATATATATATATATATATATATATATATATATATATATATATATATATATATATATATATATATATATATATATATATATATATATATATATATATATATATATATAGTGTGGACTGCAGCTATGGAATAAAATTCATAATTCGAAAAAAATGTTTTTTTATGGAAAACGCTAATATAAATATATATATATATATATATATATATATATATATATATATATATATATATATATATATATATATATATATATATATATATATATATATAATGAAAGCAGCCATCAAAGTTGGTTACCTAAATAGTAGAAACAATGAACCATACTACATTAAAATAACTTGATTGTTTGAAAAAGTACAAAATTTTTCCTGAAATGAACTTAAAATATTTTCGGAAAAACTGGTCCGATTTTTCTGGCCAAGTTATTTGCCCACCTACCAAAATATAACTAATCACAAAAACCTTTTCGATGAGTGTTAAAAAAGATTCGTGAAAATTTGCAAATATTTTTTAAGAAAATCCGAAAACATTTTTTGACAATAACTTATTAAACGTTTATAATTAATTGCCAAAATTTCCCAAAAAATCTCAAAAAAAAATTTCTAAGGAAGCACAAAAATGTCTGCGAAAACTGTCTAAACATTTTTTTACACAAGATTTTGCTAAAAGAATACATAAAACTCCAATTATATATCAAATCTGTAATTAAAATTGAGAATAAAATAATTTGTTTGCACGAAAATCCCCTTAAACCTTATTTTCGACGAATTTCGTTTAAAAAATGCTCCATCAATTAAATAATTTTTCATAAAAATTCGCAACAAATGTTTCTTCAAAAAAAATTCATTAAATTAACTTATAGTAAAATTCGCCATTGAAGTAACATTTTGTACAAAAAAAATCGCTAATAAAAATTTTTAAATAAATTAAAAAATATTCAAAATCTGGTCGAAATACAGAAGTAGATACTTTTTTTGTGGCTTTACAGAGAAAATTAATTTGCCTGTCGATGCTGAAAAAATTAAATCCGGTTGCAGAGAAGAAAACAAACTCTTCTGAAGTGAGAATGTCTACTTCTATGTTAATCGTGGAATGGTGTCACCAACAACCGCTGCTATTAAACTTGAATTAAAAGCCTTAAAAGTGCTTATCTTTGATTAGTGTTTTTTTTTAACAAAAAGTCTCTAAAAATATGGTAATTACACAATCTGATCCATTAACATCAAAATTGAGTCAAAGACGAAAAAAAAAAGTAAACAAAGTTGAAAGAAAAGCTCAGTCAACAGTGGGATTTGAATCTACGCCCCTTCGCTCATAAGCCAGCTGTCTAACCATTCGAACACCTTAAGACTTGGTTAAGGAAGGTGAAGTAAAAGGTAGATAACCCATAATGGCCTTTGGTTATTTATTTGTAATATGTAAGGTCAATTTTAGAGGCATTTTTGCAACTATTTTATCAAACGAAAAGAGCAGCATTTACAGGAGAAAATTTATAATATTTTTAAAGTTGTTTTTCTCGTACCATTAACTTTTTGCTCCATGAAAAAATAAACTTCTGTAATGTTTGATATTTTGTTATTACGGCTTCTCTGACTTTTAGTAGCACTAAAGTTTTGCTTCATGACTATACCTTTTTTCTTGTAACTTAGAGATCTAAATTTAGGTGTATAGTTTTATTTTTACAATGTAAACCTGATAACCAAATTTGGCTGCCATAGCTTTGTTATTTCCGGAGATATTATTTTATTCAAAAGAAACCAAAATTTTCTCGGAAAACTGGTCCGATTTTAACTTTTCCAAGTCACCTGCAAACGGAAGTTACTCACCAAATTTTATCAATATATATTTTATCAACATCGGGCCATTGATTATCGGTGTGATATATATATATATATATATATATATATATATATATATATATATATATATATATATATATATATATATATATATATATATATAGATAGATAGATAGATAGATAAAATTTTAAACTGACCCCGGATATGTGTTCTAGGCGGTCTAGTTCGCCCTTATTTGTAGAAATTGTTTCAAAATTCTAACCTCGCGATCTTTTCATTGGTGAAATTTTTATTCACTAAAGGACGAGAGTGTGGCTTTCATATTCTTACACATTCTTTTCGAAAAGCCTTGCTTTGAACGAACGAAATTTTATAAAATGTACTACCCTATACATAAGTGCATATTATTTTTCTTCCATCACTATTTGAGGTCCTGTGTCTTTGTGTATTCATCTTGGTTCTCTCCTATGTTCTTGTCCTCGAAAACTTAAACTTAAACGTACTCTGTCCATCTATCCAGCTTCTGTGTCAGATATGTTCTTAGTGTACCAGTTACGTCTTTTAGTTGTCTCGATTGTCCAGATTTTCTCATTCCTATCATCTCTCTAATCTTTTTGTTTAAGTTGAAAGTCTCATATTTGTGTCTAGTTCTTTAACTTCCTGATGTTTCTCACTCAACCAGTTCTCTTTGGCTTCCTTATATTTTATGAGTTAATTTGTGGACTTGTATTTGGTTGGAACTTGTGTTTTGAATAACTTTCTTTGTTCTAGTAGTAAGAGTTTGTCCTCTGCAATTCATTCTTTATGTTTTGATCTTGTTGTCAAGTTTCTTTTTACTGCTTCTGTTAGTCCCGGTTTTATATTCGTCCATTAAATGCTGCTTAATTAGCTGTCTTATAAGTGGTCCTACCTAACAAATTTGAACTCGATTGGTTCAGTAAATCTTGAGTTATAACTAAACGAAAAATAAATGATTTATGATATGACCTGAAATTACCCTGAATGGGGGCCTATAATGTTAAACAAGGTCTCTCAGATATATCAGGGTTACGCTGCCGTTAAAAATAAAATCTCTAAAATTAACAATCAGCGGGGTTGCTGTTTGCCACAACTGTTATCTGTACCTGAAGATATCAAAAAAATAGTAATGAATAAAATTTTTAATCAAAGTGATTCAATTTGTTTAAAGGCAATCTAGAACTATATTTTATTATGTATAAATATTAAGCTTCCGACTCTTCACGGTATCTAGAAGCCATCTCCTTCTCATAGTTTAATCGGACAACAGTAGCTCGCTATTCGTCATTTGCTATTTTGCCAACAAACAGCAGACAGCAGTCACTAGAGAATCGTGTGCGCTCTGCGGTAGGGGCGGAGATAAAGTCGAGGTTATCTTCTTCTTCTTCTTTGTTTACAGGCGTCATAAATAAATAAGGAGAAGATAACCTCAAAATCGACTCCGTTAATCCGCTAATTACTTAGAATAAGGTACTTATTGTTTACTTTAAGTTTTTACTCCTCATGTAGTGTATGTAAAAGTTTAGGTAAATGAAACTGCATAATATTATAAAGTAGTTTAAACTATACCTATAAACAAATGTTCAGTGTAAATGATTAAAATTTTAAATTTTGTATTGTTTATATTTATTTATTTCATTTGCAAAAAAGTATCGATACAGCAATAGTAAATAAGTGTTGTTACTTTATTTGCAGAAACCGGTTCGAATGAGTTGACTAAAACAGATCATTCAAGCGACTAATAAGGAAAAATACCTATACCATTTATAATTTGGCAGGTACATACCTTTCGTAAATAAAAATTAAATTTTCGGTAACTTTGCAGATCAGCACACGGGGGCCTTTCAGAAAAAAAAGTTCAGAACAATGCTTAGATATCCTTGCGGATGCACAAACCACATGAAAAATTTCTTGCGAGCAGCCCCCAAGAAAGTTACGGGACTAGAAGTGAATAAGCGTACTGGGCGAGGAAAAAGATAAAAAGGAAATGAAAGTGGAAATTGCGAAAAAACAGCTTAGTTGGACCTCTATATCACATTTTGCAGCTATACCTTCTGTTTACCTCGCCCAGAACTCCCATTCTCCGCAGTTAACTGTCTTGGGGGTTGTTATCAACGAATTGTCTTTGTTTACAGTGTTCTTGTTTATGCATTGAGGATAGTTATAGCCTATAACTTATAGGCATGTAGAAGGGGAAGGAAAACCCCTGCGACAAAGTAGCGAACCAAGATTTTCAATTTATGTATAAATTGTTACCTCATTTCATTTGTTTAAATGATTTTTCCAAAAATGATATTGAGGTTGCCTTATTTGCCAGTCTCACATAGAAAGCTACAATATTCCATCCTTTTAAAAAAGTGTGTATATAGAAACAGTAAATAAGTGTAGAAAAGCGTCTGGGTGGCGCAAGTACGTTATGGTAGGTAAAAATATTTCAAATCCC
The DNA here is from genome assembly GCA_964006375.1 of Tillus elongatus. Classification (NCBI taxonomy): domain Eukaryota; kingdom Metazoa; phylum Arthropoda; class Insecta; order Coleoptera; family Cleridae; genus Tillus; species Tillus elongatus. Next base: position 128,958,942 of record OZ023262.1, read on the forward strand.
ATAACTTAATTTCCCATTAGCTAGAATATCCACTCTTGAACCATAGTAAACCCTATGGATACGCAGTGTGGGTACTAGTTTAAAGAAAAACAAGATGATTAGCTTCGCCGGTAACTAGAAATTGGTTATAAAATTATTAACAGTTAATTCATATTGGACCAATAAAATATTTAGAAACTATTTCTCCCACAAAAAATGTTATCTAGAGCCGCCACTGCGTTTAGTAACCTGTTGAGTATAGAAATACGTTAAAAATATGAGAATACTAGCTACTAGTACATACAGACTTGGAGACTACTGGCTTCACTGTTGGTTTTTGTAGGTGAAGGACGTAGCCAGCGCGTGAGCTAACTGGAGCAAGTGTCCCTTCGAATTCTGGAAGTTCTAGGATGTTCTTCAATGCTTCTGTGACTATAGTTTCGCTGCTTGACAGCATTTTCAGACAGATTGAAATTGAATTAGTACGAAATCATGACTACTACAAATAAATATCTGTTGTTATGTTATGATATGATGTTTTGATCAAAAAATTTTATCAAATTGAAAATAAAATGAAACACAGATGACAAATGAGGTTTTCAAAATGTCTATGTGATGTATGTCAATATTTAACATAAAAACTAGAACTAGCCTATAATAACTATGACAACAGTTACAACAATAAAATAACTAAACAATAACAGTATGAAAGTAGTCTCTATACAACGAAAATATCGACATACATAAAATAATGAGTTGATGTATTTCGATATTTTCGTTGTATAGAGACTACTTTCATACTGTTATTGTTTACTTATTTTATTTTTGTAACTGTTATCATAGTTATTATAGGCTAGTTCTAGTTTTTATGTTAAATACTGACATACATCACATATACATTTTGAAAACCTCATCTGTCATCTGTGTTTCATTTTATTTTCAATTTGATAAAAATTTTTGATCAAAACATCATATCATAACATAACAACAGATATTTATTTGTAGTTGTCATGATTTCGTACTAATTCAATTTTATTCTGTCTGAAAACGCTGTCAAGCCGCGAAATTATAGTCACAGAAGCATTGAAGAACATCCTAGAACTTCCAGAATTCGAAGGGCCACTTGCTCCAGTTAGCTCACGCGCTGGCTACGTCCTTCACCTACAAAAACCAACAGTGAAGCCAGAGAAGTAGTCTCCAAGTCTGTATGTAGTATGGACAAGTTTCACCAAGTAAGGGCAACAACAATCAATGAACTAGCTACTAGCTCATCAAAATTTCGCACACATGGACACACACTCTACACACGCGCGCGCACCGGCACGAATATACGCACGTCCACATAATATATCTTCCTTGATTGCATAAAATAGTTTTAGGCGTTATTTAGGCTACAAATTTGAAATATTCATATAACCATTAAGTTACCGTAACCCTCACGTCTATGTCAACGTATTGAATGATTACCTTCGACAAGTACAGCATTAGTAGAAACACTGCATTTTATCAAGCCTTCCATTTATTATTTACCGGGAGCGTTTTAAGATTTGATTGACAAATTGCTGAAGGATTTAGTACACACTGCTAAGGGTTAAGGATACAAATCTTAGCGAGACATCTCTGACTGATACAGCTGTATAATCAACTAATCCGTCAAGTTCCTGTTCCAATTCCCCTCGCAATCTGAGCATAATTTGGCACTAAGTAAGATGAGTATATAGATCACTTTCACCACCCGTTTCCCTACTTGCGTATTTATTACGTTATGTGCTATACTTTAATGAGCGTTCCAATACTACGAGACTGGTGAGATATGTTTAACCTGGAAACTTAGCAAAGTAATAACAAATTATGTTTCAAAAATATTTACAACCCATACCTATACACTACTATATTGGGTGGCGCATTGAAAACGAAACAAACCGATTTGCGTCCAGAGAACAGGGGTCGAGTGTTACATGATTTGAAAGTTCTTTCTTTTTTGAATTCAGCACACCATTTTTTTGAAAGTTTTATTAACTCGTTTAAAAATTATTCACAGTTGAAAATGCAAAAACTCATTTCACTCATTCCGATAATAAATATGCTGATAGTCAACGTTTTGTTGGTTTGTAAACAAAAAATTGACTATCAGAAGATTTCTTATCGGAATGAGATAAATCCGGTTTATTATTTCAGTTTACACAATGGTGTATTCTGTAGAAGAAAGAGTTGAAATAATTACTCTTTTTTTCAAAAACGATGACTGTACCAACCGTACCGCAAATGTGTAATGAAAGACATCCGAACAGACATGTTAACAGAAAATACATTTTAGAGTTAGTTGCAAAGTTTCGACAAAGTGGTTCAGTAGCCAACAAAAAACGAGATCCTGAACGTGAATTTCCGGTTATAGATGAAACTACTGAGATTGAAGTTTTAGGAAAAATTGCTGCAGACCCAACTTTGAGCACGAGAAAATTGACCACTGTTTCAAACCTCATAAGAAGAACTATTCAGCGAATATTGAAGCATCATAAATTTCACCCGTATAAATATCATCTTGTACAACAACTGAATGAAGATGATTTTGATCGGCGGCTGGAGTTTTGTGAAGTTATGACTGCACAAATAGCTGATAACGGGAACTTTCTGTACAATATCTGTTTTTCAGACGAGTGTACGTTTTTATTAAACTCTACAGTCATTCATCATAATTGTCGCTATTGGGCAGATAATAATCCAAGAAATGTTCACGAAGTCCACACTCAAACTCCACAGAAATTGAGTGCCTGGACTGGCATTTTTGGAGACCGTTTAATCGGACCAATTTTTCTTGATTGCAATTTGAGTGGCGAAACGTATTTGGAGTTACTAGAAAATATCGTTTACCCTTTACTAATTGACATTATTGAAAATGATTATCGCTATCAAGAAAATCAATTAGTGTTTCAACAAGATGGAGCTCCTTTGCCTTTTTCACAACGTATTAGGGAGTTTTTGAACAGAGAGTTTCCAGATCAATGGATTGGGCTTAGAGGTGCTATTAAGTGGCCCCCTAGATCACTGGATTTAACTCCTTTATACTTTTTTCTATGGGGTCATTTAAAGAGTAGAATTTTCGCAACCGAAACGGAGTCTCTGGAAGAATTACGACGACGCATTGTTGAAGAACGCCGTCTAATAACTCCACAAATGCTCCAGAATGTCAGAGCTCCTTTTGATCAAAATTTGTACTTTTGTATGGAAGCTGATGATCAACAATTTGAACATTAACTTAAATGAATAAACATTTTTGAACGTTTGGTTTTGTTTTTGTTTTTAACGAAAAATTGACTAATTAGTGCATTTCTTATCATAATGCATGAAATACGTTCTTGCAACTCTAACTGAGAATAATTTTTAAACGGGTTGATAAAACTTCAAAAAAAATATTGTGTGCTGAATTCAGAAAAGAAAGAGATTTCAAATGATGTAACACTCGACCCATGTTCCCTATTTAAAATATAAGGGTTGTTATCACCACCCTTAAGGGGTTGATATGTCAAAACATGTCCCCCTCAATATTAAAATTGACGTGTTTAAGCGTAACATAAAAAAAGAATTTCTCTGGAAGCAAATCGGTCTGTTTCATTTTCAATGCTCCACCCTCTTTAGTGTGCCAAGGATAAGAAGAAACAGCATAGGAGTCTCGGTAACTGAAAAGATACAAATGCGGTTAAATTAGAAAAATGTGCGCAATCGCGGCTTCAACATTAAGCACTTGAGAAACCCCTAAAATTTCACTTACTCTAAAATATATTCGAAAAACAACCAAAATCTATTGTAGAAAACAAAAAGGCCGTATATACTGCCACTTTTTCTGCTCGACAAGATTTTAGTGAATTTTTTGCACAAAAATTGACTAAGAGATCGCAATTTTAGAAATTTGAAGAGAATTCTTCAAACGATTGCGAACTAGACCCCCTAGAACATATACAGTATCAATTTTTATACGTGTGCCTCTGAACCAACGGGTACTGGGTTAGAGCCCAGGGTTTCCCTTTCACTTTTTCAATACAAACTGCAACATTAACATCAACCAAGGTTGTGGCATTGTAGTTGAGCAAGTTGAATATCTGCACATTCCGCCCTTCGGGGGGGGGGTGTCGTAAAGCTGTCGGTCCCACGCCCTTGTGATGTTGGGCACGTTAAATGTCTCTACCCTCCTTACAGAAGGGCAAGCGCTCACTGAAGGAATTATTTTCAAAATTCAAAAGTCTCGGTCTCCTCAGTTTGGAATTTTTCAACACATAAGTGAACGGGTATATTTGAAATAATTTTTTGCAGATATTTTAGTAAAATGAAGAACAATCACGAGGCAAACTTAAACTTAAGGCTTTGTAAAACAGACTTTTTGTGATATTTTCTTTATATAACCCGTATTCATTTTAGGTTCTTTGCCTTAAAGTTGTCAATTTTGCCGTTTCAAATCGCGCCTTGACTATATATTTTAAAGTAATTTTTCTGTTAGGTCCTTACCTTTTCTACAAAAAAATCGATAAAATGCAACTAAATGACAATGCCAGTTTCTTCATTACAAAAGGTAAGTCTTTATTTTTAGACACGCGTTACTTTATTGTTTATTAAATACTAAATATTGTTTTGTACTTTGTGTGGTTAAAGATTCGGAAAACAAACTTTGAGGTTGAAGATATTTTTGTCAGGAAAATGAACGAAGATTCATTTTAAATTAAAACCTGCTTGTGGAAAACAACGAACGCAAAAATACTTCCACCTCACATTATTTATGCTCATTTTTAAAGAACCGCAGTTTCTCGTAAATAGGAAGTCGCAAACAAACGAGTCCCATCTTATATAACTTTATCCAACACTGCAGCTCTAGCTCCTTCACAGACAACGCTTTAGTCCGTTTGTTCTTTTAGAAACTGCTCGCCACCTCGAGCAACTAGCGCTAATAATTTCCTGGATCTGACAAAAGCAAAATGAATGCAGAAGCTAACCCTCCAGCTGTCTCTTTATATTACTATTTTGATCTTCGCACACTCCCGTCCTGTTATCCCTGCATTATCCTCTCAATCTCACTGAGGGTGTCGGTAATATTTTCGTTTGCCTCCTAAATGAACACAAAAAGCAGAAAATTACGATATGTTTCTCATTAGAACATGAACAGCGTAAAGGATGATCCTCATAAAAGTTGGCTTTCCTTAATTTTTCATTTTAGTTTAGATATAAATATAAAAAAGTTGTTTTTACTGAATTTAACAAATTTGTTATCAAATTAGTGCGAACTGGACCCCTAAAACACATATCCAAGATCAGTTTCATATATATATATATATATATATATATATATATATATATATATATATATATATATATATATATATATATATATATATCACACCGATAACTCAAAAAAATAAAATTGGTGAGTGCGTTCCTTTGCAAGTGGCTTGGACACAAAGTTCGTTAGCCATGAAAATCGGACCAGTTTTACCGGGAAAATTTTGGGTTTTCTTTCTTAAAATTGTTGTATCTCCGAAAATAACAAAGCTTTGTAACAAAACCTAGCACACGGGTTTATATTATAAACAGTTCGGGACGCAGCAAGTGCATTAGAGTAGTGAATTTTCATAGGAATTGTACACTATTAGTAAGGTATATTATTAAAACTTTTTTTTTATTTAGAGGTCCCAGTAAGCAATTATTTGAGGAAATTTCTATTTTCTATGGAGATAGAAAATTGAAATTGTACATATATGTAGGTACTGCAAGTCTCTTTAAAAAGTTGTGTTACAAATTTCACTTAAGTTACATAAGATTTCTAGAAAGAAAAATTATTTTTTACAAGGGGAATGTACCTGCCAAATTATAAATATAGCAGGTATTTTTCCTTATTAATTGCTTGGACGGTTGTGTTTTAGTCAACCCAATCAAACTTGTTTTTGCAAACAAAACAACAAAAATGGTTTTTCAAAACAAATTATTAGTTATTCGCAAAGCTCATTATGTTATTTTAGACCTAGGGTGCGTTTTACTATGGCTCAAGATTCAAGATTTTAGCTTAATGGGAAATTCAGTTATCAAATTTGAAATATTTTTAACAAAATTATCTACCAAATAACGTACTTGCTGCACCCAGACCCTTTTCAGCACTTATATACTGTTGCTGTATCCACGATTGTTTTTAATGATAAAAAGACTGGCAAACAAGGCAACCTCAACTTCATTTTTGGTAAATACTTTAAACAAATGGAATGAGGTAACAATTTAAACATAATTTGAAAATCTTGGCTCGCTGCTTCATCTCGGGTGTTCTACTCCACCTTATGAATGCCTACAACCACCATAAAAGAGAACAATGTAAACAAGGAAAATTCCTTGAGACCAACCTCCAAGAAAGTTGCGAGACCTGCCGTGAATAGGGGTTCTGCGCCGTGAAAACAGGATTTTTAGGAAGTATGGCTGCAAAATGGGATAAAGGCAGTTTATACAGATCCAACTAAGCCGGTATTTTCTCACTTTCTGCTCACATTTCGTTTTAATCTTCTTCACCGCCTAGCACCCTTTCCGTAATTTTCTTGGAGGCTGTTTGCAAGACATTTTTCTTGTAGTATCTGCATCCAGAAAGGGTTTAAGCATATTCCTGGGAAAAAGATTTCTAAGAGTCCCCCTTGTGCTAAACTGCAAATTGACCGAAAATTTAATTTTTATTTACAAAAGGAATGTACCTGCCAATTTATAAACATTGTAACCGTCCTTAAACAAAATACTTGAGACGTGGTATATGGTGATTGACCTCAAGTGGATTTGAATCTGCTTGAAAATGAGGTCACTTTTGCCTATTAGCCCTACCCTAAAAGCATCTATCTATCAGATTATTATTATTATTAAGATTAGAAACACTTTAGGAGGTTGGCAGATCTTGATATGGTTTGATACTCACGCTCTTTTCTGTGTTGCTCTGCCTGAAGTCTTATATTTGTGAGCGCCCCAGGCTAGGGCCTGGTTATATAAAATTTAAGGAATCTAGATAAACGATAATTGGAATATATTAATTGTGTTGCTGCCAAACAGGAGAGATATTAGGAAAGAGTTTCTCTCACTTAAACAGATATGTTAATTTTAACAATAATATTAAATTTATTCATATAAATAAATTTGGCATAGCCACCATAATTAAATTGACATTGTTGTTAAATTTCAAATAAACATTAACTCATACACAAATAAATATCAAATAAACAGCAAGAGTTTCAAGAAAAAGAAATTATCATATCATATAGCATATGACAAAGTAATAAAATAAAATGGTTCTAGTTTATGAAAATATTAACATTACATATTTGAGGTATATTAAGGATCAAATGCTGTATTTTTTAGCTCAAAAGCAAATACAAATTATTATCTAAATAGCTTGACGCTCGTCAATTAGTTCGGTTGATTTTTCAGTGGATTAACGGGCCCATCCTTTGAGTGAGGCTTCATTTAAGAAAAATATTATTAGGTGACATTTTAACTTTAATGATTGTCAATGAAAAATCTTAAAAATGTACAGGTTAAATATTTTACAAGCAAAAATCTGTTATTTACAATTTCAAGTAGTATGTACTTTAATTCACAATATTGACAAAATTCTAAAGAATAAACAGGAAGTTTACAGCTGCCCTTTACAGACACCCCACTGACACTATTTAAGTTCAATTTTGATCGTATTACTTTGAAAACTCAAATTGCAAAGGTTCAAATAATAGACTGCTGCATGAGAGGTTCTTATTGTTCCACACAAAAAAATAAAGTTTCATCGACTCACCAAGCCCTGACACCTGGGGTTACCTGTTGAACCTTTGAAAATGCTCTCCAAGCAGAGTCAACCATCAGGGCCTAACATAGGCTTACCAATTCTAATACGAGAGGGGAGGTTGGAGAGATTAAGTGGTACTTTCCATAAACGTTTATTGGGCAGGTGGTTCTTGTTGCTCCAATACGGAGTGAGAAAAATTTGCCCCTAACATCAAATGAACAACCATCTTATGTCGATTTTCGGAATTAATTTGACTAAAATCTCTCTACAGCAATTAAAATGTAAATTGGCTCAAGTCACATTTATAATGCCAACTGATTCAGAGCTAGGTAATAATCGGCAACTTTGTCTGATCAACTTGAGGGATTCACCAGGTCGGTGAACAAAGGATTACTCTTAATTCGCGTTTTTCTGCCAAAGACGTTGTTAATTTAAATTCAAAAACCGATCAAATGATATGAAACAATCACTGACAACTGTTGTTAGATATTATCGACAACGAAAAGGAATTTTATCACCTATTTTAAGATAATTATGAGCCACCTTTATTTCCTAACCAACAAAGCTTACGTTAATAGCAAATTGGGTTATTGAAATTTGAAGGATGATGCTTCCTCGTGGGGATTTTCCTTCCCCGTCGCGTGCATACAACCACCCTCGCTGCATAAACCACAAGAAAAATGTCTTGTTCCTACCCGCCAAGGAAGTTACGGCACCTGGGGGGGGGGTGTGGATAGGGGTGCTGTGCGGGGTAGGCAGGGTTTAAGCGGGATATGGCTTCAAGATGTGAAAAAGACAGCTTTCAAGCCCATTTTACTTGAATTTTCTGCTCATATTTCCTTTTTACTACCTACCCCGCCCAGCACCCCTACTCACTCCTGGCCCCGTAACTTCTTTGGGGGGTGTGAACAAGAAATTTTTCTTGGGGTTTATGGATCCAGGGGGGGCCTAGGCAGGTTTCTGAAAATAGTTTTTTTAAAAGCGTTCGGGAGCTAAACTGCAAATTTATCGAAAATTCGCTACCAAAACGCACTTACTGCGTCGAGATTTTTTTCCTACAAATGCATCATATTTCGATAAAAAATGCAAAAACGCATTAACGAATTTGTTTTACGAAGATTAGCTTAAAAAAAATTATACACCCCTACTCACTCCTGGTCCCGTAACTTCCTTGTGGGGTGTAAACAAGACATTTTTCTTGGGGTTTGTGGATCCAGGGGGGGTAGGCAGGTTTCTGAAAACAGATTTTGAAAAGCGTTCGGGAGATAAACTGCAAATTTACCAAAAATTCGCTACTAAAACGCACTTACTGCGTCCAGATTTTTTTCTTACAAACGCATCATATTTCGATAAAAAATGCAAAAATGCATTAACGAATTTGTTCTACGAAAATTAGCTCAAAAAAATTATATACCATTAAACCATAAACTTCAGCAAATCTACAGCGAAAGCATCAGAGAAATGGTCTATTTGAAATGAATCTTCTGTAAACATTTAAGTAAAATAAAAGGCAATGACGGTTGAATCTGAAACTTAAGGGTTTGCAGAACACTCTTCTTGCAACATTTTCTTTTCACAATCCGTATTTGTTTCATTTCTTTGCCTAAACATTGCCAAATTTGACGTTTAAAATTGCGAGTTTCACGTTTTGAGCAAAATTCCAAAATTTGTTTCTTTAACTGCCCATAACTTATTTGTCTTTTAGTACAGAGTTCACTCTTTATAATAGAAACACGCGTACCAAATTTGGTTGCCCTTACTTTGTTATTTCCAGAGACATGATTTTTTTATAAAGAAAACACAGATCTCCTCATTAGAGAATTTTTTCTAATAAAATTCGCTAAAAACTGGATCTTCCAATGCCATGAGAAGATTGGAATTAAAATTCTCTGCTGCGATATTCTATATATCACTTCAGGAAAGTAATAATATCTCAGAAATTATGCTATTTAGGTATATGGCATATTTAATAGAGGTTGCAGAGCTATGTATGTAGAACGATTTGGAATAGAAATATATAGGGTGTTTCATTCGAAAAAAAAACAAGTTATACCCGCTTGAATTTCCACACTTTTTCAGGCTACAATGGACTATGGACTTCTGAAGAGGCAGATACCAATTTTGTCTTATTTTAAAAACTGTTTATACAGCACAAATATTATTGAAGCTGAACAAGCATATAATTTTATAGAGCCTAGGTAGTCCAGGGGTAAAAACGTGTGCCTTTGAACCGTAGGGTACTGGATTCGATGGGGCCCCCTTCCACTTTTCCAGTACATACTGTATAAAATTAACATCAGTTAATGTTGTGGAATTGTATTTGAGCAAGCTGAATGTCTACACGTTCCGCCTGTCGGTCCCGTGTCCATGCGTTATTAGACACGTTAAAGATCTCTACCCTCCTACGAGAAACGCAGGGGTTAGGCAAAATTTCCAGGATAATGAGGTGAAACTGCTCCCTGGCGTCGGTGATTGGCCATAGTTGAGAAAATAGACAGAAGTTGGGAAAAATACACACAACAATACAATTTTATAAATGGCGAACAGACTTGGAGGGATAAAAGTATTAGTAGAGGTTATTTTTTCAACCATATTTCAGAGGTTTGTGTGTGTGTTTTTAGTTTCTTTAACGTCAGCCTATTTCCGCGACTATAGACAATCACCGACGCCAGAAAGCAGTTTCACCTCACCATCCTGGAAATTTTGCCGAACCCCTGCCTTTTGTAAGGAGCGTAGGGATCTTTAACGTGCCCAACATCGCATGGACACGGGACCGATGGTTTTACGCCCCCTCCGAAGGGCGGAACGTGCAAACATTCAACTTGCTCAAATATAATGCCAGAACCTCGGATGATATTAATGTTACAGTTTGTACTGAAAAAGTGAAAGGAGAACCCTGGGATCGAACCCGGTACCCTTCGGTTCAGAGGCACACGTTCTTACCTCTGAACCACCGAGGCTCTAGGTTTGTGTTAGACTAAATACCAAGGGACAGTAGTGAAGAACCTAATGTTACAGAAAATGTTGGTTATAAATCTGGATTTTGTTCTTGCAAATTAGGATAAGCGAAAAATTATTTAAACATCAATATACTATTTATAGAAATTTTGATCTAAAGCTCGCAGTGTCGGCTCCTGACATGTATCAAGTAGCATGACTAGTATAAAGAGAAGAAACTAGCCCGATAGCATTTTACAAACCTGTTAATCTGCGTCAGAAAAACGCCCATAATGCAGTTGAAGATATAGACTCTGATCTTTCTGTCACAAGATACACGTTCATGTTATCAAGAAATAGGACCAGGAGGCGCAAGGAAAAAGGAACAACATTATTGAAGTCAACGATAATTCAGATGTTACATTGTGGAATTTATTACATCTATCGAGAACAGTAGCCTAGAGTAGGCCCCTGTGCCAATCTGCGAGACCAATCGAAAGGCAGATATTTTCCTATTGCCGGTGCACGTAAAGATCGCCGAAATACTGACTGGATATTTTGAGATAATAATCAACACGTAGATAAAGAAAAGTTTAAGCTAATTAAGAATGTCAGATAATCGCGACAGTTAGACGCATATAAAATTTATATATATATATATATATATATATATATATATATATATATATATATATATATATATATATATATATATATAATTAAACGTATAGTAAGAGTTGCATAAATATAATATCGCCACCTCCCTACAGTTTATTGTTGGGCCAATGCTTCTTTCAACCAAAAGGTACGGACATTGCGTGGAAACAATGATAACGGAATTTTTAGAAGAACTTTCGGTAACCACAAGCAAAGAAAGTTAGTTCTAGATCCTTTCTCGGAGGATGCCGTTTTGTACCTAAGACCAAATGTTAAAAAGTCTGGACGCGAGTGCGATATGGTAGCGGATTTTTATAAAAATGTTTTTAATGGCAAATATGTATTTTTTAATGTAAACCACTAAATTTGGTATAACCTATATAGTAGAATCAATGTACCATATTTTATAATAATAAGTATATTGCTTTTTCCGAACACAAACTTAAAATGTTCCCGAAGAAAGTCATTCTATTTTCTTGACTAACAAACCTCGTCATTAAAATACCTGACACACCTGCCAAGATATAATTAACAAAAAGATTTTGACAAGAATCCCGAAAAAAAAGTTTGTCAAACAATTTCTTTTAGAAAAATTCGGCATTTTCTTAATAAAATTTGGTTTAAGTGATGTTAGACAAAAATTATATTGTTTATGGAAATTTTATAGACAATCTTTTTATGAAAATTCGATAACAACTTCTTCATTATTAATTATCGATATTTCACAAAAGTCTTACAAAAATGATTTTTACGGAATTGCTAAAAATGTTTAAAATTAAATAGATATTTGAAAAAGTTAAATATTTCCAAAATATAAGCAGAAAATAATCATATGTTTGTCACAAACTGTCAGGAATAAGAACGTAATTTGTCTGTCACTTTAAAGTATTATTTGACATTTATGAAAACAACTTATCAACTAGTTATATATTACAAAAATGTAAGCATAATCTAATCAAATTTATAATTTCTTACCTTCTTTGTATCAAAGTTACTTTTAATATACTCCTTCAAAAATTCGGTAAACAATAAGACAATGTGATCGGTTATTAGAATTGAATAGAAACTGAAAAACAATTTTAAAACTGATCCCAACATGAATCATGGTATGCTATGATAATTGGATGATGTTAACGGACAAAGAACCACTCGCGAATTTATGAATATGAGAAATCGAGTTATGAAGGTATTTTAACTCCATGAACTATGATTTTCCTACCAGATGGTTGAAAACTACTCAGTGTACTTCGAGACACATAATAATCACATACGCTATTTGAAATTTCCCTTTTCATCTTTGGAAATATGTTTTTAGGACATTTTGCGGTGTTTGGTTTCCTCAAAATGACATTTATTTCAATATTTTGTTATTCTGACCGGTACCAACCATCTGGTTCCCATTTAAATTATGTACTTTATTTGAATAGGTGATAGTAATAAAACCTACTCAGAATTCAGTGAACACTGAATAAACATTTTTGAAAGAGATTTTAAAAGTAATCGAAATCAACTATTTTACAAGAAGCCACATCATTCTGAACACATGGTTTCTTGCTCATAGGAAGATTATTGTTAAGTGATAAAGATCCAAGCGACGAAACTTGGAACCAAGTGACATGGTTTCTTAAAGTGTCATTTCTGTAAACAGCACCACAACATTTTTTTTCTCTATTAAAGCATAAACATGTAACTCAGCTTCTCCAAAAGTAGCTTAGATTGTTTCTCAGCAATTTCTACAATTAATTTGCTTCTTTTGCTTTTTGTTCCAATACGAAATCAGTTTTTATATGGAAAACAATGTGAAAACACTCACTAGCAGGTGGTTCTTTATACATTATCAGAATACTAAAATAAATGGTTTAGAACTTCTTATGTTGGCCACCAGAAGGCAGAAATTAGTTGTATCAGAAAGTTCCTAATACATGTAATAGATGGCACAAGAAACTAAAGGTATATGAAAAATAACCATTATTTGCCTTTTGGCACCTGGTTCCCTGTTCGTTAATTCTATCCAATTGTGAATATTTCCAAAACTAGAGTCTGGAGTGTTATACAAAAATAGTTCTGCAAATTGAATCATCACTTTCACATAGCCGTGATAATCTACTCTCAATAACATATCAAAAACTGACCACGGATATGTGTTCTGGAGTGTTTAGTTTGCACTCATTTGAGGAGATTTTTAAAAAATTGAAACGTGGCGATCTCTTCAATGGTGAATTTTTTCTGCGATAATTCACTAATACACTTTAGTCGTTAAACGTTTAGATTATATATCATTTGACGACGCTCACCTTGTTAGATTATTCAGTGTACTTATCAGTGCTCATCACAGGTTCCAGTCTTCACATGGTGAATTCCAATAGTAGGCAATGAATTAAGGTAGGACTCAAAATATGCAATGTAGTAAGCAATCACAGTGGTAAGGGTGTATATTATATGTAATCATTTATTTGAATATAACTTCCAATAAAAGAAATTACAGACCCCTTATATTATAGGGTTCCGTTTTAAATGGTTTGTAGGCAAACCATTGACCCATTGTACTGCACACAATTATTTACCAAAACGGCTATTGTGGACGTTTGTAATATAAATCCCTTGAATAGAAAAATGTGTCCCCAAGGTCCCTTAGGGTAAGAACATTTGTTTTTTCTGACAAAGGTCTAAGGATGTCACCAAAGAGAGGTTAATATAATACGCACCAAATTGTCATATATTATAGAGAGCTTTGTACAAGAGATAATACAGAACTTGTGGTATAATGAGAGTTCAACGATGTATACAATACCGTGAACAATGGTGTAGATTTAGCCATTATGGTATTAAATGCGTATTATTTAGCTGTACGGGGACTGTTTCGTAATTTAACTAAATTGCAAAGAGGGGACACCTCCCAAACAAATATATGTATCTACCCAATATTATTATATAATTTTGATGCCTTTAAGAAGATAATTTCTATGGCTGCAAAATTATTATTATGCTCTAAGGCTTACTACTCATACCTAAAAGTAAAAATATTATTAGTGAAGTTTCTTAAAAAAATTCACTAACGAGGACATCGCGACTTTTGAATTTTGGAACAATTTCTTCAAATGAGCGCAAACTAGAACCCTAGAACCCATATCCGGGGTCAGTTTCGATTATATATATATATATATATATATATATATATATATATATATATATATATATATATATATATATATATATACATATACATATACATATACATATACATATACATATACATATACATATACATATACATATACATATACATATACATATACATATACATATACATATACATATACATATACATATACATATACATATACATACAGAGTATACCAACCAAGAAACTAAGATACAAAGTTCGTAACTCCTTTGTTATAATAGATATCAAAAAAGTTTTTAAACAAAAGTGGGAGAGGAAGTAACAGTGCACAATTAAAAATTATGCTTTATTATACAGGATGTTCCGTAAATCAGGTGCAAAGCAAACCAATGTTTTTAGTGAATTTTCATTAAGAAAAATTCGCTAATAGAAAGGTCACGATGAAAAGCTTTTGACCAAATTTTTTCACATGAGCGCGACTTTGGGTCTCTAGAACCCAAAACGAGAGTACGTTAAAATTTATATAAGTTTTACATATATGTATATATATATATATATATATATATATATATATATATATATATATATATATATATATATATATATATACAGGGTGGCGCATTGAAAGCGAAATAGACCGATTTGCAACCAGAGAATATTTTTTTAAGAAACGCTGAAACACGTCAATTTTAATATTGAGGGGACATGTTTTGACATAAAACTCAACTTTGTCACATCAACCCCTTAAGGGTGGTGATAACAACCCTTAAATAGGGAATATGGGTCGAGTGTTACATCATTTGAAAGCTCTTTCTTTTCTAAATTCAGCACACTAATTTTTTTGGAATTTTATCAACTTGTTTAAAAATTATTCACAGTTGGAGTTGCGAGAACGTATTTCATTGATTGTGATAAGAAATACACTAATTAGTCAATTATTTGTTACAAAAAAACTAAAAAACAAAACCAAACGTTCAAAAATGTTTATTCAGTTAAATAAGTGTTCAAATTGTTGACCACCAGCTTCCATACAAAAGTACAAATTTTGTTCAAAACGAGTTCTGACATTCTGGAGCATTTGTGGAGTTATTAGATGGCATTCTTCAAGAATGCGTCGCCGTAATTCTTCCAGAGACTCCGGTTCTGTTGCGTAAAGTCTAGTCTTTAAATCGCCCCATAGAAAAAAGCCTAAAGGAGTTAAATTCGGTGATCTAGGAGGCCACTCAATAGCACCTCTACGCCCAATCCATTGTCCTGGAAACTCTCTGTTCAAAAACTCCCTAACACGTTGTGAAAAATTCGGGGGAGTTCCATCTTCTTGAAACACTAATTGATTTTCTTGATAGAGATCATCATTTTCAACAATGTCAATTAGTAGAGGGTACACGATATCTTCTAGTTACTCCAAATACGTTTCGCCACTCAAACTGCCATCAAGAAAAATTGGTCCGATTAAACGGTCTCCAAAACTGCCAGTCCAGACATTTAACTTCTGTGGAGTTTGAGTTTAATAAAAACGTACACTCGTCTGAAAAACAGATATTGAACAGAAAATTCCTGTTATCAGCTATTCGTGCAGTCATAACTTCACAAAACTCCAGCCGCCGATCAAAGTCATCTTCATTCAATTGTTGTGCAGGATGAATTTTATACGGGTGAAATTTATGATGCTTCAATATTCGCTGAATTGTTCTTCTTTTGATGTTTGAAACAGTGGCCAATTTTCTCGTGCTCAAAGTTGGGTCTACAACAATTTGTCCTAAAACTTCGATCTCAGTAGTCTCATTTCTAACCGGAAATTCACGTTCAGGATCCCGTTTTTTGTTGGCTACTGAACCACTTTGTCGAAACTTTGCAACTAACTCCAAAATCTATTTTCTGTTAACATGTCTGTTCGGATGTCGTTCGTTAAACAAATTTGGGGTACGGTTGGCTTCAACTCTTTCTTCTACAGAATACATCATTGTGAAATTATTTTTCGGTAGTACTATTAAGTATCAAACCGACGGATAAACTGAAATAATAAACCGGATTTCTCCCATTCCGATAAGAAATGTTCTGATAGTCAATTTTTTGTTTACAACCCAACAAAACATTGACTATTAGCACATTTCTTATCGGAATGGGTGGATTACGTTTTTGCATCTTCAACTGTGAATGATTTTTAAATGAGTTGAAAACTTAAAAAAAAAAGTTTTCTGAATTCAGAAAAGAAAGAGCTTTTAAATGATGTAACACTTGACCCATGTTCCCTATTTAAAATATAAGGGTTGTTATCACCACCCTTAAGGGGTTGATGTGACAAAGTTGAGTTTTATGTCAAAACATGTCCCCCTCAATATTAAAATTATTTCATCGACACTTTCTAGAAAAAATATATGTTGGCAAGCTAAGTTTCAGATATGATCTAATATCGTTACCTATTGTTATTTTTTTGTTAGCTTGCGGTTTGTATCCAGCGCGACTCAAAACACGGATGTTTTATTTTCTTTGTTAACTTAAATACAACATCCTGTATTTTATGTCAATAATGAGATCATCTAATATAATCCTTCAATTTTTGTTAGAGGTTCCCTATACCTAAAGTAAGTAGTTATCGAGATATTTTCATTCAAATCTTTCATGAAATGTAGACTCATAAATTAGGAGTTTATCGGTAAATATTAGGCAGTCGTTGAAATTAACATATCAATCTGACAGGTGATACTATAGTAGTTCGCTTAGGTATTTGTTTTACTAACAATTTCTTTATTCTAACGTAGTTAAAGTATAAATTAGTTACAAGATAAATATTAAACACTTTTCCCATCGTGAAATGACTGACATGATTTGCATAATAGGTGAATGCACCAAGGACTACTTACTGGCTTCAAGAGCATATCATGAAAGATTCCCAGAACGGAGGCAACGAAGTGAAACTACTTTAGGAAATTAATAGACCGTTTTGTTCGTTCCGGATCAGTAGCTTATGGAAAAAGGGAAGTACCAAGCCATGCAATCACCGAAGACAACCAAATGAAAGTATCGCTGAGAGTTACCGAGGATCCACATACCAGTATACGCAAGATTTCCTCACAACAAGACATTAGCCACGGTACGGTTCAACCAATCCTGTCAATACATAAAATGCATCATTTCCATGTCCAACTACACCAAGAATTAATTAAGAGAGATTTACACAGCAGAGTAGCTTTTCTGAATGGGCGAAATCGAAAATTAATGAAGGATCTGATTTCTTTGATTTCGTTTTGTTTGGGGTTGAGGCTGCATTTACAAAGTGGTGAGGTTAACAGGCACAATTTACACTATTAAGCGACATCCAGCCCACATCTAGCACGAGCACACAGCCAAAGAAAATATGAATGTTTGAGGTGGGGTTTTAGGGCGGTTTAGGGGATCGGATAACAGGAGCACACTTTTTTAAATCAATAGTAAATGGTGCAGTTTATTAAGGTTTTCTTCAAAATCATTTACCAATGATTCTAAAAGAAGTTCAAGATCCGGCAAGGCATGTGGCTTTTGCACGACGGCGCACCTGTACATAATGCAGGTCCTATTCAGCGCCACCCAAAAAAAAAATATTTCCGGCAAAGATGGATAAGCAGAGTAGGACCTGTACATTGGCCAGCTCGATCATCTGACTTAACAAAAGTGGCTTTTTTTGTGCGGACAATTTAATGGTATCGTATATAAGAAACCCGCAACAACCAAAGAAGATATGAAAACTAGAATTACAGAAGCGTTCAGGAATGTCAATGCTACTATGCTGCGATATGTTTGTCGGTCATTTGAGAATCGACTACAACATTGTGCTGATGTTGGTGGGGGTCACTTTGAAAACCTAATTTGTTTAATTTTATGTTTTTATTACTGTTTTTAGGTAATAGTTATTTTTATCATATTCCATTGAAATGTTGCACTTAATAAATTCATTCTTTTAATGACTTTGTGTACCAAATTCTTCTCAAGCAACAGCAAGATTTTCAAAATCACCTATCAAACAAATAGACATCACAATCCGAGATTTTAAATTACCTTTATTAAATATCTGAGAATATTCCAATAATTACTTACTTTAGAGATAAGGTTTTACCATGGTATAGGGATCGTCAAACAAAAATTTAAGGATCATATTAGGGGATCTCATTAATGATAAAAAATACAATGTGTTTCATTTAAATTAAGAAAGAAAATGAAACATCCGAGCTTTGAGTCGCTCTGTATACAAACCGCAAGGTATAAAATAAATAACAATAGGTAACGATACTAAATCATATTCTGAAACTCAGCTTGTCAACACATTTTTTTCTAGAAAGTATATTTTTCTACAGAGCGTTGATATACTTACAGTTTTAACACAAAACAATCCATATATTTTAATACATCATGTATAGTGTATTTAAACCCTCTATGAAAATAATTAGAAAAATGTGGGCTTTATGAATTTTAAAGTAAGTAATTCAAAAGATGTATTGTCCAAAAAATGTTTGTAAGAATTTGCGTTTAAGTGTTCATCAAGTACATGCAAGCCTAGTAAATTGTTGTTTAAAAATTCCACCACAAACATTGACGCAGAAACGTTGTAGAAATCTCATTGGCTTAATCGCATGCGGATTTTTAATGCCGAGATATGTTCATTATGGAAATTATTTATACCATCTGATGTAAAACACCATTTCTCAGACCAGAAAGCATTTGAAATAAAATCATTATTTTGGGCATGTTACTGCAATAACAAATGACACAATCATAGTAGCTGCTGAACAGGTTGTAGATTCTAGGCATAAAAGACTTCGTGGTTCAGTACCACCCATACAAAATTTTGACTTATATGTAGATTACATGATAATCTTCGGGTGTTGATTGAAGGACTGTCAATGACAGAATTAATTACAGCTTCTTCGAGGTCTACATTTACTTCATGCGGCCGAATAGCTTTTGCTTGAGCAGGATGACCTGATTCTGGCAATATTTTAAAAGAACCAGCAACACTGGATAATGCGGTACATGCCGATGTGGATATCTTTCTTGATATTTTTGAACTGATTGCTGAGAATTTTCATTGCAGAAACCATATACTTATACTATAATTTTATCAGCATAATCTTTAGTGCTATAAGCGTACATTTTACGATTTAATAGTTAACAAACCTGACAGAAAACTGACATGTATATTTGCATTTGTTACTTTAAAAACTTTGTTTTGTTAACAGGTTAAATCAAGTTAAAGCAATGTTGTAAATAAACTACGCGGCAATTCAAGTGGAACATTTTTAATTTTGGATGCTGTTTGATCGTTTGTAGCTTAAAAACAAGCTCACCGAATCTGCTCTAATTTTCACAGATTGGCAGATGTTTCGTGGTGTTTTTGATTGGTAGACAATAACAAAGTTTGCAATTACTTGATATAAGATACAAGGTGAGATATAAGTAGATCTTTCTTCAGCAATATTTCAAACGATGGCCATTAGTTTACGAAGACAGTTATATATATATATTTTTGGTATGCAATTTAGAAATACTTGATAACTTGGGATGTTTTCCAGATTTTATTAATATAGCAGCCCACTACGTTTTTATAATCAACTTTGTGTTTTAGGTTAAATCCACCCTAAGTAAAAATGCAAGCAAACCCCATTGGTCCATGAGGCAGATAATATTCGCTTTGGATATTCAATCAATTTTGTATTTTATGTCAAATCCAGCCTAAGTAAAATGCAAGGGAACCCCATTGGTCGATGAGGCGGATTATGTTCGCTTTTGGTATGCAGTGCTGAAGAATATCTCTATACTTCGGGACCTCTTTTGAGATTTTGTTGATATTGCCTTCCGCTATGTTGCTGTCATCAATATAATTATTGATGTCAAATTGACTCTTGGCTACATTGTTTTTACGCAATAAGCGCACTCAATAGTTAAGGAGTTGGGTTAGGTGAATTTTTGGTATTCTATTGCGAAGAACACCTTAATACGTCGGAACATTTTCGATATTTTATTAATATCGCCGCCCACAACGTATATATCATAAACTTTTTCAATCATTGGTCGACAGGGAGGTTTACGTTGATTTTTGTTATTCCATTCAGAAGAATATTTCTACACCTCGTCGCATTTTTGAGATTTTTCTGATATCGCAGCCTACTAGGTTGATATCATTTATTTTGGATTATAGCTGAAATTTGCAATCAGCAGCAATGCAAGCCGACCCTCCTGATTCAGAAGGTGAGTTGCGTTGGCTCATGATTTACAGGACACCCAATTTAGTTGCGAATAGCAACAATAAAGTTTGACATTTTACATTCATATATGTTGCAGTATGTGGTGGTATAAGTCGGAATGGGAGAACTGACTCAGTAATCTTTGTGAGGGAAAATATGAATGCAGAAATGTATTGAGATTTGTGTACGAGAGAGGTAGTCATCCCCTATGCCATTAATTTCGCTAACGATTTTATCTTGGTCGATGATACTACTCGTCCTCTTTGAGCAGAAATTGTTACGGATATGCTTAGGGTAAACAATATAGGAATAACGGAATGGCCTGTCAGGACACCTAATATGAATTCGATTGAGCATGTATGGAGTAGGCTCAAAATAGGATTAAGTGAGCGAAATAGTTGTTTTCGTGACTTGAATGTATTGGCTACTGCGATTGGGCAAGGGTAGGAAGCTACTCTCCAAAATTTGTTGAGAAAATTGGTGGAAAGCATGCCCAGAGGAGTGGCAGATCTGATCAGTGGTGGACCTATCAGATACTGATTTTTACGTTCTTTCATAACTGTGGAGTTATTTATTCATTCATTTATCTATGTGGTAGTCATGTCTTGTGGCACGAGTAACATAAAAATTTCGCTCCTAATATATTAGTTTTACTGCTAAGAAACAAAATTAATATCAACCTGCGATATCAACAAAGTCTCAGAAATGTCCCGAAGTTTTGACGATTTCTCAACTGAATACCCAAAATTCACCTAACCCAAATTCGTGACTATTGTGATGCGCGTTTTGCGAGAAAGTTAGGAGGCAAATTTGCTGACAGCAACGTAGTCGAATGTGATATCAACAAAATCTCAAAAATGCTACGAGGTATATAAGTATTCTTCAGAATGGCATACCAATAATGAACGTAAACCTCTCCGTCGACCAATGATATTAAAATAATAAAAAATAATAATGATATAAAAGTAGTGGGCGGCGATATTAATAAAATCTAGAAAATGTCCCGACGTATTCGGAATTGCATACCAAAAATTCACCTAACCCAACTCCTTGACTAGTGAAGCGTGCGTTTTGTGAAAACAGAATGTAGTTAAGAGTAAAATTTGGCCTCAAAAACAAAATTGAGGACAGAAACCTAGTGAAACGCGATATCAACACAATGTTGCAGGTATAGAGATATTATTCAGCACTGAATATCCAAAGCGAATATTATCTGCCTCATGGACCAATGGGGTTTGCTTGCATTTTTACTTAGGGTGGATTTAACCTAAAACACAAAGTTGATTATAAAAACGTAGTGGGCTGCTATATTAATAAAATCTGGAAAACATCCCAAGTTATCAAGTATTTCCAAATTGCATACCAAAAATATATATAACTGTCTTCGTAGACTAATGACCATCGCTTGAAATGTTGCTGAAAAAACATATACTTATATTCCACCCTGAATTTTGTTATTGTCTACCAATAAGAATCCCTAGGAGACATCTGTCAACCTGTGAAAATTAGAGCAGATTCGGTGAACTCGTTTTTGAGCTACAAATCATCAAACTGCATCCAAAATTTAAGGTGTTCCACTTCAATTGACCCGTAGTTTAAATATTATTAAATTGGCTCCTTATATAGAAAACTTTGTTCCCTAACTCCTTAAATCAGACGCCCTCGTGGCGCAGGTGGCTAGGTGCCAGCCTGCAAAGCGAGAGGTCCCGGGTTCGATTCCCGGGCGAGCCAAGTTGACTTCGTCTGAAAAATTTGTAAAAAATATTAAATGATGGGAAAAAATGTGCTAATGGCCTGAGATGCCGCAGCCAATAATATTGATTAAAAATAAAAAAAACTCCTTAAATAAGTAAAATCGGACATATCAAATCAATTTTTTTTTAAATGACCTGACGTTTCATTTGTCGCAAGTTGATGGTGAGCTAATAAATCACCCCATATATATATATATATATATATATATATATATATATATATATATATATATATATATATATATATATATATATAGAGAGAGAGAGAGAGAGAGAGAGAGAGAAAGAGAGAGAGAGAGATAAATGTGTATACAGAACCTCGGTGGTTCAGTGGTAAGAGTGTACCCTTGAGCCGAAGGGTACTGGGTTCGATTCCCAGGGTCCCCTTTCACTTTTTCAGTACATACTGTCAAATTAACAACAATCAAGGTGGGGCATTGTATTTGAGCAAGTTGAATGTCTGCACGCTCCGCCTTTCGGAGGGGGCTTAAAGCCGTCGTTTCCGTGTTCATACACGTTTAAAGTCCCTACCCTCCTCACAGAAGGACAGAGGTTCGACAAAATTTCCAGGATAGTGAGGTGAAACTGCTCCATGGCATCGGTGATTGGCCATAGTCTTAGCAGGTGTCTTTCTTTTGTTAATAGCTTGGATAAGTTCGTAAGCCAGCACAATCGGACAATTTAAAAAAAGTATGGACGCACCAAGTGCGTTATGGTAGTGTGTTTTCATAGAAATGATCTGGCATCAAATACTTTATTGTAACTTTTTTTCCTGTGGCATAGAAATCTAAGTTTTTGTATATAGTTTAGTTTTTATATCGTAAACCTACGTACCAAATTTGGTTATCGTAGCTATTTTATTTTTTGTGATAATTTTTTTTTTAGAATGAAAACTCAAAATTTTCCTGGAAAACCTCGTCCGATTTTCCTGGCTAACGAACTTATCCAAGCCACTTGCAAAATGAAGGTATTCACCACATTTAATCCAAATCGGCACATTATTTTTTGAGTTATCGGTGTGATATATATATATATATATATATATATATATATATATATATATATATATATATATATATATATATATATATATATATATATATATAAACATATAAAAATTGAAACTGACCCCGGATATGGAATCTAGGGGTCCTAGTTCGCGCTCATTTGTTTACCAAAATTAAAAGGTCGGGATCTCCCATTTGTGAATTTTTTCTACGAAAATTCACTAAAATTGTGAAAGGAAATTATTTATTAAAAAAATAACAAACCGATTTCAACAAAATTTGGCAGATATGTTGCCTTGATAGAAGTGTAACTATATGCAAAAATGTAAGTTTCTAGGTAAATGAAAAATTAAGTTTAATTTTTGAAACATTTAACGGCCAGATTTAGACTGGAATCTGAGTGTATAAAAACATCGTAATAAATTATTTAATCTCTTAAATTTTACTAATTCTAAATATTAGTCAAGATGCACGTCCCAAATAAACTCGAAATTATTAAAATTACATCAATTATGAGATTTGTATGGTATGTTGACAGCTTAACCCCAATGTTTTATGCTACCGCAAGGTGGTCTTCTATTTAAGAAAGGAACATAAAGACAGAACGTGCTTCTAATATTTAAACAGAGATAAACATTCGTATTGTATTTTATAGCTTATCACAGTATAATTATAACTATGCCGTGGCTATATATTCTTATTGAAAATGCAGCTGCTCTTGACACGATAACCATTGCGACAAGCTGTATTGTTCATTCACTGTTGTTGCTCTTACTTGGTGAAACCGTTCCATAATAAATACAGACGCATAAAATTTTACTCTGGCTTCACAATTGTTTGTTTTCTTTTCTGTAACCGGTTTCGCCTTCTACTGCATCGTCAGGCAGAAAACAATTAAATTAATTTATACGCATTAATGACAACTGCAAATAAAATTTCGTTACTACGATGGGGCATTTAAAATAAATTCTTCAAGGTCGACATCTGTCCTTTTTACTGTATTTTTAGCGACTGTTTGTGGAAAAAAATTCTTTATTGAGGATATATTCTGTGTTGATACAGTGTGAACCGCGGTTATGGAATAAAATTCGAAAAGAAATGCTTTTCATGAGAAATGCTAGGACACGTCAACTAGGTTTTTTGTTTTACACCTTGTAATATTAGTTTGTAATTTTCACCCCTCACCATTTCGCCCCCACTCCTTCTTGATTCTTTTTCAAATAGCAACCCTATAATTTTTCGACGGAAATTCCAAGAGCATATTTTTATCTGTTTGACAGTACCAAAAATTTTGGTCCAAAAGTCATAGACCGCTACACAGCGTGGAAATTTAATGACTGGCAATATAATCGTGTATCCTCAAATTTACAATTATTAAAAAAAATATTCTAAAACATTTAGATGGAGAGGGTTCTTCGTTTTCTTCGCGTGTTGAGTTCTAACAGAGTCTATAACTACAGCTGTTGCTCCTTGCAGTTTCTAGCGTTTTTGCAGTAGCATTTTTGCTCCTCTGTTACCAGTTGGAAATTATGGTTATGCTTATACACCTTCTCGGTTATGATGGATTTCAGTAGTTTGTAGATGACAGGGAGGCACGTTATAGGACGATATTTACTTGGGTGATTCAATTTTAGATAAAAGGTACATAATCCCAGTTGTAAAAAAATATGGAATGTCTTCTGAATGTATGACGAGGTGAGCAAATAAATTTCCAATCTTCTGATGTGTGACAGTAAGTATTTTCTACCAATAATTATGAATGTGGTCCCAGCCTGGTGCCTTTTAGTTGTGTGTTTTACGTATAGCTTTTGCCACCTCTGCCAAGGTGACTTAATGACCTGTCATTTCCTAATCAACACCGTTGATTGTACTTTTGTGAGATTATTATTATTATTATTATTATTATTATTATTATTATTATTATTATTATTATTATTATTATTATTATTATTATTATTATTATTATTATTATTATTATTATTATTATTATTATGATTATTATTATTATTATTATTATTATTATTATTATTATTATTATTATTAAAAATGGCGTCAACTGAAGTAGTTGAAGAAATTCGTGCGTCAACAAAACCGTGTAAAAGGTGCAATAAAGTCGCAGTTCAGGGTGGCTTGAAGTGCATAAAATGTGGCATAGTGTATCATAAATGCTGTGTTAAATTAATGAAGAATATAGAAATTATTAATGAAAAGAAAATAATTTGCTGTGATGGAGCTGTTCAAACGGGAATTTCTATACCCGGATCACCATACGATGGTAATGGAGATAATGCATATCAGGTTGAGATAAAATACTTGCTTGAAATAATTAAACAGAAAGATGAAATTATTTCATATCAGTTGCAACTAATAAATACACTGAAAGAGAAAAAATCTGACCTGTATAATAATAAACTGATTCAGAAGAAAAATGAAAATGACCAAGCAGAAAAGAAAATTGATTTACAATTACCAAGCAAGAAAATTCATTCTGTAAAAAACAACCGTGAAGATGACAAAGCAAAATCGAGTGATACAATAGAAATATTGGTACAAGATGATGAAACTTATTGTCAGAAAACAAATGAAGAAGTCAGTCCTCACTTGCTTAATGAAAAATGGACAGAGGTGGTTAAAAAGAACAAAAGAAGGATTCACTTGGGTACTGCTGCGGTTGAGGGGACAGCTTTTAAGGGTAGAGAAAATTTCGGCCAGAAAAAGGCATGGCTGTTCATCTCACGAGTGAGAGACAGTGTAAATAGCAGTATTGTCTCATCTTACATTGCCAATAAGCTGGAAATAGCCGAGGAAAGTGTCTCAATCAAGGAAATAGCTAAGAACTATGAAAGAGAAGATAGCAAATGCTTCCAAATAGGCGTGCCGTTTAACAAAAAGGATCTGCTATATAAAAATGATTTTTGGCCCAGGGGTGTACGATATAAAAGGTTCCGATTTGATTGGCAAAAGACGGCATATAATCCAGTTGTGAGTGATGGAGATAATGGATTTGCTGAGAAAAATAACACAAATTTTTTATAAGCAGGGAAGCAGGCAAGTGCCTTGTACATAAATGTGCATTACAACTGGAGACCGAAGAGAAAATATATTTATTTTTGCAAAACATACAATCGCTACGGTCTAAGACGTTACAAATAGAGGCTCAAGTACAAAGAAACCCCTATTTTATATGTTTAACGGAGCATTGGTTACACAATCTCGAAACGCCAGTTATCAATGGCTACTATATGGCCTCTCGCTTTAGCAGGCAGATCATTCATCATGGTGGCACATGCATATACACCCGGAATGACGCGATATCACAGGAACTCTTAAGGTACAGAAACATGGGCGTAGAGATGCATTTCGAATGTTGCGCAGTTGAAGTGAAACAGCTCAAAGCGATAATCATTTGCTTATACAGAGCACCTACAGGAGACTGTGAGGTGTTTTTTGAAAAACTACAAGAAGCATTGCATGATCTTAGAGTTCAAGCTCTTAAAAATACTATAGTCATCTGTGGTGATATGAATATTGATTTAATGTCAAAGGAAAGTACAGAAATCCAGAAAAGTCAACGATTGTTGGAACTTATGTTGTCATCTGGGCTGAAGCAAAGAACTTTTCAACCAACCAGGCTCACCTACTGGAAAAAATCATTGCTAGATCAGGTATTTTCCAGCATAGATCAGACCAATATAACTGCTGTAATGGATTTGGGCCTATCAGATCACCTAGGTACGACACTGGAATTGGAAGTGAACACAAGCAAAAAGTCATCCACAGGTAACTACAAGCTGCAGCGGGTGTATACACAAAATAAAATTTCAGCCTTTCGTGAAGAATTGCAACAAGAAACGTGAAGTCACATATATTCCAATTCAGATCCAAACCAAGCTTACACTCAATTTAGTAACACTGTTAAGTTACTTATAGAGAGAATATTTCCAATAAAAAAAATTCCACAACGGAAACCGAAAGGCTGGATTACACAAGGTATCCGCAAATCTTGTAAAACAAAAAGATTGATGCATGAAATGATGACCAAGGGTGAAATTGACAGAAGCTTATATAACAAGTACACGTCAATACTGAAAAAGGTAACTATCCAAGCGAAAAGAATAAAAAGTGAAGCGAGAATAAGCGCATCATATAATAAAATAAAGAGCACATGGGAGATAATAAGCGAAAACTCTAACAAGCTGCCTCGAAACAAACTTACATTCTTAAAGGATACTCAAGATCCAGAGCTTATTAAAGGGGCTTTAAATGAGGCAAATAAGATATTTTTATGTATGTGTCCAAATTTAACTGGAGCAGTAGGAGACACGAGCAAAATCATGTTTCACAACAGTTGTTTTTTCATGCATCCAACGAGTGAGGAAGAAGTGATGAATATAATAAGGGCATTGAAAAGCACCAGAGCAGTAGGCCACGACGAGATTCCAATGATTATTATCAAAAATACTGCAGATTTTCTGGCGGCACCTTTAACTTATCTGATAAACTTAATGATTGAAGGTGGCGTGTTCCCAGATGACCTCAAAAAGGCTAAAACACTAACTATATATAAAAAAGGAGATAGTGATGATTTAAATAACTAAAGACAGATCTCACTGCTTCCTAACTTCTCCAAGATATATGAAAGAGTTATAAATAGTAGACTACTAAATTTCTTTGAAAGTAATAATCTATTAACCGAGTCTCAAGGTGGCTTCAGAAATAAAAAAAGTACAGTACATACCGTTTACAAGGCACTCTGGGAAGTAGATCAAGCTTTCAACAAAAAGGAATCATCAGTTGGTGTCTTTTTAGACCTAAGGAAGGCCTTTGACTCTATTAAACATGACATCTTATTTGCCAAGTTGGAGAGGTATGGCATGAGGGGACAACCACTGTCATTGATAAGGTCCTATCTTTCCAACCGTATGCATTGTTTGGTATATAGGTGTCCAGAAACAAAAATTGAAATAAAGTCTGATTACCAAGCAGTCTCAAGGGGTGTGCCACAGGGATCGATAATCGGACCTCTGCTATATATAATATATACCAATGACTTACCCAATGCTATAAGAGAAAAATTGTTCATGTATGCTGATGACACCACCGTAATTTTACATCATTATGATAAAAATCAATTAGAGCAAAATATCAAAATGGTCATACCTGAGCTCAGAGAATGGTTCCAGGAAAACAACCTGAATATAAATATGAATAAAACTGTAGTGGTGGAATTCAATAAAAGGGCCAAACAAACAAGTGATAGTGTCATTGCTCTAGATAACACCACGAATATAAAACCATCATATGCAGTTAATTTCTTGGGGGTTGAGGTTGACTCCAGGCTGGACTGGAAAAAACATATCGACAAGGTGGTTGCAAGGGTTGCCAAGTATACTTACATGATAGGTACCTTGGCATTTCTAGTATCGAGACAGGCGGCGCTGTCTGCATACCACGCTTATGTTGAGGCCTCAATACGGTATGGCATAATACTGTGGGGAAACTCGGTGGATATGCAGAGGGTGCTGCTAGTACAAAAACCATGCCTAAGAGCGCTTTTTAATTTGCGGGTGGTGGATAGCTGCAGAAGACTTTTTAGCGAACACTGTATACTTACCTGCCACTCGATCTATATATTGAAAGCAGTGCTGTTCGTCATAGACAACCCTGGGTTATTCTAGGCGCACCTACAGGAACATGAACACCAGACAAGATCAAAAAATAATTACGCTATCCCAGCCTCAAGATACACAAGACTGCAAAGGAATGCCACACATAGTGTCATCTAGATCTACAACAAGGTACCGGTAGAAATTCGTCAACTCCCTAGGCAACAAGTGAAGCATAGACTGAAAAGATACCTAGAACTGTCCGCATTTTATGAGTTAAAGGAATATCTGTTGGACGATATTGCGGGAAAAATTTAGTCGGTGTTGACTTGCAGTCAGTGCCCATGATGCCACTATTGGAATTTTTGTATTTGTGCTTGTACTGTTTTGTTTTTGCACTTGTCTTGTTTAATCAATTTTTTGTTTTATTCTTTGTTTATCTCTCTACGTATTATTTTATTTGTGCAAACTTACTCTGATTGGCTCTACGCCCTAAAGGGCATTGTATTGATGAGCTAGTAAAGATTATTATTATTATTATTATTATTATTATTATTATTATTATTATTATTATTATTATTATTATTATTATTATTATTATTATTATTATTATTATTATTATTATTATTATTATTATTATTATTATTATTATTATTATTATTATTATTATTATTTGATATAAGCGTTACACTTTCTCAGTATTACTACTGGAAACCTTTTGACCGACCCCCGCGCGCGACATTGGGGTTCGGCTCGGCGGATGGGGATGAAATTCATCATATCCGATTATGTCGATATTATTATTATTACAGTCTGACTTCCGGTACTTCAACACAGCAGACGTGTTTGAGGTCGCCACTTAACTGAGTAATTTTCGAACTATGTGACATGTCTGCAGCAGAAGCGCCCTCTGCCCCATGTTTAGGATGTTATTTGGTAATCCGAGTTCCTTTAGATTTCCCATGAAATTTTTGGTGACTATTCCTTCCGCCGACATTACGAAAGGATATATAGTCACCTTCTGGAGCTTCCATATGTTTTTTATTTCATATGCCAAGTTTCCATACTTGGTGATCTTTTCAATTTCAGTTTTCTGAATATTATGCGACAGCAGTACAGCAATATCTATGATCACAGCAAGCCTCATCTGTTTGTTTATCAGGACAATGTCTGGCCTATTGAAGTCCACAGTGCGGTCCGTTATCATGGGTCGGTCCCAGTACAGGAGATAGTTCGCCGACTCCAGCACCGCCTCCGGAGAATACTTGTAGTAAGCTGGTGTTGTTGACGGATTCAGGAGGCTGTATTTCAAAGCGATTTGTTGATGGATGATCTTGGCGAGCTGGTTATGTCTACCTAAGTAAGCTGAATCTGAGAGAGCAGGACATGCTGCCATGACGTGTTCAATGGTCATTTTCAACATTTATCCACCACTTCTAATTTTAGGCAATGCTTCTCGTAGTTTTTAGTTTTATAAACCTATCCTGAATGTCCATCACAAAACCCTCTGTCTCTGGGTAGAGTTGCCCCTCGACCAACCATATAAGCGAAGAGGTTTTATCAACACTATCTGCCTGCAAGTGTTTGGGGTACCTTCCATGAATAGCCTGGTCGCCCTACTGGACTACACCGTCCTGGTCAGCCGGGGCGTCCAACTCATAGTTGCGCTGACCCAGCCTAAGTGGAGTATAATCCTTATCCTCGCACACCACCAACCTCATCAGTTCATGCTGCGATACAAGAAAACGTTGTCGCATGTTTCTTTCTTGCTTAAAACAGAGGTTCTTTATTTGGATTAACCCTCTGCCGCCTTCTTTCCGGGGTGTATACAGTCTTCTAACAAATGAGTTGGTGTGAAGGCACCGAAATTTCGTAAAAATTATTATTATTGTTAATATTATTATTATTATTATTATTATTATTATTATTATTATTATTATTATTATTATTATTATTATTATTATTATTATTATTATTATTATTATTATTATTATTACACATTTACGAGTCAGTGAACAAAACAAGATAGGTTTCGTCGATTTAGCAGATAATTACTTTTTCATCTGATTATATCTAACTGAAACCCCAACAAATTTAACAGGTGTATATGGCTAATATTCTCTAATTATACGTCTAATAAATCAATGTGCGTAACAGACTAAATATATTAAGCGTGCCCTTCGCCCCGTTTAACTCAAACACTTTTAATTACGCGGTAGCCATGCATCTGCTGGCGTATTTGAACAGGGCCGTATATTATGTTGCGCCGCCATATTGGGACTACACAGACATATGTATATTTACGCGTGGACACGCATACTGCGATGTAATTGTGCCTACCAGCTGAAATTGTCGAGCGTTGGCTGGTGCTTCGCAAACCGCTCTCTTGTGCCGTCATTTTGGATACATCAACGCTCCGCAAAAAGCTGTTTGTCTTTATGCTCATTCGCGATTTAGATAGAATTAAAAATAAATCTTTGTCAACCGCTTTAGCTTTGGTATATTCATGATTTAAATTAATTTGCACACAAATTATACAAGATAAGATTAGGAGCGGAGGTTTTGTAAAAAGTGGAGCGAAATGTTTTCGTTTTATCTGTATGTGCAGATGTCAGCAGTTAAATGTTCTCTCCGTACGCAATTAAACTTTTATTGGCACATAAAAACACTCGTTCTCTAAACTACGTAGATACGGCTTGTTTTACAGTTTTTCTTTATATACATATATACACTGTGGCAACAGAGGACTTTACTCCTTTATCTGTTAACGTTGTATACTTGTAAGATGCTAGAAACTGACGAAATAGCTTCAGCGCTACTGATAAAAGTTTATATAGTTCTGACATAAGTGTATTAAACTGGAAAATTTGTTTCCTCCAGTGTCTAAAGTTATATAATATAAACACAAAATATACGTACTTACATATAATGAATAAAGTATTGTGCGAAATTAGTACCAAATATAAAAAGTCTGGACGCAGCAAGTGCGTTATGGTGGTGAATTATTATAAAAATTAATAACAAATATGTATTTTTTTAATGGAAGCAGCCATCAAATTTGGCTACCCATTAAGTAGAAACAATGTAACATATTTCATCAAAATAACTTTGAAAAAGTACAAAAATTCTCCGAAAATGAACGGCAGATGTTTCTGAAAAAACTGGTTCGATTTTTCTGGACAACGAACCCCTTTAAGTTATTAAGCCACCTACCAAAATATAATTATTTACAAAAACCTTTTCCATGAAACTCACAAACAAATTAATGAAAATTTGCAAAGAATTTTTTCAAGAGAATCCGAAAACATTTTTTATAATAACTTATTAAACATTTATAATTAATTATCAAGATTTCACAAAAAAAAATCTTACAAAAAATTATTTCGGAATTATATCGGAAGGAAAACAAAATTTCCGTGAAAACTGACTAATTAATTTCTACACAAAATTTTGCTAAAAGAATACATAAAATTCCAATTATATACCTTATCTGTAATTAAAATTCAAAATAAAATAGTTCGTTTGCACGAAAATCCATTAAAACCTTATTTTCGAAGAATTTCGTTTAAAAAATGTTTCTTTAAAGAAAATTCACTACATTTATTTATAAGAAAATTCTCTATTAAAGACGTATTTTGTACAAGAAACTAAATTAAAATAATGACAATTCTTTTATAAAACAAACTCTTCTGATGCCACAAACCTCAACGTCTGTGTTAACTGTGGAGCGGTTTTACCAACTAAGGGTAACAACAGCTGCTACTAAACTTGAATTAAAACTCTTTAAAGTTATTATCTTTGATTTGTGATTTTTTCAACCAAAAGTCGCTAAAAAATATTGGAATTACACAATCTAATCAGACAACGTTAAAATTGAATCGAAGACGAAAAAAAAAGTAAAAAAAAATTTAAAGATAAATTATGTCAACAAAGAGATTTGAATCCACATCTCTTCGCTTATGAGCCAGCTGTATAACCCCTAGACTACCGTAGAGTTGGCAAGGAAAGTGTAATAAAAGGTAAATAACCCATTATGGTCTTCAGTTATTTATTTGTAATATGTAAGGTTTATTTTAGAAGTATTTTTGCAACAATTTTAACAAATGAGAAGACTAGTATAAATCTGGAATATTCTAGTGTACATTTTATGCAATATTTATCATTCATAAACAGCAATAATTATACTAATTTTCACATTTCAAATCTCCAGTTTGACATTTACAGGAAAGAAATTATAAAATTTCCGCAGTAATTTTTTTCGTACCTCTTAAACTTTTTGCGCCGTGAAAGAATAAGCGTTGTCTCTAATGTTTATTGGATTTTGTTTAACGCATATAATATTTTGGGATTGGGTCTTCTCTGACTTTTAGTGGCACTAAAATTTTGCTTCATTAAATGCCTATCACTTTTTTTCGAGAAAATCCGACATTCTATAATAACTTATTAAACAGCATTCATTAGTCACCAAAATTTCACAAAAAAATCTTGATTAAATGAATTTCAATTTAGATACCTAATATGTAATTAAAATTGAAAATAAAATGATTTGTTTGCACGAAAACCACTAAAACCTCATTTTCGACGAATCTCGTTTTAAAATTGCAACAAACGTTTCATCAAAGCAAATTCATTAAATTCATTTATAAGAAAATTTGCTGATAAAACAACATTTTGTACAAGAAAATTCATAAATAAAAATATTCTAAAACGAAAAAAGTACAAAAAAATTTGAAAGAGGATTTCAGTCAACAGCGAGATTTGAATCCACGTCCCTTCGCTCATGAGGCAGCAAACTCAAACTCGAACTGAACAATATTTATTGATCTCGCTAGAATAATATAAAATAATGTCCATGGAAGGGTTCTATATATTATTTACAAAGTTCCAGCTTAATAGAGCTATACCATTGTCTTTGAAGTTATTACAAATATAAATAGTGTTTACAATTTTTATTGCGATGACCTATATAATATACATATATGGATGCTTATAATTTTAATTACTAATGTATAAACTATGAATCTATTTAGAGGAAAAAAGGTGTTACATTCAGTGTCGGCTCGTCAGATGACACAGGTGAAGCGCTGCTTCACCTATATTTTTCGGTTAAGCTACTTTTTTATTCAAAATCCACCATAATTTTAATTTTTTTCATTCGCTTTAATTGATTTGGTACAATCAACGTTACGTCGCACCGCAGTTGATTGTGTATTTTTTTTTTTTTTAGGAACTTATGGTACGATATAATTTGCAAACCCGGTCCTGATCACCGAACTTAATATATACATGCCCCAACGCGCAGCGCTTACGTATTGCAGACCACAGACTACTGACTGAGCCAGATTAGTTCGTATGCAAACGCTGCGTCTACTTCGGCACGCTTGCATGAGACGGTTGCCATGGCAATGGGACGTGCATTGGTAGGTTGGTGTTTATTAGTCACAAAAGTGATGCAGAGTTCAGAGCCTGCTTCAAAGTTTAGTTGCCGTCGTTTATTTAGATTGAGTCGGATCGTCAGAGGCGTATTTTTATTTTAACTATGTTGCCGTTATATAGTCTGGTATGTGTCACATTTACAGACTTTGCAAAGCTGAATTTTTCTTGTTTCTTTTTGGTAAGTGGAACTGATTTGTTTATTATCACCTCTAAAAGAATAATTTCAAAATAATAAAATAATTGGTATAAAATTTCAAGTTGTAAAAAAAATAAAGGGCCTTGAATTTGAAACAAAAAATATGCTTGTAGCTCTTCCTTCTATAAACAGATTTTAATATAATACGCGCCGTATTATATTACCCTATGCGTGCGTGTACAGTACGTGTACAGTGTCCTCTCATCGAATATTCCTGGACATTATTCCTTGTGAAAGTCTATATTTTTGTACAAATGGATTTTTCATTTAAATACGAAAGTACCAGGAGAACGCATGATCTTGAAAATTAAAAAAAAATCACCTGCGGCGCAGAGGGGGTCTTCGTCTCCCTGGACCCCCTTTGGGGTCGCGCAGATTCTGCTTCACCCACTCCCAAAGTCACTTGCCGCCACTGGTTACATTAAGAAACCTGCATACACATTTACATAAAAAATATGGTGAGATCAATAGTTTCGTACTGATCTGTATTTTCTCAGATTACTATTATTAATATAGTCGCCATTTTAATTATTTTTGTGTCTTTTCATAACGATGTCTATGGATTTGTAAAAAAATATTGTTTGTCAAAGGGTAGTTTATGTTTGACAGTTAACTTTAGTTTGTGACGTTTATAATGTTTAATGCTACTCCTATTGTTTAACTGGGTGAAGTAAAATTTATCTGATTTGGCATATTGCTATTTTTTATAAATAGAATATTTGCAGAATTATACCTAATTGTAGTGTGTATACTTTTGTTTAATATCATTTTAAGGCATTTATTGTGAAATCTTTGTAATTTCATGATATGCGTGTTGGATCCGCCACACCATACTGGAGCAGCATAAGTTATGATTGATTGTTATGATTGATGCTAACATTATTATTTATGTGTAGTAGCGGATATAAAGACAGTAGCACGCCACGTGCTTTCCTAATTTATTCTTCTATGTGTTTTTGAAAAGTGAGCATAGTATCTAATTTAAGTATTGTAGATTATCATTTTCTTTTATTATTTGGTTTTTTATTTACAGTGGTTGAAAAATCCTGATATCTTATTTTTTTAAAGTAAATACCACCATAAATTTCTGATTTATTGGGATTGACTTTTGAGTACATTTTTCAAAACATTTGTGCCGTATATTCAGGTGATTTGAATTTGTTTTGCAGCAACGACAGTGCTAAAAGAATGAGCGTAAATAGCAGTGTCGTCTGCGAATAGTGCCGATTTAGTTTTTGGAAACTGTGGAAAGTTGATGTAAATATTAAACAAACTCGGAGCAAATAGACAACCCCAGTGTCTATTGTTTTTACGCTTGATTTTGCCACTATTTAAAAATTGTAACCTGTGATGAGCACTGATAAGTACACTTAGAGAACCCAAATCACCACAACACATATTTTTAAAGACCTTACAATCGTTTCACCAACCACGTAAGCATCATCAAAGGATGAAAAATTCTACAGTGAAAACTAGAACCTGTGGTGAGCACTGATAAGTACACTTGGAGAACCCAAATATCACCACAACATATATTTTTCAAAGACCTTACGATCCCTTCACTAACCACGTTAGCATCATCAGAGGATGAAAAATTCTACAATTTTTTATTTTGTGTTAATAATGATCACTTGAAATTTTCTGTTCTGTGTGTATGAGGATATTAATTTAGTTATGTGAGTAGGATACTTGCTTTGGATCATTTTGTAAATTAGGCAGCGGTCTAACTCTTTGACTACCGTAAGGCTTACCAATGAAAGTGCAATAGAAGGTAGACAATGATCAAAAACTCAGGCAAATGCAACTTAAACTTAACAGTGCTTGCGAGGCCGTAAACTTTAAGATGACTATGCCAAAATTGGGTGTACCTACAAGATGGCATTCAACTTTTGAGATGCTAACATGGGATTTAAGTGTGAAAAATGCTTTAACTATATTTTGCGATAACATCGAAAATCTAAATAATTGTAAGATATCAGATAAATAATGGGTTCTGATCAGTAAAATTTGTCAGTATCTGAGAATTTTCAAAACACTTTCTTTAACACTCGAGGGGAAAAATATTGCACACTCCCATTGGTGGTAATTGGAATAAACTTACTTTTACACAAACTAGAAATATGGGCTCACGAACTTGATAATAAAGTTGATAGAGACGCTACCGATGAGATTATAATTTACTGCATTCAAGCTGCGAGAGATAAAATACTGAAACACTATAACAAAACTAATTGGTTATACTGTATAGTTCTTATTTTGGATCCTCGACATAAAGTCGAAGCATTTTCCTCTTCTTCGTGGGGAAAGCATCTACAATCAGAGGCAGTTAAAAAATTTGAAGAAATATTTAAAGCTAGCTACTTTAATAAATCCGCCGAGAATGATCTACAGGATAAAATACCTTAATCAGCACTGAATCTTGAAAAGGAAGATAACGAATTTGATTTAGATATTACTTACCTATTTAAGAAAGCTAATAATGATAACTCAGAATCTTGGAAGTATGAAATTGAAAAATACTTAAATGAGCCTAGGACAGAAAATTTTGAGAATATCCTTGATTGGTGGAGAAGACACGAAAATGTCTACCCGTCGTTATCGAAAATGGCTAAGGATTTTCTCGGAACGCCAGCAACATCTGTACCTGGGAAAGGCTATTTTCAAGAGCAGCTTTAACAATAACATAGCCAAAAAATCGGCTACGCGTTGACTCCATAAGAAGTCTTATGTGCCTTAATTCATGTCTTATGAATTCCGATTTAAAAATCTGTTTAATTTGATATTTGAAATCTAGTTTGCAATTTTAATTTCAACAGGATTCTCATTTATTGTTTTTAATTTACATTTTTGTGAATCGTTCTAGCAAAAAATGTGCTCAAGAAATTAAAATAATATGTTATGTTATGTTAAAATATGTTATCTTTTTCACAAATAAATACGTTTTAGTATTTTCATTGTTAGTCAAGAAAATTTAAGATTTCTTGTTTTCTTTACAAGAAATCTTGGTATTGACATAACATTTATTGTCTTGTATTGAAATATAAAATTACTTATTGTCTTTATCTTGTCTTAAAATCAAGACACGACCAAGACAACGTCTTGAAATTTTAAATAATTTGGCGACCCCTAATTGCTGGTCCCTTGACTCCTCGTTAAAATCGGATTCTACTGTATTACATTTTGGTCTTGAAAATAATCTAATTAATGTTTTTCACTCCACCCTAATGGGCAATAACAACAAATTTATTACTTTAATAAATGCCATATTTAAATTGATATTATTTTCTGAGTTTGTAACAATCTTTTCGGTTCTGCTCAATAAAGCAAGAATTCTATAACTACATGTAACCACAATTGTTATTTTTTTATTGGTCATAAAATATTTTTGCTGAGAATCTTCAAAAACCGAAAAAAAACCTTGAGTGCAGTTTGTACTCCGCTTGAGACCACTCGTCGTCCTTGGTACCCTAAAGGTTAAGTAACCATTTTTTAAGTTACATTCGCTACCATAACACACTTGCCGCATCATTTGTTTACAATATATCATGAATGTTTTATCCGAGGCAGACAGTTAGTTATATGCAGCAAACATACAAAGATTTTGCTGTATTTTATTTTGAGTTTTGAGAAAAACAGACCCCAATTAATTTACTGGTCATGATGATAAAACAACATCTGAATGATGAAATATGCCGGCGCAAATAACAAACAGCGGTATTGTGATGCATACAAAATACGTGTCTGAAAATTTAGCACATGAATTCCATTCCATATAGCCAGAGAACAGTGTTTTCATTTAAATTAATGGTGTCCACGATATTTGGTAATGCTTGATACAAATTCCCTGACAAAACTTACATCGTTGCTTAATGGCCTTTATATCACTCTAAAGCAGATTAACTTCCAGTTGGATTTGTAGAATACAGTCCTACGTATTGAAATAGGGACCAAAACTAGCAGCAATACCGATATATACGGACTGAATAGCCAATCGCATTCGACTTGCTTCACATCGCGTGCATAGACCCTTTTTCATTGGATGTATTTATAAAATTTCTTTTGAATGCTAGTCTGCATTCAACAAACTAGTAGAAAGAATACGTTTTGCTGATGCGGCGTTATACTCATATATCACGAACTCATCATATATACATACATAAGTTGTTATTCACATATCGCCAGCATGTAATCCTTTCAAACGTAGATGGTAGCTAGCAGAACATGATCCTCTTATGCATTTTGATGCTGAAATGTTTGTTGAAGTTCTCGTATTCAAGAATTTACTTTAATTTTATAGAGAAAAAATAAAAGTGATATTTATTATGTTATTTGTGTACAAATAACTGAAAAAAGCCTGGACGCAGCAAGTGCGTTATGGTAGTGAATTTTCATAGAAATGATCTGAAAAAATATTTTATTATAATTTTTTTTCTTGCAACATAGAAATCTAAATTTTCGTGTATAGTTTACTTTTTATATCGTTAACCTGCTTACCAAATATGGTTATCATAGGTTTTTTATTTTTTGAGATAAAATTTTTTTTCGAATGAAAACTAAACATTTTCCCCGAAAATCTCATCCGATTTTCCTGACTAACGAACTTGTCCAAGCCATTTACAAAGGGAAGGCACTTGCTATATATATATATATATATATATATATATATATATATATATATATATATATATATATATATATATATATATATATATATATATATATATATATATATATATATAATTGAAACTGACCCCAGATATGGGTTCTAGGGGTCCTAGTTCGCGCTCATTTACAAAAAAATTTCAAAAGTCTGGATCTCCCCATTAGTTAATTTTTTCTACGAAAATGCACTAAAAAACTCATAGAAAGTTATTATTTGCTGTATCTAAGAGATTTTGTTCCCCACAAATATTTTAGTATTGCTTTGATTCCCTGACTGCCAGCGTGACAAAATTTTAAAAAAATTAAAGTGCCTATAACTTTTTTTCTTTCAACCTACAGATCTAAATTTTGGTAGATGTTATGCTTTTAATAAAATTCACTAATAGAAACCGGCATATAAAATTTGGTTGTCATACCTTTCTTACTTTCAGATTTTTTTTTTAATGAAACCCAAAATTTTACCGGAAGAACTGGTCGCTGTTTTCTGTCTAGCGAACTTATCCAATCCACTTGCAAAAAGAATATTTACCAAATGTGATAAAAATCAGCCTATATTGTTTTAGTTATCGGTGTGATACATATATATATATATATATATATATATATATATATATATATATATATATATATATATATATATATATATATATATATATATATACATCATATACAAATTGAAAGTGACCACGGATATGCGTTCTTCAAGCGGCCTTGTTCGCGCTCATTGGAATAAATTTTTTCTGCGAAAATTCGCTAATCAATTAAAAAATATTTAAAATCTGCTATAAATATAGAAGTAGATACCTTTTCTGTGGCTGCACAGAGAAAATTTGTTTGCCTGTCGATGCTGTAAAAAAAAGGAAGGTACATGCCAAATTTTATCAAAATCGTCCCATCATTTTTTGAGTTATCGGTGTGATACACACACACACACACACACACACACACACACACACACACACACACACACACACACACACTATATATATATATATATATATATATATATATATATATATATATATATATATATATATATATATATATATATATATACAGTGTGGAACAGCCAAATGGAATAAATTCGATAACGGATAAATGAGGGCGTGTTGGGAAAAACGCTTGGACACGTCGATTTGTATTTTTAACTGCGCATCTTTTTCAAGAAAAAAAAATTATATAGGGTGCGTCATGTGACAGTGGCCAATACCAACTTTCTTATTTTAAATACAAGCCCCTGTATATTATTAATTTTTTGGATTCTTCAGAAAATTCTAGACATAATTCATGTACAATGTCCTATACCTATCTTCAACTGTTTCGGAAATATTAAGTATTTTCAGATTTATTACAAAAATTAACATTAAAAATAGACAATTATTTTATTTCACAAATTCTAATAAGAAATACTGATTATTTCTTAATAATTTAAAAAAACAAAAAAAAAATTAATGTCAATGTAGTAAATGTTCAAAATGCTCGCCACGAACATCTTGGCAACATGCTAATCTGGTATAGAAATGTCTTCTAACATTACTCAACATCTCAGGCGTGACTGATCTAATCGCAAGCGTGATTCGTCTTTTTAAGTCATCTAAGTTGAGGGGCTTAGTTTTGTATACAATACTTTTGACATATCCCCACAAAAAGTAGTCTAATAGCGACAGATCAGGAGATCGTGCTGGCCATTCTATCGATCCGCGCCTCCCTATCCACCGATTTGGAAAAATTTGGTTCAGGTACTGCCGAACATTGATTTGGTAATGGGGCGGTGCTCCATCTTGCTGAAACCATATTTTATTGGCAGGAACTTGTGGGTTTGCTGGATCTGGATATAAGTTTGTCAAAGTTGGCACGACATTATTTTGGAGCAGTTCTAAATATTTATCCCCATTCAAGTTGCCATCAATGAAAAAGGGACCTACGATATGATTTCCAACAATTCCTGCCCAAACATTAACTTTTTCAGGATATTGCGTATGTTCCTCTCTCATCCAATGAGGATTCTCATTAGACCAATAGCGGCAATTTTGACGATTAACATGACCGTGAAGTGTAAATGTGCTCTCATCAGAAAACAAAACATCTTCTAATTGGATCACATTGTTATCTAACATTGCCATCATTTGTTCACAAAAATACGTTCTCCTATCGAAATCGTCCTCCATGAGCTCCTGAGTTGGTATCATTTTATAGGGATGCATTTTACTTTCCTTTAATGTTCGAAAAATTGCTGTGTGGCTAACGTTGAATAGTTGGGCTGCTTGTCGACCAGAAGTATGTGGGTTTTCTTGAAACTCAAGCGTAATATCCAATTTCGTATCATCACTTACTGCATTGGCAGCTACTTTTTTTATCTGTCTCACATGACCAAGCTCGCGAAACTGCTTTTCTATTTTGCTAATTGTTCCTTGGGATACAGGCGGCAAATTTGGAAATTTTTCGTGAAATAAGCGAGACACTTCCATCTGTGTCCGTGTGTTATCTCCATAACCAATCATTTGTAGAATGGTTATTTTGTGCATTTCTGTTAAATGAACCATTTTTCTAATATTATTACGTACAGTTAACGAAATTCAAACGACAATAGCACTGACACTAATCACTACTGTCATGCAGGCAGACAACAAGTTGCTAATGCTACGAGTTTTATACGAACAGAAAGAAAACTGTTTTTGTTTCATTTCATATCAGTAAAAAGAAACGCAGGAATGGTTTTTGTTTACTTTCTCATTATCAAGAGCTGAATGGGAAATAAGTATTGAATGCAATGTAGCGAATTTGTGAAATAAAATAATTTTCTATTTTTAATGTTAATTTTTGTAATAAATCTGAAAATACTTATTATTTCCGAAACAGTTGAAGATAGGTATAGAACATTGTACATGAATTATGTCTAGAATTTTCTGAAGAATCCAAAAAATTAATAATATACAGGGGCTTGTATTTAAAATAAGAAAGTTGGTATTGGCCACTGTCACATGACGCACCCTATATAATTTTTTTTTCTTGAAAAAGATGCGCAGTTAAAAATACAAATCGACGTGTCCAAGCGTTTTTCCCAACACGCCCTCATTTATCCGTT
Source organism: Tillus elongatus (assembly GCA_964006375.1). Lineage (NCBI taxonomy): Eukaryota > Metazoa > Arthropoda > Insecta > Coleoptera > Cleridae > Tillus > Tillus elongatus. The sequence continues at coordinate 129,001,389 of OZ023262.1, forward strand.
ATCGAATTTATTCCATTTGGCTGTTCCACACTGTATATATATATATATATATATATATATATATATATATATATATATATATATATATATATATATATATATATATATAAACATATAAAAATTGAAACTGGCCCCGGATATGCCTTCTAGGGGTCCTAGTTCGCGCTCATTTGCAAAATTTTTTTAAAAATTCAAAAGCTGGGATCTCCCCCATAGTGAATTTTTTCTACGAAAATTCTTTAAAAAGAATATGAATAGCGAGAATGGACTAACAATAGAAACGACGAAACAGACAGGACGGCCGAAATCGTGTATGTTAGGCAGAAATGGTACGTTATCTGTAGAAGGGATCATTGACTAATAGCTATTTATAAAGACGTAATCGTTATGATAATTAAACTAGGGGAGCAGTAAATGTAATGTTAAGTGGCCTCACGTTATAAGGGTGATGAATGTAGCAGGAGACCACGTAAGGCACGTAAAAAGAAATGTTTCACGAAAATTTCAAGTAATTTATTAGGTCACATAAATAAGTTACATAGACAGCGAGCATTGACTAACAGTGTAAATTAAAGGTACAATCCTAGCAAATGGACATACGATGCCTAGTAAGATAATGCTTTTACAAATTTCATTATCGATAGAACAGATTAGTGAGCTTCGCAAATGAATCATAAAGAAGAAAGAGAGGAAAATAAACCGAAAGTGAAGCTACAGGAACGTCTTACGCGGTGGAATACAAGTAGGTTTTTGTAGGGTGATACGTATGTAAAATAGTATAGCAGTAGCGGTAATAGTAAGCAAAGCGTCATGCTAAGAGTAAAGACTGTAACAGCGGCACAAGCATAAGTCAATGGCAGCCACGTGTGTTCGGTAAGAGCAAATTTTAGGAAGAAACTATTGACTTTTAATAATAACAATAGACTAAAAACGATGCGAGTTGTAAGGAAAATAGAAATGATCTGGAACAAAATATTTTATTATAACTTTTTTTTCTTGTAACATATAAATCTAAATTTTGGTGTATAGCTTACTTTTTATATCGTAAACCTACCTACCAAATTTGGTTATCATAGATTTTATATTTTTTTCGAATGACAACTCAAAATTTTCCCGGAAAACATCGTCCGATTTTTCTGGATAACGAACTTATCCAAGCCATTTACAAAAGGAAGGTACTTGCCAAATTTTATTAAAATCGGCCCATTATTTTTTGAGTTATCGGTGTGATACACACACACACACACACACACACACACACACACACATATATATATATATATATATATATATATATATATATATATATATATATATATATATATATATATATATATTTATATAACATATAAAAATTGAAACTGACCCCGGATATGGGTTCTAGGGGTCCTAGTTCGCGCTCATTTGCAAACATTTTTTCAAAATTCAAAAGTCGGGATCTCCCCGATAGTGAGTTTTTTCTACGAAAATTCACTTATAAACATCCTATGGAAATAAGTGGAATATTAGATAAAGTTTTGGCCGATTTGCAAACAAAGATTGTTGAGGTGGCTCCTGTAGGTCGTAATCGAGTCAAACTGATAACGAAATCAGTTAGGTGATTTGGCAAATTTGTTAACAAGATACGAAACATTTCAACAAAACGCTAATAGTTTACATACCAATGCATTTACCCATACTATTAGGCGTTGACTGTGTGTATGGGTGTTCCGTCTTTATTTTTTCCTATTTAGCAGAAAACACAGTTTTAGTGAATTTTCTTAAAAAAATATTTACTTATGAGGAGATCCCGACTTTTGAATTTTGAAAAAATTTCTTCAAATGAGCGCTAATTAGGCCCCCCAGAACACATATCCTAGGTCAGTTTCAATTTATATATATATATATATATATATACATATATATATATATATATATATATATATATATATATATATATATATATATATATATATATATATATAATGGGCCGATTTTGATTAAATTTGGTGAGTACCTTCCTTTTACAAATGGCTTAGATAAGTTCGTTAGTTAGGAAAATCTGCCCAGAATTTCCCGGAAAATTTTGTGTTTTCTTTCAAAAAAAATTAATATCTCCGGAATTAACAAAGTAAGGGCTGGTTTACATCGTTATAGGTGAGCTACCTACCAAAATTTTGCTCTGTGGGTCAAAAGTCAAAAAAGTTATGGGCATTTAAAGAAAAATAAATTGGGGTTTTCCACAAAACGTCAAAGTGGCAATTTAAAACGTCAAAATTTGCAACATTTAGGCAAATAACTTGAATCTAATACGGGCTATGGAAAGAAAATGTTTCAAGAAGAATGTTTTACAAACCCTGAAGTCTTAGTTTCAACCGTCATTTTCCTTCATTTTACTAAAATATTTCCAGAAAATTCGTTTCAAATAGACCCTTTCTCTGATGCTTGGCAGTAGCCTTAGCTATAGAGTTTATCGTTTAATGGCATATAATTTTTGTCGAATTTTCCTAAAAAATCAATAAAGCTCAATATATCCGTTATTATACAAGATATGAAAAAATATTGTATACATTAATTATAGGGTGTCTTGAGCTACATCTTAAAAAAATATTTTTACAATCACAGGCTGGCCCATAAGTCGTTGGTGATACAAATATTATTATTTTTTTGTCGAAAACGCCTATGTTTTTGCGTTTTCCATCGAAATATAATGCATGTTTGTAAGTAAAGAAATTCTGGACACAGCAAGTGCGTTATGGTAGCGAATTTTGATTAAATGCTTCATATTTGAAAAGCTCAATTTGCTGTTAACCTATAAGGTTGACCAAGAAACGGATTTTTTCGGATACTCTTTAAGTCTACTTTCGGACATTTTTGCACGTTTTCAAACAATAAAGTTATTTTGATGAAACATGGAACATTGTTTTTACTATATATGTTACACTGGTAATCAAATTTGATTCCTGCTTTCTGAAAAAAAAAACACGCTATTAAAAACATTTTTATGAAAATTCACTACCATAACGCACTTGCTGCGTCCCGAACTTTTTTTAAGTGTGGTTAGCCAAGTTTCGTAGATAAACTTCACTGATGAGACGATATACAAGGTGTTTCAAAAGTCTCTACCAAGATTTCTAGCACGTATAGCAAACCAAAAACTAACTGTAGTTTATTTTATAAAACTATTTCCTAAAATGCATCCCTAAGAAGCTACAGCCTCTAGAAAAATACCTAAAAAAATAGGTTTTTGTTATTGTCTTCAGAACTACCACAGGCCACTTAATGAAATTTGGCACAATGGCGTAGTTTTTCTATGAGAAATATTACAGATTTATTAGAATCGTCATATTTCATTCAGAGACGTAACTTACAAGAGGGCTGGAATGGTTCTATTTCCATATCTTTTTTGTGCTTGGTTTTGTCTAATACATTTATCTAAAATCTCAAAGCTTAATCTATTTTACATAAAAAACGTATTCCTGTTCAAATGTTTTAAGGTTGACCGTGTTCGAGTCATTTGCAGTTGAATGTTGACGTGTTTTTCAAGCTTTTGAAATCATTTGTCCAAAATGCCTTCGAAAATCTTTTAACTAGGCCATGATATGAATTAAGCGAATGAACGGGATGTTAGCTTGACATTGTTTAACGGGTTGTAAATCTCATTTTGTTATTTCTGTTATTTATTTATTTAAAAAAATGGAAAATTATACATATACTAAACAAGTTGATCTGATTTTAACCTTGGATGAGTGTTTGGGAAATTCGAGTGCAGCTGTGGGAAGATATGCAGAAAAATTTCCTACTAGAAATGTACCGAATCGAATAATCTCTTTGGAAATAGAGCAGAGATGACGAGAAGATGGGTCGCTTGAAGTAACAAACGCAGATGGAGGTCGTCCTAGAAGTGCTCGAACGCTAGAAGTTGAGGAACAAGGTTTGAAAACCGTTTTTCATGAGCCTACAATTAGTTGACGCAGATTAGCATCAAGAACTAATCTTTCCCATACAAGTGCGTTTAGAATTTTGAAAGAACAGGAACTACATCATTACCATTTTAGGTAAGTGCAACATTTACTACCAGAGGATAGGCCATCAAGAGTGGACTTTTGTGAAATACTGCTTGAACGGAAAGCTATTGATCCAATTTTTTAAATAATATCTTATTTATAGACGAAGCAACTTTGACAAAGGCTGGCGTTTTTAATGATCATAACTCGCATTTCTGGCTCGCAAAAAATCCTGGAGTTACTAGAGTGCCTCGCTTGGCATGGTTTTAAAATAAATATTTGTGCAGCTACTTTAGGGTTTTACATGCTTCCTTAAACGAAAATATGTATTCCGTTTTTTTTTATAGAAAATGATCTATTTCAAATATTGGAAGATGTACCCTTACATCTTAGATAGGCCAGGGCCAAAGCCTTTAAAAATCGTAAAAAGTGAACAAAATTCAGAACAGGATGACACCCCTTCAAAAAGTAAGAAAATAAAACAAAGATAAGAGGAATAATAAATTATGGGCCATTTGAGGTCGGGAAGTGGAAGGGGGTGGACTTCTAAGGGTGGAAAACGGTTTATCACGATTTTCGGAAAAACTACAATTCCTATCTAAAAAAGTTAAATAGAAAAGTTGTAGGTAATAAAAAGCTTTTGTGTAAACATTTTTTTCATATCACCTCAAAATCTCTGCGAAAAATCAAGATAACCGACTTATTGGTTTTTTATTTTTCTCTCCCACAAAAAAATTCGTTTTTCACGAAATTTAGCGTAAACTTACCTTGTTAAGTCCAAAATACGCTGTAATTTTTTCGGTACAAAATAAATTTTTTTCCCTTATTTTGATTTTACATCGAAAAAGTAACCTCATTTTCAATCGAAAATTCTCACGTCAAAAAAGATGCTTTAAAAAAAAAGTCGGTGCGCTTTTTGTTCGCTGAAACCTTTACTTTCCGGTGGTGTACAAAAAATAACATTACTGTGTAAAATTTTCTCAGAAAATGCACACAAAAAAAATAATCTCGATATCGATTTTTTTTTTATTCATTGTTTAAAATTTTGCGTTGTTTATTGAAATTTACACTTTAATTACACGAAAAATGAAAGATTTCATGTTGCATTGATCAACTAACAAATTGCAAATTGATATATATATATATATATATATATATATATATATATATATATATATATATATATATATATATATAAATTATAACTAACAACCAGATAAGTTAATAAACTTAATAAGTTAATTTTTAAGATATCTACAATATTTTGAGAAAGTTGTAGGAAAATTTTAAATTATATGCGTAGGTGCCTGTTTATTGCCATTCTAAGAAAACTTCTATACTTGAATGGCTTACGGGAAATTTGAGCCCATCGAAAGGTATGTCATAGAGAAGTGGGGAAGGGGCTGGGAGGGTCTGGGTCTTACTACCTACTTTCCTGATATGATTTAGAAGTAGCTGAAAAAACCGTTAGCCATAGCCGGTATTCGAGTCGCAGAGCAGTGAACAGCATATTTTATAAAAATACGCGTAAATCCATTATTAGACGATAAAAAGTTGTCAAATTTAGCCAATATATTTTATAAATATAACACTGAATCAATTTAGATTTCGGAAATATCAATTGGCAAGAACAAAATCATCTTTTATGTTGGCAAATCTCCCACCAACTGAAAGCACAGCAGAACAATATTGTTACAGGGCATATTATCAGCTTCAAACTTTGGTGGGTAACAAACTTATAGCAGCAGATTGAAGCTGGAAGCAACACCAACGTGGAATTATGGCCAAATTGACAGCTAAAGAATTAATTCCTAAAATATTGCTCAAAACTTTTTGCTGCAGCTGTGAAATTAGATGTAACAGTCTAAAATGTGGCTGCCGAAAACATGTTTTATGTTCAAATTGTCATGTCAAAATTTATGTTCAAATTGTCATGGTTCTGAAAAATGCTGCAAGATTGAAGAAAAAACTTAAGAGGAAGTAAATGATTCAGATGAAATTGTGGATGAAGAACCAATGCAGACTGGAAAAAATATTGGAGACGAAGACGATGATGGTCTTGAAGATTTAGAGGATCCACTATAATCGGAAAGATATGTCGAATCTAACGATGAAGAAATTCAGTCAAAGGGACAAAAACTAATGGACAAGTGATTAGACTTCAAGATAAGGTGATAAATTTGTTTCAAAATATTATAATGAATAACTTCATAAGTATTTAAATTGAATCATACAATTTTAAGCATTTTTTTTTCAATTGAAATGCCTAACAAATATATTTATATATTATAACTTATTATAAGATTTTCTATTCCATAAATGTAATTAGAATTTAATAAAACCTAGATATTAAGAAACCTAAATATTTTCGCATGTGTTCTATGTTTCATGGATTTGCAATTTCTTATTTTATCAATGCAACATGGAATCTTACATTTTTCGAGCAATTAAAGTGTAAATTTCAATAAATATCGCAAATTTTAGACAATGAACAAAAAAACATTTTTCATAGTAGTTTATATTTTTGTCTACACCATCAAAAGGTAGAGGTTTCTTCGAACAAAAAGCGCACCGACTTTTTTTTTAAACCAGCTTTTGTGACGTGAGAATTTTTGATTGAAAATGAGGTTACTTTTTCGATATAAAATCAAAATAAGGGGAAAAAATAAATATTTTTAATTGAAAAAATTACAGCGTGTTTGGGACGTAACAAGGTAAGTTTCCATCAAATTTCGTGAAAAAAAAAATTGGGTGGGAGAGAAAATTAAAAAACCAAAAAGTCGGTGATTTTGATTTTTCGTAGATATTTTGAGGTTATATGAAAAAAGTGTAGATGTAAAAGTTGTAGATCTTTTTATTAAGAACAACTTAGCCATTCAACCTTTTTTCGATATGAATTGTAGTTTTGCCGGAAATCGTGATGGACCGTTTTCCACCCTTAAAAGTCCACCACCTTCCACTTCCCGACTTCAAATCGCCCGTAATTTATTTTTCCTCTTTTTTTGTTTTATTGTCTTCCTTTTACAATGGGTGTCATCCTGTCTCAGAAATTATCGGCCTTGGCCTGAGAAGGGATCTGTTCTTTGTGCATGACGGCGCACCACCACATTTTAGTAGAAGTGTGCGACAGTGGTTAAATATTAATTTTTCAAACAAATTGATCGGGCGTGGTGCTGAATCCACTCTACTTCAATATTTAGGGATATCTGAAAGCAAAATTGTATGAAAATGAAATTAGCACGTTCGAGGAATTAAAAGACAACATCATTAATGAATCTATACATCTTCAAAATACTCGTGAATTGTTCAATTCAATTCAATTTAAACGAAAGATTAAATTTATGTACTCAAGTAAACGGGGTAGATTTTAAGCACCTGTTGTGATTTATCAATTTTGTTGTGGTTTATTAGTGTTATTAAGTTTTTTTTGATTTACAAATAATCCTAAGCTTGTTTCATTTCATGCTGTTTAAATATTCCTTTCGATTATCACGCCTCATTTTGTGTTTTCTTCTTTTGCAGTTTTATTTTTCAAAAATTAGTTCTAAAAGTAAGTCGAACAATGTCAAACTGACATCCTCATCATTTGTTTAATTCATGTCATGGCCTATTTAAAAGATTTTCTAATGCATTTTGGACAAGTGATTTCAAATGCTTGAACATCACGTCAACATTCAACTGCATATTACTCTAAAACGGTCAGCTTTGAAACTTTTTAACAAGAATAATTTTTTATGTAAAATAAATGAAACTGAGATTTTCGATAAATGTAATAGATAAAACCACGCACTAAAAAGATAAGCAAATTGAACCATTCCAGTCCCCTTGTAAGTTACGCCTCTGAATAAAATATGACGATTCTAACAAATTAGTAATATTTCTCATAAAAAAGTACGCCCCTGTATCAAATTTCGTTAACTTACCTGTAGCAGTTTTGAAGAAAATTCCAAAAAACCATTTTTTGGAATTATTTCTAGGGGCTGTAGCTTCTTAGGGGTGCATTTTAGGAGATAGCTTTATAGAATAAACTACACTGATTTTTTGGTGTACTATCCGTCTTCGAAATTTTGGCAGACATTTTTGAAACACCCTATATATATATATATATATATATATATATATATATATATATATATATATATATATATATATATATATATATATATATATATATATATATATAGTTACATCCCTGTATATTCTCAACATCATACAAAATACGACGAATCCGGAAACCATGCATCATCAGTTTAGTGACTTGTGTAAGGGTGCTGATGCAGACGTTTGCATTTATGTCAATTCTGTAGAACATTATTTCATTCAATCGCTGTAACTCTAGTTGTTCATATGTTGTTTTGAATCACATATTTTATAACAAATTTTAAGACTGTAATAATTGTACCACTTAAATAAATTAATTAATTTTTTCGGACAATCGCTACGAAAAAACCTAATTGGCGCTGCAAGGAACAGTATTTCACATCGAAACCTAATTTTAGCAAGCTTTAAATCTTCGTAAAATTAGTTTCGCTCTTTTTTCTAAAAGTTTATGTGCAACATCGAACATCCACACCGGTGCAAGTCAGTCCACACTACCAGAGGGAAATCAGCGAGAAACCAATAGCAGAAGTACCAATGAGCTTCCTGTAAGTTTCCTCCAATATTTTTATCTGTGCATTCATATCGTATCTATTTTATACCTTATATAATTTTGTTCAATAATTCCTATTCGCGCTCTATTTTTCAATTCACCCTGTAATACTTAACAACCATTACTTGTTCATGTATGTTGTGTAATGATAAGAGATAGATCGCCTATTAGGAAAAGAGAACCTATATTAGAATTAGAGGAAGACAATTTTAATCAATTATGTTTATAATTTAGAAATGGCAAATAATCACATTGCCGAATTTTCACAAGCTGCTATCATAATCCCCGAATATTCCGGTGGACAGAAGCATCTTGCTTATTTTATTAAACAATGCGAACTTTATATTAGTAGTTATAGAAGGCCAGAAGCCGAAACACACGCAAATCGAATGTTACTAGAATTTATAAAAGCTAAAATCACTGGTAACGCTCGTGACGTGTTAATTAGTTTAGAAAACCATACATGGGAAAATATAAAATTTGCTTTAAAAAACCAATTTTCAGACCCCCGTTCAGAAAATCTTTTATTTAATGATTTAAATACTAGCTTTATGACTAAATCACAAACTATTCAGGAATATTACAATTTAATTAAAGAAAAGCTAAAGATCTTAATTGAACATGTAGATATACAAGATTTAGTAAACGATGTAAAAACTTATAAGAAAGAATTTTATCAACAAAATGCAGTGGCAGCATATAAATCGGGTGTAATAGAACCTTACTTCTCACATCTTAGATTAGTTAGTGTTAATACTCTTGATTCACTTATGTTAGAATGTAATAGGATAGATAACGAGATTATACAGTCGAATTTCATTAATAGTCTGAGAAACAAAAATAATACGAAAACAAATCATAATACACCTGTACAACATAGACAGACGTTTACCCAAAAACCAATATTTCCAGCATTTCCCCAAATTTACAACAAACCACAACAAATCACACAACAAAAGCAACCGTTTCCTTCTCAGCCAATTTCTAACATAATACCCGTTCAAAATTTTAATAAAAATATACAACACGCTCCAACTCAATTGAGTAAAGAAACGACACCCATGTCAATAAGCAAACAAACTCCCTTAAGAAATACACGACAAATGCCCCAAAGAAATCACTTTATACCCCAATCTAGGCCCACGTTTCAACATCAAGAACTCTTTAACCAAGAGGACCTACCACTAGATCATTCTGATGAATGCCCTTATGACGACCAACTCTCTGACGAAAATATAGAGCCACTAGAATTTCCTGAACCAACTGAAACTTTTACAGATTACACCAATCCAAATCAGGATTTTCACGAAGCAGCCTCGGAAAACCAATCTATTTAGATATAAATAATATTGTTAATACCCCTAAATTACCGTTTTTTGTCATACCAAGTCTAAATTTAAAAGTATTGATTGATTCCGGAGCGTCAGATAGTATCATAAATCCAGGACCGGCTTACGAGTTATTTAAAAAATTTATTTATAAGGAACCATTTTCAATGAAATCAGTTAACCAGATAACCCATGGTGAAGACAACGTAAGGCTTCCTATTTTACAAGAATTTAATATTAATTACCAATTTCCAATGCGTGTCATGCAATGGCACCATCGATTTGACGCGCTTATAGGGTCAGCTCATCTTACAAAATTAAAAGGAAATATCGATTATAATAAAAAAAAATTAACTCTAGGAAATCAAAAAATACCATTTTACCTTGAAATTAATCCACTGAATTTTACACATTTCAAACAAATTTGTGAAAATTATGTATCAGTCCCTGTAAATATAGAAAAAGGCACAGTAGTTTTACCACGTATTGAAGAAACAAATGTTTTAATTTACGAGTCAATAGCTGAAGCCAAAGATGGATATTGTAGAGTGCCCATAATAAAGAAAAATCCAAATTCAAAATTTGTAGAAATACATTTTCAGGAACAAATAGATGTCGATCCATTACAAAATTACTCTGACGAACTACCTAAAATTTCAAAACATTTTGATGTAACAAAAGTTTTAAGAACAGATCATTTAAATACAGAAGAATATGAAAAACTTATTAATTTGTGTCGAAAGTATAATGATATTTTTTTTCATGAAGACTCAGATCTCTCTTTCACCAATGCAATTAAACATAAAATAAGAACTAAAGACGGTGAAGTTGTTCACACCAAATCGTACCGGTACCTTTTTCATTTACGTGAAGAAGTTCAAAACCAAATTCAAAAACTCTTAGACAACAAAATAATTAGACCCTCAATATCACCCTACTCAAGTCCGATATGGATTGTCCCGAAGCGTCAAGACGCTTTTGGAAAAAAGAAATGGCGCTTAGTGATCGATTATCGTAAACTTAACGAAAAAACGATCGATGACAAGTATCCATTACCTCGCATCGAAGAAATTTTAGATAATTTAGGACGCTGCTCCTATTTCACGACTCTCGATCTAGCTCAATGATTCCATCAAATTGAAATGGATCCTGGCAGTATCGAAAAAACAGCATTATCCGTAAATAATGGCCATTACGAGCGGATCCGAATGCCGTTCGGGTTGAAGGGGGCTCCCAGTACCTTTTCACGCCTAATGGATAATCTATTAAGGCCATATTTATACAAGTTTTGTTTCGTATATATGGATTATATTGTTATCTGCTCGAAATCCCTTCAAGAACACCTTTGTCACGTAAAAAATATATTTGATAAGTTAAAAGAGTGTAATCTAAAAATTCAGTTAGATAAGTCAGAATTTTTGCGTAAAGAGGTCGAATTTTTAGGCCATCTGGTCACTGTCCGTGGGATCAAACCGAACCCATCAAAAATAACTGCCATTCAGAATTATCCAATACCAAAGACAAGTAAAGAAATAAGGGCATTTTTAGGATTAACAAGCTATTATAGACGCTTTATTCCAAATTACGCTAAAGTAGTATTTCCTATCAATAAATATTTAAAAAAGGATACCAAGATAAATACTCACGACCCGGAATATGTTGACGCATTCCAAAAAATAAAAGAATTAATTACAAATTCTCCTATCCTGACATACCCGGACTTTGCTAAACAATTTCATTTAACCACTGACGCAAGCAATATAGCTATATGTGAAGTATTGTCACAAAATAATAAACCAATTGCGTTTTACTCAAGAACACTAAATTCAGCGGAGAGAAATTATTCGACCATTGAAAAAGAGTTATTATCCATAGTAGAAAATACAAAACATTTTAGACCTTATCTCTTTGGACAAAAATTTGTTATAGAAACTGACCACAAACCGCTTGTTTGGCTATTTTCCATTAAGGAACCAAACTCACGGCTAGTTAAATGGCGACTAAGATTAGAGGAATTTAATTACGAGATAAAATACAAGAAAGGCAAAGATAACGTAGTGGCTGATGCCTTATCGCGAATCGAAATTAACACGATCGAAGACGACTTTGACCTGGAATCAATAATTAATAACGTAGACCCTGACGAAGACAGAGAAAGAGAAATAATTAACGAACTAGAAAACGACGCAAACAATGCATCTACTAGCACGACTAATAATCTACCTGAAAGCAATGACTCACAGACACAACACTCGTCTGCAGAAAATCCAATTTTCGAAATACCTATATCAGAAAATCCAGTCAATTATTTTTCCAGACGAATAATTTTAGATTACGGACCAAAATATGACACACGCAAATTAAAAATATTCCAGTTTGAAACAATACATGTAAAGGTTCAACTCAATTACGAACTGAGACAAATAAACGACTTCTTGAAACAATTTATTGATCCAAAATTCACTTACGGAATTTACTGTAAACATGATAGACTATTTAAATATTTCACTGCTGTTTCTTCAACATTATTTAATAGTTCTGTTAAAATAATAAAATCTAACGAATTTTTACAAGATGTTGAAAAACAAGAAACTCAACAACAAATTATAGACGAATATCACACACGAAACCACAATGGCATTAACGAAACGTATCAACATTTAAAACAAAAATATTTTTGGCCTAACATGAAAAATTATATAAACGCTTTTAATAATAAATGCTCAATTTGCCTTCAGACAAAATACGAAAGAAATCCGTACAAACCACCATTTTCAGGTCCTCTTCTAGCCAAACGCCCTTTTGAAGTGATACACATTGACACCTTTAGTTTTGATAATTGCAAATTCTTAACTATCATAGATTTATTCCCCAAATATGCGCAGGCATATTATATAACTGATGGATCCGCAATAACCGTGTTAAATAAACTTCGACACTATTTTTCCCATCATAATCATCCCATAAAAATAGTAGCTGATGCTACCCTTAAAGAATACTGTAATTTATTTAATATTAATCTTCACATAACAACCCCCAAAATCCTAACTGAAATTCACCAGTAGAGCGACTGCACTCAACTCTTGTAGAAAAATTGCGAATTCTTAAATTACAAAACCCACAAGAGAGGCCTGCAACCCTAATGATAACAGCAACCCTTATTTACAACCAGTCTATTCATTCGACAACTGGGTATTCACCTTTTACATAACTATACGGCCCCTACGACGACTTACCAACAGTCACACCTGACACTTCCCTTTACGAGGAATACAACAACAATAGGCTCAAAGAAGTAATGCCTTTCTTCGACAGTGTATATCAGAAACAAAAAGTAAGTGGAGACAAAAGAATTTCTAAAGCAAATGCGGACAGACAAACGACACCATATTTACATGAAACGACACAACTAGCTATTAGAGTACCAAAAATAAGAAAAACAAATCCTCTTTATAAATTACGATCACATCCTAAACAAAAGGAAAACATTGTTACATTTTCTAAACCAAAAGCAAAAGCTCACGTTTCTAACATAAAAAGAGTAAGAAAGACTTTTTCGTTACAAGACAAAACTACTACTACTACAAACAACGATGACCCTCAACCTAGTCCATCCACTTCAAATAACACCGATAAAAACTAACGGATATTTTAAAGAGTATTTAGGCATAGCAAAAATACTCAAACATTATCATAAATTTTATTTTTATTTTAATATTACCGATATAGAAATTAATTATAACATATTATTAAAAAATTCTAAATTTTTAAACACTGGACAAATGTCTGCAACTAACGAACGATATTTACTAATTTTAGATGACTATTTGTCACGATTAAGTAATGAGCTACAAAAACTATCAATGCACAGAACTAAACGCGGATTAATAAACGGAGCAGGCTCTTTAATTAAAATGATAAGAGGAAATCTCGACCAAGGAGACTTAAAAGAAATCAATAAAAATTTAGATAACCTTTTCCAAAATCAAGAAGATATAATTACCCAAATTGATAATTTAAATTCGTTTGCTAATATAATCACACAAAGGTACGAAAAGGACCAAAAAATTATTAATCAAAATCTAGATCATATTTATCAGACTTTTTCCACTTTAGATGGCGAAAGAGATTTGTCGAGTAAAATTCATTTCCAAATTCACGTAGCTGTTAAATTACTCCATTATATTGAGATAATTCAAAAAACTATTTCCTTAAGTTTTAACGAAATTACTAATATAGAGCTCTTTACCACTAGTGATCTGTTAAATATTATTGATCACTTAAAGTTAAGTCATGGCAGAAATGAATTGATCGACTTTGACAAAAATCATGTTTTTAAAGTTGTAGAATTTACCAAATTTCATATATTATGGGTTAAGGATACGATTGTATGCCTTTTAAAAATTCCTATGGTACATCCCAATCCTGGTTCTTATTTTCGTGTTTATCCCATACCACAAAATTATATTCTCCTGGTACCACCTAGCTCATACTATTTAGAAACACCCTCTTCAAACTTATGGACCCAAGAGAAGTGCCCCTCTATAGAAGACGTGGTTATATGCAATAATCGCCCACGAGAAGAACATTGTCAGCTTGGTACCTTACAAAATTGCACTTCTGCCAAAGTAATGAACCCCTAAGAAATATCAACTCAGCTGCAGAATGGTCAGATCTTAATATCCACTAGCTCAGCAACCACTATTGTCGAAAATTGCGAAACATCGTTAGAACGAAAAATCTTCCAGGGAAACGGTCTAGTAACATCCCTCAATTCCTGCAAAGTCAAGATCAATGAGGAAATGTATGAAGACTTTGCTACCAATTTGACGCTACAACCCATAGAAGTCGAAGAATTGCAACCGACACCTCAACATCATATTCATTTTAAGCCAATTCATTTAAAAGAAAACAAAAAGATAAAAGAAGCATTGTCTCAAATACAACAGCATCCATTTCATCTCCGACCGTCCATGCAGTATTCCCACTTAGGCATTACTATTGGTATATCTATCGCTGTTACCATTGTACTTCTGTTTCTTTTAAGAAGAAAAATTCAGAGCATCCTATACAAGTCCAACAGGAAAACTCAAACACAAGAAGTGTGCGAACACGAGGACGTGTTAAAGATTTAAGGGTGGAGGAGTTACATCCCTGTATATTCTCAACATCATACAAAATACGACGAATCCGGAAACCATGCATCATCAGTTTAGTGACTTGTGTAAGAGTGCTGATGCAGACGTTTGCATTTATGTTGTTTTGAATCACATATTTTATAACAAATTTTAAGACTGTAATAATTGTACCACTTAAATAAATAAATTAATTTTTTCGGACAATCGCTACGAAAAAACCTAATTATATATATATATATATATATATATATATATATATATATATATATATATATATATATATATATATACATATATATATATATATATATATATATATATATATATATATATATACATATATATATATATATATATATATATATATATATATATATATATATATATAAATACGGGGTGTCCCATGTCTCCTGATCTAACCAGATATCTCGGCTTGCTTGATGGTTGTAGATTTCAAATTTTGATCTTAAAAACCAACTTGAAAATCAAATAGTGGAGCTTCCTGTTTGAGCGAAAGTGGCAACAACTTTGGAATTTTTAATGACATCCTATATATTTTTTCCAAAATTTGGAATTTGTGCTAAATTACCTTTACAATGTTGTATCATAAGTCATATTTTTCTCTAAAATTTCTTGAAATAAGTAAGATAAAAGAAGTTAAAACAAAAATTATATTACTTAAAAATAATTTAATACATAATTTCTTGAATCAATATTAAAGAAATACCTAAGCGAAAATGGATAGTATGATAAATTTGTCAAATGAGGTATTCGTAATGACCGCCGTGATTTTTCAGGAAATACTTAGCCCGATGAAGCAGTTCTCGAGAAGTAACAGATCTGAGTACCATGTTATTGATAGCCTGCCATTCCACCGTTATTCTGTTTTTGACGTCTTGAATAGTATTTAAAGGTGTGCGATAGACTTTCTCCTTTAAATACCCCCCGCCCCCCTCAGGAAAGAATCAGGTGGCGTAAGGTCGGGAGATCTGGCGGGCCACCTTACGGCACCATTTGTACTTATCCACCTTTCAGGAAAAACATCATCGAGGTATTCTGTCACCACTTGAGCCTTGTGGGCAGATGAACCATCTTGCGGGAAAACATATTATGACGCAAATTCTGTTTTCCAGCAATACTGGAAGCTCACTGCTGAGCAATTCCAAAGGCATTTCCGAATTCAGATTCCCTTCAAAAAAACTTTGGTCCAACAATGTATCAACCAACAACGCTACACCAGACATTAATACCCCCAATATACCTCCCTCCCTCAGATGTTCTAAAAACGCCTCTCTGTTATCCAGTGGGGATTTTCAGCAACCCAATAGTGACAATTATGCCGATTAACTGTGCCATTATTGAGAAAACGACTTTCATCTGAGCATAATATCTGATTTCAAATTCCTTCTTCTTGCACAACAGTTAGGCATGTAAGAAATGCAAGTCTTCTATCATAATCTCCTAGTTGCAATTTCTTCTTTCTTGATCAATATGTACTTTAATTGGCTGATACTTGGCGGTTTTTAAAATTCTCTGAATAGAAGACCGAGAAATGTTGCTCTCTTGCTCCATTTCTCTAAAAGATAAATTATATCTGCCTCAACTCTTCCCAAAACGGCAACAGTATGTACTTCACTCCTTGCAGTTCTCGGTTTAAAAATAGTATGCTTCTTCCTAAATTACTCACTCGAAGCTAAATCATAGGCTAAACGGGATAAGCTGTGTACTATCGCCGCTATTATTTAATCTTTACTCGGAAAAAATCATTCAGAGAGCGCTGGAGGAAACAACAATAGGAGTAAAGGTTAATGGAAAAGCCATTAACAATATCCGGTATGCAGACGACACCATACTCATTGCCGAAACAATAGAAGACTTACAGAGCTTAGTAGAGCAAGTGGTGACGAGTAGCGAGGAAAGCGCTCACCTTAAATACCAAAAAGACCAAATTTATGACCATTACAAAATGAGTTCAGCAACAGGAAAACGTATGGATCAACGGAGAACTAGTAGAGAAAGTCAGGAAGTACAAATACTTGGGAACAACTGTCAATGAAAATAATGAGTACACTGAAGAAATTAAATAAAGAATTGGACAAGCCAGAACCATATCTAACAGAACGAGAAGCGTGTTATGCAGTAGAGATATTAACTTACAACTTAGAGTCAGAATATGGAAGTGCTACGTTTTCTCGGTGCTGCTATATGGGATGTAATCCTTGACGTTAAAGAAAGATATAAGTGATTGACTGGAAGCATTTGAGATATGGTCATATAGAAGGATCTTAAGGATATGTTGGGTAGACATGGTAACAAATAAGAAGGTACTGGGAAGAATGAGAAAAGAAAAGGAAATATTGAACACAATTAAAATAAGGAAGCTGCAATATCTGGGCCATGCGATGAGAGGAGAGAAATAT
Source organism: Tillus elongatus (assembly GCA_964006375.1). NCBI lineage: Eukaryota > Metazoa > Arthropoda > Insecta > Coleoptera > Cleridae > Tillus > Tillus elongatus. The sequence continues at coordinate 129,018,912 of OZ023262.1, forward strand.
GTATTCTTGCATAATATTATACAGGGAAAAAGAAGCGGAGGAAGAAAACCTATTTTTGGAATAAATAACTTGAGAAAGTGGTACAACTGTAGTTCCGTTGAGTTGTTCAGAGCTGCAGCATCAAAAGTGAGAATAGCCATGAGGATAGCCAACCTTCTAAGAGGAGATGGCACTTGAAGAAGAAGATATGCTAATATGTTCCATATAAATAGAATTAACCGATAACAATAATATCTATAAGAACAGTTACAACAATAAAATAACTAAACAATAACAGTAATAAGCCAGAAACTATATATCGAAAAGAATAACACATATCAACCCATTACCTCATTACAACTTTGTTTTAAATAGTCAGACGTAAGTAAAAATTTCCAAGTATGTGCTTTTTTACTTCTAAAGCTTTTAAACAGCCGAGTTTGCCCTTGTTATGTTTTCCTTATTACTGTCATTGTTATTGCAAAAGTATATGTGATAATTTTTTGTTGGTTTACAATGAGTATCAATAATAAGTTATTCCGGGAAAATTTTAAGTTTGTGTTTGGGAAATTTTTGTACTTTTTTTGGTAATAAAGTAATTTTTATGAAATATGTTACCTAGTTTCTACTATAAAAGTTATACTTTCTACTAAATTTAATGTCTAATAAAAAAAACTCGGGACGCAGCAAGTGCGTTATGGTAGTGAATTTTTATTAAATGTTTCAAATTTAAATAACTCAATTTTCTATAAACTTAGAGAGTTTAGTTTTAATACGTAGTAATATCTTTTTTAAGGGAAGATACCCACAAAATTTCATTAATATAACTTTGTAATTTTCGGAGAAAAAAATTTTTTTCGAAAGAAAATTTAAAATTTGAATAACTCAATTTTCCCTAAACTTAGAAAGTTGAATTTTGGTACCTAGTAAGATCTCTCCCTAGGCAACATATATAGTGAATTCCATTAAAACAGCTTTGTTACTTTCGGAGAAAAATTTTTTTTGAAAGAAAACTCAAAATTTTTCCGGAAAACCCCGTCCGATTTTTCTGGCTAACGAACTCATCCAAGACATTTATAAAAGAAAAGCACTTGCCAAGTTTCATCGAAATCGGTTAATTATTTTTTGAGTTATTAGACGGATATATATATATATATATATATATATATATATATATATATATATATATATATATATATATATATATATATATATATATATATATATATATATACAGGGTCGCTGATAAGTCTGGAAACGGTCGATTATCCGGGAAAATATACAAGGTGTCGAAAAAAGTTTTATACAAAAGTTTTTGGGTTCTCCAATGTCTACTAGGCGGTGATAATTTCATTTATACAGGGTTGGTCATACAGGCGTGGCACACCAATATTAATTTTTTTTTAATGGAACACCCTATATATTATTCGATATTTCAATCCTTCTCTTAATTTTGAGCAACATTTATCAGAAGCATGATGTATATAAACTCAATCGTTTCCGGGTAAAAAAAATAAATAAAAATAAACGCTATTGTTTTTAAAATCTATTGGATGAAGAACAAAAATAAATGAAAAGTAGAATATCTCTTGAAAACAATCTGTGAGTGTGAAAAGAACTGGTTGCGATGTTTTTAACATTGTTTGAAATCCTATTTTATAAGATGTTCAAAGTGTTCTACATTGACCTCCTGACAATAATGAATTCGCTTAACAAAACATTGCACTGCATTTACAAGAGCGTTTTGAGGAATGTTATTAATTTCATGCACAATCCTTGCTTGCAACTCTTCAATATTCTGCGGTCTATTTTGGTAAATTAAATTTTTTACATGACCCCACAAAAGAAGTCAAGCGGCGTCATGTCGGGAGACCTAGCTGGCCATTCAATAGTTCCCCTGCGCCCTATACATCTGCCAGGAAAGGTTTGATTCAGATATTCCCGTACCTCAATTCCAAAATGAGGGGGTGCCCCATCCTGCTGAAACCATATTTCTTCCGCTGGTAGATTTGGGTCGTTATTGTTCGGAAATAATCGACTAACGTCTGTAATCGACTAACGTCTGGAACAATTGATTCTTGCAAAAGTGTCAAATATCGAGCAGAGTTCAAATTACCGTGTATAAAATAAGGTCCTATGATATGTCCACCAATAATAGCACACCAAACATTTACTTTTTGCGGTCTTTGGGTGTGAATTTGTTCCATCCAATGTGGGTTTTCGTCTGACCAGTACCTACAGTTGTGTCGGTTGACTTGTCCATTCAAACAAAATGTAGATTCGTCGGAAAACAAAATGAGGTTGGCAAAGTTAAAATTTTGGCGTAACTTCTCCATAATAAGTTCACAGAACTCGATTCTGCGATCAAAATCGTCTTCACTCAGTTCTTGCAATAAATGAATTTTATATGGACGGAACTTTTCCCGCTTCGTAATCTTTTGAATTGAATATCGACTCATATTGTGATTTAAAGCCAATTGCTGTGCCGAAGTTTTCGGATTTTCCACCACATCCAATATTACATTCAAAGAATTTTCTTCATTTGTAACGGTTACTGGCCTTCCAGTTCTAGGTTTATCCTTGATACCGCCAGTTTCGTGAAAACGATGCAAAGTTTTCGAAACTGTGGATTTGGAGATCGATTCCCGCTCAGGATGCAACTCATTGAACATAATCACCACTTGAGCAAAACTTCGTGTTCTATCACCGTACCCTATCATCATTAAAATTTCGATACGTTCGGTTTCACTTAAACTTGCCATTTTGCACAAAAACTGTTGACACTAAATTACTAATGTTTCAAAACTGTTGACACTGAATGAATGTTTGACATTCGTTGTCCTGGAAACATTTTAAAACAAAAGAATAATACTGCGTTTCTTATGGGCATCTTATCTTATCTTGGGATTCCAAACAATGTTAAAAACATCGCAACCGGTTCTTTTCACACTCACAGATTGTTTTCAAGAGATATTCTACTTTTCATTTATTTTTGTTCTTCATCCAATAGATTTTAAAAACAGTAGCGTTTATTTTTATTTATTTTTTTACCCGGAAACGATTGAGTTTAGGTACATTATGCTTTTCATAAATGTTGCTCAAAATTAAGAGAAGGATTGAAATATCGAATAATATATAGGGTGTTCCATTAAAAAAAAATTAATATTGGTGTGCCACGCCTGTATGACCAACCCTGTATAAATAAAATTATCACCGCCTAGTAGACATTGAAGAACCCAAAAACTTTTGTATAAAACTTTTTTCGACACCTTGTAGATTTTCCCGGATAATCGACCGTTTCCAGACTTATCAGCGACCCTGTATATATATATATATATATATATATATATATATATATATATATATATATATATATAACATATAAAAATTGAAACTGACCCCGGATATGGGTTCTAGGGGTCCTAGTTCGCACTCATTTGAAAGAATGTTTGCAAAGTCTCACAATCGATACCTCTCTATTAGTGAATTTTTTTAAATAAAAATTCACTAATTATGCATATTGTGCTTTTTCAATAGTCTGTGTATTGCCCAGATAGATAAACCCAAATCTTGAGACCTACTTCTTAACGAACTTTGTAGACATGCTTCAAAATATGCAAGAACTATAATTTCATTCATTTCATTGTCTTCAATTTTGAAACATTTAACAACGCGTCGTGTCAGTATTATTCCATGACTTGACGACTTACTTTTAATTCTGCTGAATTTTGTTCTATTCATTGGAGCCAAATAAAGGAATCTGTTGTTAATTGTTCGAACTGTTGTCTCAACTATTCTGTTACATTCACCATATATTGAAAACAAATTGAAAACATCATCTGCAGAATAACAAACTAGCATGTACAACATCAACACTGCCACTGCCTATCCTCTCATGGTATCCTGATACTATAGACGTGACAATCGTCTCGTCGTTTCTACGATTTCTGTGGTAAAAACTTCATGTTAAATATTAAATGCTTCAAATTTGAATAACTCAATTTTCTATAAACTTAGAGAGTTTAATTTTGGTGTGTAGTAAGGTCTCTCCTAACGCAAGATACGTACCAAATTTCATTAAAATAACTTTGTAATTTTCGAAGAAAAAAAAAATTTCGAAAGAAAATTTAAAATTTAAATAACTCAATTTTTTATAAACCTAGAAAGTTGAATTTCAGTAAGTAGTAATATCTCTCCCAAATCAACATATATAATAAATTTCATTAAAACAGCTTTGTTACTTTCGGAGAAAACAATTTTTTTCGAAATAAAACTCAAAATTTTTCCGGAAAACCCCGTCCGATTTTTCTGGCTAACGAACTCATCCAAGCCATTAATAAAATAAAGCCAAGTTTCATCGAAATCGGTTAATTATTTTTTGAGTTACCAGACGGATACATATATATATATATATATATATATATATATATATATATATATATATATATATATATATATATATATATATATATATATATATATATATATATATATATATATATATAAACATATAAAAATTGAAACTGACCCCGGATATGAGTCCTAGTTCACGCTCATTTGCAAAATTTTTTGCAAAGTCTCACCATCGATACCTCTCTATTAGTGAATTTTTTTAAATAAAAATTCACTAAAACATATTTAACATACAAAACATTTCTATGAAACTTTGCTACAGTAACGCACTTTCTGACTTCTAGACTTTATTATGGTGATTCTGCTTTTTGCTTCAGTGAATTTTTTAATAAAGATAAATTTTTAATGCCTCTCTGTACCGTATGTTTTATAGATTTTTTTATGATAATTCGCTACCATAACGTACTTGCTGCACCACAAAGGCAGTTTATTACTTTATTTTATTATCATTCTGTGGCCAAAGGTGTTCACTATAGCCATTTCAACCCAAACATAAACACACACACACACACGCAGTTTGATACGAATATCAATCCTCTAATAATTTTGGATCAGTATCAGGTTGAAACCAGTACGGAAATGTAAACCAGCTTGGCTGTGATTTAAACCAACCAGCGAAGTTAGATAGTGTTTCCTATTATCGACTGCAGTTACCAAACCGAACTCGCTGACCACTGCAGTGCATTCGCCTGCAACATCAACCCAACAGCCAAACTTCTTAGTACCTAATAGAGAGCACACTTCGTTTGAACACTTAAACACAGATATGTAATCATGAACTACTGGGAGGACTTGAAATAGATTCATGCAGTTTTGCGGCCTTCTAGGTATTTCATTTCCAGATTCCTGGTAAATATCATCAGAAATTACAAGTGAGTGATAGTCAGCGGTGCACAAAGCGTTCCGGTCGCTATGAGAAGGGATGGGATTATGTTCCCAAACTTTGTTACAACATTGTGTCTCACTTTGATATTGGTTGCAGTTACTCTCTATTAAATTAACTTTGAAAGTTGATAGTTATACTCACTTATAGTTCTTCAAAGGACCGCCTCTAGAGACTGCAATGTCTACTACGATCATTTGTCACAACAAACAAAACCTAGATGTAGGAAAGTTGAACCAAATAAGGGGTGAAACGTTATACTAAATTTATTTTGCCAACTAGATTTTGCCCCTGATTTACATAGTTTGCAGAAATCTAAGTTTAAAAATTTGTGCCATCTTTGTTATTACAGCCTGATCTGGGATTACTAGAAAAAAAAACTAGTCGATCGTTGTGGAGAAACAAATTATTTATTTTGAAAGTGTATATATTAGATAATTTTTATTTAAAAATTGCAATAGTGGGTGTTTTGGTGAATTTTAGTAGAATAAATTCAGTAATGAGGAGATTGAGACTTTTGAAAAAATAAATAAATGAGCGCGAACTAGGATTCCTAGAACCCATATTCCCGGTCACTTTTACTTTTCACACACACACATATATATATATATATATATATATATATATATATATATATATATATATATATATATATATATATATATATATACATAGTATACAGTTCACTGAAAATATTGACGTTAGTATGGAACTTCCGATTATACCGGAAGTAGACGTCAACTTTCTTATTTTAAATGAAAGATGATGTTTTTTATTACGGATCAAGATTGCTCGTCAATTTTATGGTATGTTTCACAAACATGTTATGTAATTTTTCTCAACCATTTTCGAGATATTTGACTTTTTTCAAAAACGTCTTAAAAAACATTGTCACGTTTACACACCTGTATCTGTCTTATTTTTCAACCAAAAGAGTTAAAATTTTTAAGTGCAAATTATAAAATGCCACAAAATATTTGGAATTTATTAAGGCTAGTACAAGTTAGACAGGGTTTCCGAAATAGACCGGTCGATCGTGACAACTTTAAAACCTAATAACTCTCTTATTTTAACATTTATGATAAAAACTTAACAGGTTGATACCAATAATATAATGCAATACTGAATTTCATTTGCGTATTAGTACATTATGTTATTAAAATATTTATTAGACTCACTGAAACTAAATTTGAAAATATGGCTCTTTTATTCATCTCAGTAATAATGGTAAGATAAAAAAAGGTCAGAACGAATTCTAAACGTGCAGTATTTACAGGTACTGGATATTGTCGCATTCTGTAACAAGTAATAATACCAGCGTTGAACTCCTTGCATGAACACGAAGCTGCAGGAGTTTGGTATCAACAAAATGGAGCTCCACCAAACAACTCACAGATAGTTTGCGACCTACTCCAGGAAACATTTTTGAAGGCAGATGGATATCTAAAGGTGGTCCATTTTTAGACACTTTTTAGTAGTATTCTGATCATATAACGAGTTGATCTGTGGTTAGGTCTGATGAGCTGACTATTCTCTCGGGTGTACCACAGGGTTCCTTTTTGGGGCATCTACTTTTTTTCCGTGCATACAGCTGCCATACTGCAGCCTCTTGAGCACGGACGAGTTCAAGCCTTTGCTGACGATACACAGTTACAGTTTGATTTTGATAGCTTTGCTTCTCTTCACGCGCCGAAGATCAGTAACTTCAAGCTGCTGCGGTTGAGGAACTTGTCGTACGCGCATGGCTTGAAACTTAACCCTCTTAAATTGAAAGTGATAATATTTGGCAGCAAAAGATATGTGAACATCTTTACGAACGTGTTGAATATTTTGATTGATTGCACTAACCCTGGAACCTCGGTGGTTCAGGGGTAAGAACGTATGCCTCTGAACCGAAGGGTACTGGGCACGATCCGAGCGTACTCCTTTCCCTTTTTTCAGTACAAACTCTAACATTAACATCAACCAAGGTTCTGGCATTGTATTTTAGCAAGTTGAATGTCTGCACGTTCCGCCCTTCGGAGGGGGCGTAAAGCCGTCGGTCTCGTGTCCATGCGATGTTGGGCACGTTAAAGATCCCTACCCTCTTTACAGAAAGGCAGGGGTTCGGAAAAATTCCCAGGATAGTGAGGTGAAACTGCTCCCTGGCGTCGGTGATTGGCCACAGTTGCGGAAATAGGCCGACGTTAAAGAAACAGAAACACACACACATACTAACCCTGATTTTGTGCAGTCCGTTGTGAATTTGGGCAGTACTTTCGATACGGAGCTTAGGTTTAAGCTACATGTGAAGGGGATTCTTCAGAGGAGCTTGTTTTTACGTAAAAACCTTTGTGCGACACTTGTACTGTTTAATTTTAATTTACCTGATCTGGTTTACGAACATGGCCTTTATGCGAGAGATGGGAATCGCATACAGGTAGGCCAAATTCTTTTCGAGATTTATATTTGGATTGCGTGGTAGGGATCATGTGTCACATACTTATAGGAAGTTGGGTTGGTTGAAAATGGCTGAGAGAAGAAAACTACATCTTGGCAAATTTGTTTTGGCCGTGATAAATGGTCGTACATCACCATCTTCTTTAGAGGAAAAACTCTCCCCCAGAGATAGTGCTCAATCTTCGAGACCCATACCGGTAAATGATTCCGCGTCATCTGCTATGTTTAAAGGGACTTTTATTTACAATTCCGGACAAATTTATACTTCATTACCTTGTGCAAATCTGAATCTCACCGATAGTACATTCAAGAATATGTTTAAGAGGCATTTGCTCTCCCAGCAATATTAGTGGCATTCTTAATTTGTAAAGGCCACTGTTTGACATGTGAGTGTGGTTGGTGGTATTATAGTGGATCATACACCTACTCACGTTGCACTATTGTACTTAGGGATCTTTATGGTAGAGTAGATTAGCCAAGGGCTTGACTTCGCCGGAGGGTTCCATCTTAGTTTGTCTTAGATAAGCTTAGCTTGAATTCTGAATTATAATCCATTTGTAATAATTTTCTTCTATTTAATAAAGGGAATTATATATATATATATATATATATATATATATATATATATATATATATATATATATATGCTTGTGTAGCGCAGAGAAAATAGAACAGAATCGATTTTTGTACTTCCTGTTATTTAAGATCGCTCATACGCGTCAATCAAGTGGAACGTTTTGACAATATTTTTTTAACACTCTGAGTGCATCCCCCTAGCGGTAGGGGTTTTACATCTGAAATTTTAAACGGTACGGCCTATTGAGTGATACCTCATTTTGAAGCGATCAAATTATATTATTGAAATGTATTAGTTTTTGAAAATCGGGTCAGTACTTTTTGCGTAAATTTAAGTTTTTAAGGATTCCATTACTTGTTTAACTGGAAATTGATCTGGGTGTAAAAGACTCAAGACTGTGGTACTTGGGATCCAAGAGCTCCGAAACGAACGGCAAAAATAAATTCAAACTGATTAATTGATAAATTGTCAAAAACAAATTAATTATTCCTGCGTCATTGGCCTGCATTTTGGAAAATGGTTTATTCTATTGCGAAAGGTTACTATTTATTGAACTTTATTAGGAGAAGGGTAAATGCGCAAATACAACAACAGAAGCATTTAATGTAGAAAATCCAAATAACCATGTTAACCGAAAGTACGTCAGTGAGTTAGTGGCCAAACTCCGAGATACATAATCAGTGGCTAATCGAGAGCGAGTCATCCAAGCTGAAAATCGAATAGTGGGAACTGAAGAAATGAAAGCTGCAATTTGGGGGCAAATTAATCTCGATCCCACTTTCAGTACTAGCAAATAATCAACAATTTCTTACTTATCCCGCTGTAGCGCTCAAAGAATTTAAAAAATATATAAATATTATCAGTATAAAAACAGCGTTGTTTAAAAATTAAACGGAGATGACTGTGACAGGCATTTGCAGTTTCATGAGGGCATTAGTGAACAAATTAATATGGTAATCCGAATTATCTTATTAATTTTTGTTTTTCAGATTAGTGTTTTGGCTGAACGGGGTAGCTAATCATCAAAACCGTCGCCAATGAAGCTTATAATCAAATTCCTAAAAAATAATGGTTCGTTTTTTCTGCCAGAAAATCTAACCGGAGAAATGCATGAGCATTTATTGGAAATTGAATCCAACTCTAACAGAAATTTGTGAAAAAGTGACCGTTATAATACAATGAATTAGTACTTCAGCAATACAGAGCACCTCCACACTATAACGTTGCTGTTTGTTAGTATCTAGACCAAACATTTCCTGAGAGATGGATTGGACAAAGAAAAGCATTCGAGTGGCCTACAAGGTCGTAAGATTTAAACCATGTGAACTTTTTGTGGGACTACCTGAAAAATAGAATTTACACTATATTGCCAGAATGCGTAGATAATTTACGCCAGCGCATCATCGCCGAATGTCAACAAATTTCAACTGAAATGCTTCGTAACGTTCAAAACCACTTGTTACTGGAGTTTAACCTTTTGAACATTTAATACATCAGGATACTGGTAAGGCAGAATTTCTCAAAATTTTAGAATTTGCATGCCAATTTTCAATGACGATTCTTATCTTGCCCCTGCCGGTCTTACGTCCACTATAACGAACATTATGGCAAGAAGTTCCGATGTTTTGAATAATCTAGAACACCTGCGTGGCGTGTATTTCAGTTCCAGCCAGTCTCAGTCGATACGATCCTTCAACCGTGGATATGTATGTTGTAATTTGCGTGTTGACTGCAATCCACGATATTTGACCAGCAGTAGATTTGTACAGCATATACAGAATCACGGATACATTTGTTAGTGGATATAAGCGAGCATTACAATAGCGAGGTATTAACAAGTTTCTTCTGCAGGGTAGTTCTGGCTTATATAAACAATAAGGACTGAGATTCGATGCACTTTCGCAACAATTAGAACCGTAGATCGGTTTGGCTCTCATTAGAGCTCTTCAGTACGGCATACTAATTGTAGCAGAAATGCACCAAAAGTAATACGGCTATCGTATAGCCAGTCTTAAAATACTTAGTAAGTGGTGGACGTGCCGCCACCTAGTTGCGGAACCAGGTAGTATGCTGTCACGCCAGCTCCAAATAACAGAAAGTGTTAAAAAATATAGACTGGATACAGCTAACTAACAATTTAGCAAATTATCAGCACTGGCCCATTTCTAATTGTAGTAGAATTGTAGCAGAAATTCACCGCAACTAGGTAGCGGCACGTCCACCACTTACTGAGTATTTTAAGACTGGCTATACGATAGCCGTATTACTTTTGGTGCATTTCTGCTACAATTAGTATGCCGTACTGAAGAGCTCTAATGAGAGCGAAACCTGTCTACGGTTCTAATTGTTGTGAAAATGCATCGAGTCTTACATGCTTTGTCCCTATATTGGAGTAGAAATGGGCCAGGGCTGACAATTTTCTAAATTGTTAGTTAGCTGTATCCAGTCTCTATTTTTTAACACTTTGTGTTATTTGGAGCTGGCGTGATAGCATACTACTTGGTTCCGCAACTAGGTGGCGGCACGTCCACCACTTACTGAGTATTTTAAGACGCTATACGATAGCCGTATTACTTTTGGTGTATTTCTGCTACAATTAGTATGCCGTACTGAAGAGCTCTAGTGAGAGCAAAACCGGTCTACGGTTCTAATTGTTGCGAAAATGCATCGAGTCTTACATGCTTTGTCCCTATATTGAGGTAGAAATGGGCCAGGGCTGACAATTTTCTAAATTGTTAGTTAGCTGTATCCAGTCTCTATTTTTTAACACTTTGTGTTATTTGGAGCTGGTGTGACAGCATACTATTTGGTTCCACAACTAGGTCCACCACTTACTGAGTATTTTAAGACTGGCTATACGATAGCCGTATTACTTTTGGTGCATTTCTGCTACACTTAGTATGCCGTACTGAAGAGCTCTAATGAGAACGAAACTGGTCTACGGTTATAATTGTTGCGAAAATGCCTCGAGTCTTACATGCTTTGTCCCTATATTGGGGTAGAAATGGGCCATGGCTGACAGTTTTCTAAATTGTTAGTTAGCTGTATCCAGTCTCTATTTTTTAACACTTTGTGTTATTTGGAGCTGGCGTGACAGCATACTACTTGGTTCCGCAACTAGGTGGCGGCACGTCCACCACTTACTGAGTATAATAAGGACTAAGTTATATAAGTGATCAAATTATAACTTCAAAACATAAACTTAATTTATTACAATGAAATTTTATATGTAGCAACGAAATTTAAATAAAAATAATAAAACGTTTCTTGTGATGTTTATCAAATTGTACAATATAACGGCTTATTTATATCAATAACACAGCTTTTTCACTGGTTATAATTATTTAGCGTACCTTATTTCCTTATATTGTGAACCTGTGTTGACTTTCTTGCTCTACAATATCTGGCACTGCCTAGGTACTAAGCCAAACGCTCAAAGGAATTTTGCAATTATGCCTTTTCTTGTAATCGGGAAGATCATGTAGGGCTCAAAAGAGAAGATGGTGGCGTCAGTATCGATTGAGATGCCGGTGTCCAATTTTGTTTTCTATTTGATATATATATATAATTTTTAAACCTCTTCTTTCTACTTGACTTTTATTTTTTCGTTGATTTTCTGACGTCTCCCATTTGTCTTCTTATCGGTGCCCACGCCTGAAATTCTTGATGTTCTCAAATCAACCTCCAATGCCCTGTGGCCCCGCAAAATCTGCTTGGTGGTGTATATTTATCCCTTTGACATCTAATATCATCTCGTACTTATGATTGTTACGTCCTAAGTAAAAAAAAAACGTTTGAACGCAGCAAGTGCGTTATGATAGCGAATTTTCGTTAAAACGTTTTTAATGGCAAATATGTCTTGTTTTTAAAAGAAGAGCAGTTGGTTGGCAGTATAACCTACATGTTAGTAATAATGTACCATATTTTATCAAAATAGATTTGTTGTTTCAAAAAGTACAAACATTTTCCGAAAATAAACTTTAAAATTCCAGACAAAAACTGGTCCGCTTTTCCTGGCCAACGAACCTCTTTAACCTATTTACATACCAGCCCAGACATAATTATTCATAAATAGCTTTAGGACCAAAACTGAAAAAAACGATGAAAATTAGCAAAAAATTTTTTACAGCAAATCACCTTTTTTTACAGAAATTTCCTTCAGTAATGTTACACTAAATTATATTTTTCACAAAAATTACACAACTTTTTTTTACAATAACTAACGATTTATTCACTATGTGAAAACTGGAACCTGTAATGAGCACTCATAAGTACACTTGGAGAACCTAAATCACCACAACACATATTTTTAAAGACCTTACGATCGTTTCACTAACCACATTAGCATCATTAGAGAATGAATTTTTTTATCCTCTGATGATGCAAACGTGGTTAGTGAAACGATCGTAAAGTCTTTAAAAAAGATGTGTTGTGGTGATTTGTACTCTCCAAGTGTACTTATAATCATTTATTATTAATTACCAACATTACACAAAAATGTTACAAAAACACACATTGTTATTTATCAAAAAATTGTGGGAAAGCCGTCAATTGCAAAATAAAACTCTTTATTATATGCCGAGCTTTCGGAAAAAATTTATTCCATTCTCAAGGCTACAACATGGAAAGAAAAAAGTTTACAATTTACATAGGAAAAATACAAAAGTTTAAAATACTTACAAATAACGTGAGTTTTACTAAACTAATTATTCAATAACAAAAATGAAAAAACCTTTTTATAAATTTTAGTGAAGTCGAAAAGTGCCAAACTGACATATAAACCTAACTATTGTCTAATCAAATTTGTTTTTTGTTTTTGTCTAGGAAATATAAATAGGGGTAGTGATTTCTAAAATTATCTTTCGTTAAGTTTATTAAATTTTCGTTAAAAGTAGTTTTAAATTCTTCTAAACACATTCTTTTATTACTTCATTTATTACAATTGCCTACCAGAAAACAATGCTTTCCGATATACCATTTTATTGTGAATTCACATTTACCCCTGAGGATGGTAACTTAGATAGCCGAAACGCGTAGGGAACTAATAAAATTATAGTCTGGAAGCCTTTTAATTAAGGATTTAATTAAATCTAATTTTGCTCATGGGCTTCGTTTTTATACATCTCTGACAATTGTAGATGCATTCTATTGAGCATTAATTTGTAAATGTAAATTTTTATAAAAATTCGCTACCATAACGCACTTGCTGCGTCCAGACCTTTTTACATTCGCTACGAAATTTTCTGATATCGTGTTTCTATTAACAAAATTCAGTTGGATAAATTCTGTAATTTGTGTATCATCAGGATACAGCGAAACCAGTTAATCCATGTTTCCACCACACGGTGTGACATTAGGCACTACAAAGAGAAAAGTCACGCATTACCTGCGAGTTATGTCAAAGGTTCTGCAGCTACAAACCTTTTTAGTTCAGCAATTAATTTTAATTATCCCTTTGTGACTGAAATTGCAGAGAGCAATGCGTTAACGAAATTTATTAAAAATAATGAGCAGCGGGGTAAAAATGGATGTTGAAAATTCCATATTAAAACTTGTCTGTGATTAAATTCATTGAACGTCGGCCGCGATAATTAACAACATTTGCAAAAACGACATCACCGTTCATTTCACAGCTTTTTAATACATCTTTCGTCAGAAACGCTTTATTCTCATTCACTCTCTTTTTGTTTGGAACTTTATTGGCTCCAGGCATTTTCACTGTCCTCTGTTTCTTTAAATCTTCGCTTAATTGCGGTGTCCATTAGGTGCTTTATTTATAGACTTGAGGCCAGTATTTCAAAAATTTCTAAAAACAGAAGAATCTAATCAAGCGAAGTAAAAAGTTTGTCTGAAATTCGTTCTCATCATGGACAACTTTAATTTCAATTTTCAAACTTCAGTGGGTGAATTACTTTTTTAAAACATAAAATTATATTAACCGGTAAATACAGGATATTTCACAAAACATGGGCAATCATCGTTCGTGGTTAGACTCTTCATGTGATAATAAGACTTCTTTATATCAACATAAGTCCGATTTTGCTTCATTTCGTAGCTACAGGGTGTTAAAGATTTTTTATTCTTTTGGTTTCTTTCAAATTTTTCCAAAACGACTATAGCAATCCGAATGAAATTTGGGGGATACAAGTTTTTTAAACGTGTATACATTTTACTACAAAAAAAAGCGTGGATAGCTTCACCAGGGCAGTGCGTATGTGCTGTCACTGCAATAATTTTCAACAAAAAAAAAACCCGTGCGTTATTGACTTTCTTTCCTTTTTTAGCATAGTTATGCAAGTGGTTTAGTACCTGCTAAAAGTTGGTTCTTGATATTTTGTTGATTTTGATCTCTTTTATAAGATAAATGCAATTATGTTGTGTTATGTAGTGTCTTGATTTTTTAGTGAGTTTTCTTTGAAAAATTCACTAATGATGAGATCTGTATATATATATATATATATATATATATATATATATATATATATATATATATATATATATATATATATATAGTCAGGAAAATCGGACCAGTTCCCCCTGTAAAATTTTGGGTTTTCTTTCGGAAAATTTTGGTATCTCCGAAAATAAAAAAGCTGTGGCAACCAAATTTGCTCCTCACGTTTACACTATTAAGCTTGCCCTACATGCCGAAATTCAGATCTTTAGTTGAGAGTAAAAAATAATAATAATAGACCTTAAAAAAAAGGTGCCACTGATGTCCAGAGAAATGCACAGAACCAAAATATTTTGTGCGGAAGATCTATTGTATATTACAGACAAAGATTAGGTTTTTTGACGCAAAAAGGTCCAGAAATAACATAAAAATTACTTGGAAGATTTTATAGTTTTTTTTTTCTTATAATATCAAAGTCGCGATTTGAAACGTAAAAATTTACAATTTTTACACGGAGAACCTGAAACAAATACGGGCTATGTAAAGCAAAGCTCATAATAAACGGGTTTTACAAAGCCTGAAGTTACAGCTTCAACCATCATTGTCCTTCAATTTACTAAAATATTTGCAGAACATTCATTTCAAATAGACCCATTCTCTGATGATTTGGCAGTAGTTTTAGGTATAAAGTTTGTAGTTTAATAGTCAGTACTTTTTCGCGATTTTTCGTAGAAAAAAATCGATCATGAGAAGACCACGACTTTAAAATTCTAAAAATATTTCTTCAAAGGAGTGCGAATTAGGCGCCTCCGGGGTTAATTTCAGTTTATACATGTGAGGTATATACAGAGTGGTACATTTTTACTGTAACGCTCAATATATCGGTTACTATACAAGATACAGGAAAATATTATAAAAGCTATTTATGCGGTGTTTTGAGCTGCATATTATAAAATTATGTTGACAATCACAGGATGACCTATAAGTCGTTGGTGATAAATGTTTTTTTTTTAATAGAACAGCCCATTTATTGTAGCCTTATTAGAGTTTCCAACCAATTTTAATGCATGCTTGTAAGGAGAAAACATTTATATCGCCCATCGTTTTCGAGTTATTTCAATTGTTTTTCAACTTTTTACATTTGGGAACATATCAAAAATTATGAGACGCCGTTTTTACCAATGGAAATCCGAGTCCCTTGAAAATGACGCATTTAGGAAAGTTTTCAGTTAAATTTTAACCAACAGATGAGAGAGTGTCACGAAGGTGACACGTTTTGAGAGGTTTTCGTTTAATATGATTTCGAGTTGTCGTATACAGAGCGTTCTCAAATAGTGAGTCAATTTGGAAATTTTTTCAAATTGAACGACTCCCAAGCTTTAGTTTTGCAAATAATTAATTTCATTTTCTTATTTTTTAAACTTAGTTAGAGATCGGTTATATAATTTGAATTTTATGTATTCTTCAGGCACATTTCTTGTAAAGAAATAGTGAATTTGCGCAGAAAATTTTTTGTATTTCCGTCGAAATCATTGTTTGTAAGGATTTTGTGGCATTTTTGTAGTTAAAATTTAATAAGTCATTGTAAAAAAATATGTTCGGATTTTCGTGAAAAAATTGTTTGTAAATTTCATGTAATTTGTTTTTTGGGAGTTCCGCCGGAAAGCTTTTTGTGAATAATTATACCTTGCTAGGTGGGTAAATATCTTGAACAGATTGGTTGGCCAGAAAAATCGGACCAGTTTTTTGGGGAACGGCCTAAGTTTATTTTCGGAAAATGTTTGTACTTTTTCAAACAATAAAGTTATTTTAATGAAATATGGTACATTGTTTTTACTATATAGGTTATACCGGTAACTAAATTTGATGCCTGCCTTCATTAAAAAAAAGACATATTTGCTATTAAAAACATATTTAGGAAAATTCACTATTATAACGCACTTGCTGCGTCCAGACTTTTTTTTACATTTTTAAGGTCCTTAATTTAACTATTTACTAGTAAAATGTACCCGAATTAAATCACAGCAAGTGACAAAAATTGCTACCTGTAGCTTCATTACAAACCCTCAATCGTCGGTGCAAAGATCTTCTTACTCTGGCACAAAGGCGATGATTTTGCCGAACTCTTACAAATCCTAGTTCTACACGTTGTAAAAGTTCCTCAAATATTTTGACTCGCATATTGTAGGCTTCTTTATATGCCCCCATAGATAAATATATAAAGGGTTCAAATCAGGGGTTCCCGGTAGCCATGCTACTGGACCACCACGACCAATCCATCGATGACAGTATGTTTGCGAGAGGTACTTCCTCACATCAACCGCAAAATACGATGGAACCACATTCTATTTTTTCGTAAGTTGTTTAGTATATATATATATTGTTTAGTATATATATAGATATATATATATATATATATATATATATATATATATATATATATATATATATATATATACTGGGTGATCCAGTTCGCTGGAAACGCTCATTTTTGCCCATTAATATCAGTTTTATGAAAATGTGTGTTGAACAAAACACCAAATCACAGCACATCCTGAAAATATTTTCCACTGTACAGGGTGATCACGTTTCCCGTGGCAGGCTCAACATGATTTTCTTTAGATGGAACGGCCGGTATATTTTTCATTTTTCAAATTCGTCTCGACAAATGCTATAAATTGATATAGCATATGATGGGTCTAACTTGTCAAATTTGCGCGATATTCAGTTTTTTGTGTAAAAATGGTGGTATTTTGAGTGGGCTGTGGATGAGTTATTTAGAGCTGCCAACAAAGTTTGTTTAGTGGAAAGTAAAATACCTCGGACGGACTTTCTAGTGCAGTCAACAGAAAGCGCACTTACCCTAACAGTAGACAGTGTGATCACTTTTTGAAAAAAAAATCCAACATTTTAAATTTTTTATTTCACAATTGGATCAACAATGAAATAACAATTTTTTTTTTATTGGGCACACATGGCACGGTAAGTTAATAGTTTTCGAGATATTGCGATTTAAACTTGTAAAATACAGATTTTGTATGTTATACTTAAACTTAAAATTATTCAGTCATTACTGAAACGCTAATTTAAGATAATACCTCTATTAATTTAATGCAAGATGTAAAGTAGATATGTATAATATCAGTATCGTTATGCATTATTTTTGATGGGTAGCTTCTTATTGCGATATTGCCTCATGCGGTCTTTTTTGAAAGACCGTATTGACGTATTAGCACTTAAAGAGGTGTCGCTGTTATATATCGTTTGTTTTCGTTTTACTAAATAAAAATTTTCAAACAAATATCAACCATACTTTTGATGTTCATAAAGAAATCCGTGACATTGATTGTGCTGTTTCCTCTTTTTTTTTTAACTCAGAGTGCTTTTTTTAGGGGTACGCTAAATGAGCACTGTTAATGGTTAATCTGTCGCTTATTCCTGAGGACTCGAAATAAGGGCTTACTAAAAATGTAATACAGTGTTCTATTATGCGATCAACCTTTATTAACATTATTATGTAAAAACAATAACAACAATAACGAAAATAGTGAAATAATAAAAATAACGAAAATAACTTATAAACTGTATAAACTTTCGAACTTATTCAGACACCTGAAAACAAAATCATAAACAAAAAGTATTATCATATAAGATGTGCAAAATTCGATCCGTTTTGTTGCCCACATAATACAAGGCGCTGTCTTAGTGAATCTTATACATGTGAAAGTGTGTTCACTGAAAAATTCGAAAACGCTTCCCGCACACGCTGTTGCATTTCGCCTTTGGTACTAGAGGCTGTCTTGTACACAACTTCTTTAATATGTCCCCAAACAAAAACCTAGGGGATACAGGTCCGAAGATCGAGGCGGCCACGGAGAAGATCGAGGCGGCCACGGAGTTCCTGAACCTCGCCCAATCCATTTTTCAGCAAACGAGCTGTTCAAAAATATTTTCACTTGTCTAGTTGAGTGTGAGGGAGCACCGTCGTGCTGCAGCCACATTTAGCGTCTGAGATCAAGTGGCACTTCCTCTAAAAGAATTGGAAGGTCTTCGCGAAGAAAATTTAAATAACGATCCCCAGTTAGAGTACCCTTAAAGAAGTGGCCAATTAAATGTAATCCTAATATTCCTCCCCACACGTTCAGGGACCACCGGTGTTGTTGGTCAAAACTTCTTGTGAAGTGCGGTTTCGTGTCAGAGTAATAGTGTAGGTTACGCCGATTTGGTAATCCAACGTTGGAAAATGTAGCCTCATCGGTAAAAAGGATTTTCGATAGGAAGTCTGGTTCTGTATTAAGCTTATGTATTGTCCAGTTACAAAAATATAGGCGTTGTAGATAATCGCTGGCTGTTAATGTTTGAACCTTCTGGAGGCGGCAATCACGGTATTTATATTGGGTCAAGGATCGCTGCACAGATGACTTACTCATATTTAAATAGTCTGCAACAATTCTTTGGCTTGTGCGTGGATCATATATTACCGCAGTCAGTACATTTATGCAATTGTTTTCGCTAAGAATATGTCTTCTCATTTGTGGTGGCCGATAGCTTATATTACCGCTCATATCAAAACGCATTTTCAGACGTCGTGACGCTTTTATTTGGGGTTGTCGACTATTTGCTATTTGGGTGATTCTGTGCGTACAGTCTTTTAGCCAAAATACAATTCCTGTCACTTTTGGCAATGGAATATAACATATCTCTTAACTCATGTTCTGTAAACAGCATTTTAATGTGCGAAATCAACAAAAGATTACACTATAAACAATGTTTAGCGTTCTGACAGTTCGTTTGATTGAAATGTCAGCGTTATTGCACCATAGGTAACTTGTGATTTTGTAAAATAATAATTGTATAAGAATATTAGCGGTAGTGATTAGCAAGCAGTGGTATATCGGAAATTCATTTGGCTTCAGTAAACATATTGCGTTAGAATTTGTTGCAATTTGTATGTTATATTGCTCATACGATACTTACGTTATAGCATAATTAACAAATCTGTAGTTTTCAAGTTTAAATCGCAATATCTCGAATACTATGAGCTTACCGTTCCATGTGTTCCCAATAAAAAAAAATGTTATTTAATTGTTGATCCAATTGTGAAATAAAAAAAGGGGGTGCCATTTAAGTTTTTGCAATTTTTTTTTTAAAAAGTGATTACACTGTCTACTGTTAAGACAAGTGCGCTTGTTGTTGGCTGTACTAGAAAGTCCGTCCGAGGTATTTCACTTTTCACTAAACAAACTTTATTGGCAGCTCCAAATAACTCATCCACACACAGCCCACTCAAAATACCACCATTTTTACACAAAAAACTGAATATCGCAAAAATTTGACAAGTTAGACCCATCATTAGCTATATCAATTTATAGCATTTGTCAAGACGAATTTGAAAAATGAAAAATATACCGGGCGTTCCATCTCAAAAAATTCATGTTCAGTCTGCCACGGGAAAAATGATCACCCTGTACAGTGGAAAATATTTTCAGGGTGTGCTGTGATTTGTGTCAACAAATTTTGTTCAGCACACATTTTCATAAAACTGATATTAATGGGCAAAAATGAGCGTTTCCAGCGAAATGGACCACCCAGTATATATATATATATATATATATATATATATATATATATATATATATATATATATATATATATATATATATATATATACTTGTGATTTTGTTAAAAATCGCCCAATGAAGTATTTTTTGCTTTTAAAGTATAAGACTTTAAGGGTTATTTTCAACATCGCAACGCCAACCATTAAGCGATCGTATGATCCACCCCCAAAAAACCATTAAGCGATCGTATGATCCACCCCCAAAATCTTAAATGGCAAAGGACGTCAAGTACCATCATTTTAAAGCTGGTGTAAATATTTTTATAACAGTGCCTTATTTTCTTATTTCGAAAATGTGGGTTTGGGAAACTCACTTCTAAAGGTCATTTATGTATCTAACACTTGCAGCCCGACTGGCACAATTCGCCGCTGGAACGTAGCAGCGACTGTCGTGATAACTTCTAAGTATTTTTCTGTCAGCCAGTGATCTGTTATAGGAACGCTCCTATCACGGAGCAACCACCAAAATAGGGAATGGCGGCAACGTTGCGGCGTGGTATCGGCAACTTATCCAGCTACGTTCCAACACCGTATCCTTCACGTAGCGACGACGTGGCATAATCGTAATATTCAGTATTACAGGCCTTATCACTACCTACTCTGTCTTGCGTTTGCTGTCGCCGCCTTGAAAATAATTTCACAGAGTAATATATTTCTCCGACTCTATGTTATAACAACATCTTTGTCTTTTATTCACATTCTGTAGACACTAGCAAGACTACAAGTCAACATTGATAATTAGATATCTGATGCTTTATGTTTGGATGTCTTCAGTGTTTGAATCTAAACGAATGCAAGCTTACTGACGAAATGTAATGATTTGTGCATCCAGAAATTACGCACCTTCGAAATTTGCAGTTTTTAATCAAGATTATTTATCACGTAATATCGACATTTGACATCATTAACTTTAAACTGCTGCAATTTGGATTCTAATTTACTTTTCTATACATGAAACTAATAAATTTGTAAAACTTTGCTGCGATAACTGGAAAAATAGCAATAAATTGATTTTTAGATATTCATCCTAAGAGCGGAGGTTGGTTGCTATGGCGTCGTAAATCTCCATCTACAAAATGGCGCATTTCAAAACAAACACTTGGAACTTGAAAGTAGTTAAAGCTTGTCTTTGGTGGCGAATACTCAAAATCCGGAACTTGAAAGTTTCTTTCACTAAAAGCTACCAAGTGGGACTATGAGTCAACATCGTATAGTTACCATAAAGTAACGGTTACGTTATCATCTATTAAATAGGTGTTTATAGTTCTCCTTCCCTATGGTTTCGTAAACAAAAGATACTTTTGAAAATCTGTGCTCTGACTGTCATCTGTCATTTTAACTTAACAGAGTTTTAGGTTGTGGTTTACATGTGTCCATGTGTCTTATCTTGTCCTTTATTCTCTATTACTTTTTTGAAGATAAATGGAAAGTGTTTTATGAAAAACAAGATTCGTTAATAATACATTATATATCGTTGTTTTCATTAAAGAGAACATGAATTATCATTAAGTTTTAGGTTGTGATTTCCATGCGTCCTATCTTCTGTTTTGCTCGCGATTACCTTTTTGGAACGAAGGGGAAAGTGCTTTAGAGAAAATAAGATTACGTCACATTAATACATTATGAAGCGGTGTTTTCATTATACAGAACATGAGTAATCATATTTTTTAAGCCTTTGATATTGCATTTGGGATCAACTCTCCTCATTTGTAGTTAATATTTAACTGACGTTTGTTGACAATAGTGGCGTGTTCATAATAGCATTGCACTGTTTTAAACTACTGTTTTTGCCTGTTTCAATTATCGCCTTCCTGTAAAATGTTGTAGAATGTCTGTAGACTTCTGTTTGTTGGGCACGTGCCTCGATTTTACTGACTTGTGACATTATTCTTGGAATTAAACACCCCGCTAAACTTGCACAACCTCAGCAATGCTGTTCTGAGGGAACAACCATATTATATGAATCAGCGGCACTGTAGGATGAAAAGATTTCTATAGTTAATTTCAAGGATTACTACTACTTCATAGTAGCCGCAAATAGTAAAATTTACTTCTTCAGGTAGCGGAAACGTGACAGCCACCAGCATAGATCACCAAAAAATTCCACCACCAAACTATTAGGCATCGTCGCGGCAACCATTAATGCTGCTTGAAAGTATCTCTAACTTTGATGTTGCGCTTCAGAGTAAAATAAGATAGTTTCGATCAGGGATGTTGCGGATGCAGATTTTTTCACATCCGCGGACGCGGATGCGGATGTGGATTTTTGGAGGCCAACAGTAGCGGATGCGGATGCGGATCTGAAGATCTTTTATAAAAAGAGAAAGTACGGGTGCAAAAATAAAATATTAAGAGTAATTTTCGATGTTTTTATTAAATCGTTAGTATGAAAAGTTAAAAATTGGAGCATTATAGTTAATAAAAAGTAATATTGCTGGTTTGTGAGGGTCAAGGGTGTTACGCAGAGGTTCGTAAATTGTAATAATAATTATCGATGAACGCTCCACCATTTAAAAGGATTTTCATCTACATTGACCCTATTTTTATTGCGGTAAGAAAGCAATTGCTTTTTGCGAACAGCTTTAGCGCTACCATTTTCTGGCGTTTCTTGGCTCCATCTTCACTTGACGAATCCAACACCAGAGCAAGATCGGCGGCAGTCGCCGGGCCCGTCTAATGTCTTTCTTGTCGTGATCTGTGCTACATCTGCATCCGCATTGATTGTGGCGGATGCGGATACGGATGCAGATGTCCAAATCGATACGGAAGCTCCGCAATTGCGGATGCGGATGCGCATATTCGCAACATCCCTAGTTTCGATTATTGTCGTCTGATACCTTCAAGTTCCCCAAACTATTGAGCCGTTCTATGTGTAACTATGACATTCCTATTACCTGGAAACAGCTAAGAAATTACGTCGCTCTGAGGTATTTATAGTGGTAAATATTACGTAATTCTCACTGCTAGTGTGCAAAACAAAGTGATTGACACCACACATTGTAGTTTAATAAATTAATAGTAGAATTAGTGGCGATTATGTAACAACTACTCATTTCAAGTCCCGATTTCAGTTGGCATCACGTTGTTAAGTTAAGTTACCAGTTTATCAAAGGTTTAAAGTTTACACCAGCAGATCCCATAGAATGGTGCAAGTTTTGTTCAAAACATCGACGCACATTCTTTAACATTTCTGCGGTGATTTGACGGCACTCATTTACGATACGCTGGCGTAAATCTTGTAAAAAATCAGTCTGAGTGGAATAAAACCAACTTTTTATGTAACCCCCCCAAACAACAAAAAATCTACGAGTGATAAATCTGGCGATTGTGCGGGCCATCCTAAGGAACCTCTTCTCGAAAGCTCCTAATTTGGAGATCCGTGGTCGAAATAGAGTCGAACAGGCAAAGTATAGCGTAGAGGAGGTCCATCCTGGTGAAATATCAACCGATATTTCAGATATAGTTCATTATCTTCGACAATGTCAGTCAACATTGGATTAATGGTGCTTTCCAATAACTCTAAGTACTCATTTTCAGTCAGAAAACCAGGTAGGAAAAAAGGACCAAGAGTATGGTCACAAATATTCGAGCTCCAGCATTGAGTTTCTCCAGCTGTCGTGTATGAATATAATGAAATAATCTGGGATTAGAATCGGTCCAATAGCGACAATTAATGGGATTCACGGTGCCGTTTAGCAAAAACGAACCCTTATCCTAAAAGGAAGTATTAGAAAAAAATTGGATGATTCACCACTCGTTCACTTATCACTTCACAAAAGTCCAGACGACGGTCAAAGTCACCTTCATTTAGTTCGTGCTGAATTTTGTATGGGTAAAATGTATGATGCTTTAAAATGTTTTGAACTGTAGTTCGTCCAAAACCAGATTTACTTGACAGTTTACTCGTACTGGTCCTGAAATTCAAAGCAACATGACCGAGAGCGCTTCGCATTTTACTACAAACAAATCCGGTCTCTTGAAACTCTGCCATTAGCTCCAAAACATACTTTCGATTAAGATGCTTATCTAAATGTTCTTAATTAAAAATGCTTCTGTTCTCTTGACTGATTGATAATTTGGATACAAAAGTTTCCACCCTATGTGCGGTCGAGTAAACTACTTTGTTAATCACTTCACAACTACAATAATCTGATGAACAACTAAGATAAATATCACTCGTACAGTAAGGTTTCTTCGTAAGTAAAGAAACCAAGAGCACAATTCAATTATTATCAGTAACAATTAAAAAAAAGTCTGGACGCAACATGTGCGTTATGGAAATGTATTTTCATAAAAATATTTGTAATAGCCAATATGTCTCTTTAATGCATTCAGGCATTAATTTGGTTAACCTATATATGTAGTAGAAACAATGTACCATATTTCATCTAAATAACTTATTGTTTGAAAATGTACACAAATTTTCCGAAAATAAACCTAAAATGTTCCCGAGAGGTATCTTGGCCAACGAACCTTGGGTTAAAATAGCAAATTGAGTTATTGAAATTTGAAGGATTTATTGAAAATTCGCTACCAAAACGCACTTACTGCGCCTAGATTTTTTTACATACATGATTTTTTGATTTAAAAAATGCGAAAATGCAATAATATAAGGAATGTTAGAAAAAAAAGGTAGATATCACCAACTAGTCATGGGCCATCCTGTGATTGTCAAAATAAGTTTATAAGATGCAGCTCAAGGTACCCTATAATTAACGTATACAATTTCTTCTCGTACCTTGTATAACAACAATTATGTTTAGCTTTACCGTAGAAATACGTCACTCTGTATATATTTAAACAGTTAAAAGTTGAAACTAAACTCGGATATGGATTCTAGGGGCCCTAGTTTGTCTCGCTTGAAGAACTATTTTTAAAATTCAATAGTCACGGTCTCCTCAATAACGATTTTTTTCTACGAAAATTAGCTAAAAATTGTAGACCATTAAACAACCCATAAACTTAACCAAAACAACTGCCAGAGCATCAGAGAAGGAGTCAATTTGGAAATTTTCTGGAAATATTTGAGTAAAATAGAGGACAATGGCAAATGTCTTTAAATTTACAGCCCTAAATTTTGCTACATGGCTCACTATAATACACACACGCTTACCAAATTTAGTTGCCCTGATATTATTATTTCCGGAGATACAAACTTTTTCCGAAAAAAATACAAAAAAATTATGGGCCGATTTTGATCAAATTTGGTCCGTACCTTCCTTTTGCAAGTGGCTTGGATAAGTTTGTTAGCCAGGAAAATCGGCCCACATGTTCCTGGCTAAAAAAATTATCCAAGCCACTTGCAAAAGGAAGGTACGGACCAAATTTGATCAAAATCGGCCCATCATTTTTTGAGTTATCAGCATGATACATACATATATATATATATATATATATATATATATATATATATATATATATATATATATATATATATTATTGACTATCAGAACATTTCTTATCGGAATGAGAGAAATGCGGTTTATTATTTCAGTTTATCGGTCGGTTTGATACTTGGTAGTACTACCGAAAATTAATTCCACAATTGTGTATTCTGTAGAAGAAAGAGTTGAAATAATTACGCTTTTTTTCAAAAACGATGACTGTGCCAACCGTACGGCAAATTTGTTTAATGAACGACATCCGAACAGACATGTTAACAGAAAATACATTTTGGAGTTAGTTGCAAAGTTTCGAAAAAGTGGTTCAGTAGCCAACAAAAAACGGGATCCTGAACTTGAATTTCCGGTTAGAAATTAGACTACTGAGATTTAAGTTTTAGGACAAATTGTTGCAGACCCAACTTTGAGCACGAGAAAATTGGCCACTGTTTAAAATATCAACAGAGGAACTATTCAGCGAATATTGAAGCATCATAAATTTCACCCGTATAAAATTCATCTTGTACAACAACTTAATGAAGATGATTTTGATCAGCGGCTGGAGTTTTGTGAAGTTATGACTGCACGAATAGCTGGTAACGGGAACTTTTTGTTCAATATCTGTTTTTCAGAGGAGTGTACGTTTTTATTAAACTCTATAGTTAATCGTCATAATTGTCGTTATTGGGCAGATAATAATCCAAGAAGTTTTCACGAAGTCCACACTCAAACTCCACAGAAATTGAATGTCGCATTTTTGATGACCGTTTAATTGAACCAATTTTTCTTTATGGCAATTTGAGTGGCGAAACATATTTGGAGTTACCAAAAGATATCGTTTACCCTCTACTAATTGACATTGTTAAAAATCAATTAGTGTTTCAACAAGATTGAGCTCCTCCGCATTTTTCACAACGTGTTAGGGAGTTTTTTAACAGAGAGTTTCCATAGCAATGGATTGGGCGTAGAGGCGCTATTGAGTGGCCTCCTAGATCACAGGATTTAACTCCTTTAGACTTATTTCTATGGGGCCATTTGAAGAGTAGAATTTTCGCAAAAGAACCGGAGTCTCTGGAAGAAATACGACGACGCATTGTTAAAGAATGCTGTCTAATAACTCCACAAATGCTCCAGAATATCAAAGCTCGTTTTGAACAAAATTTGTACTTTTGTATGGAAGCTGGTGGTCAACAATTTGAACACCTACTTAACTGAATAAACATTTTTGAACGTTTGGTTTTGTTTTTTTAGTTTTTTAACGAAAAATTGACTAATTAGTGTATTTCTTATCACAATGAATGAAATACGTTCTTGCAACTCCAACTGTGAATAATTTTTAAACGAGTTGATAAAACTTCCAAAAAAATTTGTGCGCTGAATCCAGAAATGAAAGAGCTTTCAAATGATGTAACACTCGACCCATGTTCCCTATTTAAAATATAAGTGTTGTTATCACCACCTTTAAGGGGTTGATGTGACAAAGTTGAGTTTTATGTCCCCTCAATATTAAAATTGACGTGTTTCAGCGTTTCTTAAAAAAATATGTAGAACTTAATGTGCAAACCGTAACTCTTCATACCTCTATGAAATTACTAGGACTTGACACCGATAGTGAGTTAAAGTGGAATGTCTATATCAATGAATTATGTTCGCGAATCTCATCCATTTCGTATGCAATAAGAACACTAACCCAAAGATGCAGTACCTCTACTGGGTTGTCACTCTATTTTGCGTGTTTCTATTTACAACTTAAGTTTGGTATTATACACTAAGCGAATCAAATCTAGTTTTTAAACAGCAAAACAAGTAATGAGAATCATATTCAATATCCCGCATAGACACACTTGCAGAAACGCTTTTGAGGAACAGGGTATACTTTGACTTCCCAGCATCTACATTCTGGAAGTGCTAGCCCATGTTTTTCAAAACAACACCAAATACACTCGCAATGCAGCTGAACATGGCTATACCACAAGAGGTAGAAATAACCTGCCAAACTGACATACATCGCACAGCTCTGTACCAAAAGTCACTGTTCCACAATGGCTGCAAGTTGTTTAATGCATTGCCAGAAGATGGAAGGAATGAAGACACTTTACCAAATTTCAAGAAGAGAGTAAAGACAACTTTCCTAAACAAGACGTAGTATTCTGTGGACGATTTTTACTTACAAACTACTACAAACTATTTTTTATTTTGATTTTTGTTGTAATATGCACTCCTTATTAGCAACATAATTACCATGGTATAAACTTTGTACTCCTGGTGTTTCTAAAAAACAATATTGGATTTAGATTTGTATTCTGCAACTTTTCTTTTGAACGTTATTGTGTGTTTTAAATATTTTTTGTTTTGCTTTATGGATTATTTAAGAAAAAAAATATGAATTGTTATTGATTGTATGCGTTGTTATCCTGTTGCTAACATGTAGGCGTACATGAACATCCCTGTGTCAGTTAGGTGACATTGGCCTGTTTCATTGTTAATATATACATTATACATTATACATGATTATACTACTTTTGTGTTAGGTGTTGTTTATATGTCCACTGCTTCAGATGGAGTTTGATGAAGCTACATTAAATATCCTTTCATGACTAGTTTCCGATATTTATATACAGGGTGATCCAACCGTAACATTATGTTTATAAATATGCACAATAAATGAGATGCTGAATTGATTCTATTTTGCTGTTCCACAATATATATATATATATATATATATATATATATATATATATATATATATATATATATATATATATATATATATATACACACAGGGTCTCCCAAGTTGAGTAGCCTAACTTGAAAACCGAGTTCGAAATAGTCTCGACAACTTTAATCCCTTCGAAATACAGCATGCAACAAGTGATGGAGTTCTATCTCGCTTGGAAAGATGTGTTAATGCAAATGGTGGACAATTTGAACAATTCCTATGATAATATAATTTCTTTTATGTGTGACAGACATTCACATACATACATAAATACATACATAAATGCATACATTATTAACATAATACTGTATTGGCCGAATTCTGTACTTTTTTTTATTAAATTGTTAACAACTCAAAAAAAAAAATGGTTTCTAGGTATAGGGAATGCTAATACAGTTTTAAATAGTGACTTCTAGTGCATCTGATAAAACAATAAAATACAGGGTGTTCTATTGAATAAGTTAATTAATTAACTTTCTTTTGCGGAATTCTGTGCTTTTTTCTAAAAAATGTCAATAACTCAAGAAACATCGTTTTTAGGTATAGGGAATGCTAATACAGTTTGAAAGAGTGTCTTCAGAAGCATTTGATAAAATAATAAAATACAGGGAGTTCTATTTGAAATAAACAAGTTTTTTGAGTTTGAAAGCTACGGAATTCATATACATTACACAAAACACCCTGTATATGAAATATTGTTTCAATAATGTCGCAACACACCTTTGTTGTCCTGCAATGCACTGTTTAAAAAAATATCCTAACACACCCACCAGAAAGCTAAAATACCCTTATAAAAAAAGCCTTCTCGTGGCTCGAATTTTAGAAAAAATTGAAATATTTCGATAACATTTGAAGATAGGACTAAGGTTTGTTAATAAAAGTCCACCTAAAATCAAATAAGCATTCTAAAAATGTAATAATACACAGGGTATTCTATTTAAAATAACAAAGTTAGCACCTACTTCTGGTAGAACCGGAAGTGCGCCATTTTGGAAATTATTTTTTTCAGATAGAGCATCTTCTGCGACCCCCATGTGCAAATTTTCAGCATTCAGATATGCATAGTTTGGAAAATAATCTAATAGGCTACTCAACTTGGGAGACCCTGTATATATATATATATATATATATATATATATATATATATATATATATATATATATATATATATATATATATATACAGGGTGACTGGTAAATGGTTGCATTCCTTTGAGACAGTGATAGTGCATCTCTTTGGGAACATTTTCTTTCAGATAGTGTAGGTATTACCTCACTCTGTGCAATCATTACTATGTTGAACAGGATAATAGTAAAGAAATGTGAGGGCAAAAATTATCAATATCAATTTAACATTTTAAAGACGTTTATTTTGAAAATTTGATCCCAAAAAATCTGTACAAATACTGTAAAAAATTTCGCCGGCCCTCTAGCTTTCTAATGAAGTACGAATTGTTAATTGTTTTCTAGTTACATAGATATCTCACATGTAATGATGTGACATAGGTACATGTTATTCATTCGCCATATAGTTTGCAAGTTAAGGATATAGTTTGCAAGTTATTTAAGGTTGCCATGAAAACAATAGCATAATGTCAATTATAATTTACAAAGACATTTGTCACATTTAATTGTTAACGCGTGTGATACTTAAGTTGTGGCTTACGTAAAAAGTTATTTGATTTGATGATGGTAACATTTAGGAATACTTAATATGCAGATATTTTATTCATTTGCGGTTTCTGTAATGGAAATGCGGTAGAGGCTCAACGTGGATATGTACGGCGCTTTCCAGATAGTCGCGTACCTCATTCCACCGTCTTTGGAAGAACATACAAACGGATTCATGAAACTGGCTCCGTTAATGAAATTCATCGTCAAGTTTCAACCTCGAGGCTCAATTCCAAGGTAGATGAGGAAATTTTGGACTCTTTCGAAGAAGATCCCACGACAAGCACCAGTAAAGTTTCTTCTGCTCTGGGCATCTCGCAGTGAAAAGTATGGTGTGTCGGGAAGGACAGCACCCTTACCATTACACGCCAATTCAAGGATTGCAGCTAGGTAATCCAACAAGAAGGCTCCAATTTTGCCATTTCCTGTTGAACGCTGATAAGGAAGATATAAATTTCCTGTCTAGAATTATGTGGATCGACGAGTTAAAATTCACTAAAGAAGGAATATTCAATTGTCATAATTCTCATTATTGGTCTATGGAGAACCCCAGATTAGCTAAGGTATCAAGTTATCAAAATAGTGAAGATTATGAAACTTTCTTATCACATGATCTTAAGGAGTTACTGGATGACGTACCACTAGCAAACAGATGTGATATGATTTTCCAGCAAGAGAGGTGTCCGGCACACTATTGTCGCAACGTGAGGGCGCTATTAGATAGCTGGTTTCCAAACAGGTGGATTGGGAGGGGAGGACCAATACCGTGGCCGCCAAGAAGTTCAGATATAACTCCAATAGATATGTGGGGTCATCTGAAACATATCCTTTACGAAGTGAAGATTCACACACGAGAGCAACTGATTTACAGAATTCTGCAAGCAGCAGGACAAATCAAAAGCAATATTCCTAGCAGGATTACTAAAACAGAAGCTTGCAAACGAGCTCGTGCGTGTATAAGAAATCGAGGTAATCCTTTTGAAAATAGTTTCTGAGACTTTTTTAGTTGAGTTAGGTTTTTTACAGTATTTCTAGACATTTTTTTGTTATCAAATCTTCAAACTAAACGTCTTTAAAATATTAAATTGATTTGAATTTTGTCACGATACTGATAATTTGTGCAATCACATTTCTCTACTATTATCTTGTTTAACATAGTATGACTGCACAGCGTGAGTTAATTTATACACTATCTGCAAGAAAAAAAAATGAGGATGCGCTTGCCACTTCTTCTAATATTTGAATATTACTAGCACACATGAGGAATTTTCGAAAGATCATTAAAAGTTAAATAACTCGAAAACCAGAGGACTTTGTATAATGTTATACAAGGTTTATTCTGTTGCAAAAGAGATGTACTATCACTGTCTCAAAAGAATTCAAACACTTACCAGTCACCCTGTATGTATATATATATATATATATATATATATATATATATATATATATATATATATATATATATATATATATATATATATATATATAAATGTATATATATATATATATATATATATATATATATATATATATATATATATATATATATATATATATATATATATATATATATATATAGATTAAAACTGACCCCGGATAAGCTTTCGGAGCGGGTAGTTTGCGCTCATTTGATGAAATTTTGTTAAAAGTGAAAATTAGCAATCTCCTCAGTAGTAAATTTTTGCTACGAAAATTTACTAAAATGGTATGTCAATGGTAAAAAGTTTGTAAAAGATGTCGCGACGTTTAGGGTGGATAATGTTAGTTAGAAGGAAGTACTCCTTGTATCTCCCTGCTTCATACCCACAAGAGATAGCGGCAATAAATCTACCAGTTTCCTTGATATTTAAGATATTAAGAAATTTTGTTAAAAGGGAAAATTAGCAATCTCCTCAGTAGTACATTTTTCTACGAAAATTTACTAAAATGGTATCTCAATGGTAAAAAGTTTGTAAAAGATGTCGTGACGTTCAGAGTAGATAATGTTAGTTAGAAGGAAGTAGGGTAAATGCACCGGTTGTGGCCACTGTGCCTGTTCTGGCCATCCATGAAAACATTCTCCCATATTAGCTACTTAAATTTGAAATAACCAATAGAATGCTAGTTTATCCACTTCACTGATCCCTTTCCTTTGACGATTGCGCATTCTGGGTCTTCAACGTATTTGCCATTTTTTTAAAACTAGTTCATATTCAGAGAGGGTTGTGAGAGCAGATCATTTCTTAGCAGATTTCTTAAGAAAAGCAAGGTAAGTACTAAGCATATTTTTCTTAAATTTTAGGTCATAAGTGTCTGGAAAAGGTTTTGTTTACTTTTCTATAGATATAAGTGCGTTATTGCAGTACTTTCCAGAACATTTATAACCCATGAATATCTAAATTTGCAGTGGCTACTAAAGGAACAGGAATTAATACCACTGTACCATTTGTGGCCTCTTGGTAGCCACAAAAGGAACAGAAAAACCAGTTGTGGCCATATATTAGAATAAGATAGTAAACATCAACATCACTGAAATAGAAAAGGATACAAAAATGTACTTTTTTTCAGAAATCATCATGTCCAGAAAGTTATTTCAGTATTCAGATGCTGCTATGCAGGATGCTTTGAGGGAAATAAGAGAAGAAAATATGCCTGTAGCTAAGGCCTGTAAATTGGTCAACGTTCTCAGGACATCAGTTCGAAATAGATTAGCAGGCAAAACCTCCGACGACTGTCGACGAGTTGGTCCTCCATGTGCTTTAGGTCCACAGATAGAAAACAAACTGGTTACTTGGATTCTTGGTTGTGCTGCAAAGGGGTTTCCCATTAATAGAGGGGGCCTAATTTACTCAATTCAAAAACTGTTACAAGAATGCTGTATCGATGTAAAATTCTTTAAAGAAACACCAGGAAGCAAGTGGTTTATTCCTTTTTGAGACGTCACCCCGAAGTAACTAAAAAGTACGCAGAATGTATCAATAAAGCTAGAGCTGCAGTTTCATAAGGAAGTATACGTCGCTGGTTCAATGACACGAGAGAATTGTTGGGACCTAATTTAGATGTTTTGAACTATCCAAATAGAATATTTAACATGGATGAAACGGCCATATTTCTGTCACCAAAGGGTACGCTAGTTCTTGGTCCTAAGTGCAAGAATGTTTATGATGTCGGTACTTGTGACAAAGATAACGTTACAACGTTAATTGCAGTGAATGCAGCAGGAATGATTGCGCCACCACTCACAATTTACAAGTTTAAACGTCTGCCAAAAATATACGCTGTGTCGGCTCCTAAAAATTGGGCTATCGGAGTTTCGGATTCTGGGTGGATACAGACACTGGAAAAAGCCATTGGAGAAGGGGTTACGGAAAAAATATTGAAGAAGGAAATATTACCATGGAGAGAAGTACTGCAGATAAAAATAAAGAGGAAAAAGCTGCTGTTCTCATAAACAAAGAACAACCACTAGGAGTTGGACCATTTGTCATACTTCGATACGACGGAAACTTTTATCCGGCCAAAATTGTCAGTGTGGAAAATCGTGAATTTTTTTGCTGTGCAATGTGCAAAAGTGGAAATAACTGGAAGTGGCCCGATCCACCTGATCTTTGGTACCGCGAAGAAGATATTCTTTTTGAACTAACTGAACCTAAAGTTATTAATACAAGGGACGTTTAGACAGTACCTGAAATGGAACTTTATTTATTTAAATTAATAATTATGTCTTGAAGTTTAAAGATGATTTTTTATAATTTCTACATTTTTGAAGCAATATTTGTTTGTTTTTTAAATATTTCTAATAAAACAGTTGCAATATGATGTTGATACTTGTATTCTTTAACCACAATGGCCACAAGTGGTTCATCCCATGGCCACATCTAGTGAAGTGATGGCCACAACTAGCAAAACAGTACTTGGCAATAATTTATTTAGTTTAGCTCTGTCTAGTATGTTGTATGTGTATTTTGACTCTTTTTCTACATACAGAACCAATGGTTCATTCGATTTATCCAGTTAAGGTTGGCAACTGCTTTGAAATTAGGAAATTATCCAAAGTTAAAAAATGTAAACCTCTTAAAGTGGCCACAACCGGTGCATTTACCCTACTCCTTGTATCTCCCTGCTTCATACCCACAAGAGATAGCGGCAATAAATCTACCAGTTTCCTTGATATTTAAGATATTAAGAAATTTTGTTAAAAGGGAAAATTAGCAATCTCCTCAGTAGTACATTTTTCTACGAAAATTTACTAAAATGGTATCTCAATGGTAAAAAGTTTGTAAAAGATATCGTGACGTTTAGAGTAGATAATGTTAGTTAGAAGGAAGTACTCCTTGTGTCTCCCTGCTTCATATCCACAAGAGATAGCGGCAATAAATCTAACAGTTTCCTTGATATTTAAGATATTAAGACTTTTTGTTAAAAGTGCAAATCAGGAATCTCATCAGTAGTAAATTTTTTCCACGAAAATGTACTAAAATGGTATGTCAATGGTAAAAAGTTTGTAAAAGGTGTCGTGACGTTTAGAGTAGATAATGTTAGTTAGAAGGAGTTACTCCTTCTGTCTCCCTGCTTCATACCCACAAGAGATAGCGGCAATAAATCTACCAGTTTCCTTGATATTTAAGATATTAAGACTTTGTTTTAAAAGTGAAAATTAGGAATCTCATCAGTAGTACATTTTTCTACGAAAATTTACTAAAATGGTATCTCAATGGTAAAAAGTTTGTAAAAGATGTCGTGACGTTAGAGTAGATAATGTTAGTTAGAAGGAAGTACTCCTTGTGTCTCCCTGATTCATACCCACAAGAGATAGCGGCAATAAATCTACCAGTTTCCTTGATATTTAAGATATTAAGACTTTTTGTTAAAAGTGAAAATTAGGAATCTCATCAGTAGTAAATTTTTTCCACGAAAATGTACTAAAATGGTATGTCAATGGTAAAAAGTTTGTAAAAGATGTCGTGACAGTTAGAGTAGATAATGTTAGTTAGAAGAAAGTACTCCTTGTGTCTCCCTGCTTCATACCCACAAGAGAGAGCGGCAATAAATCTACCAGTTTCCTTGATATTTAAGATAATAAGACTTTTTTTTTAAAGTGAAAATTAGGAATCTCATCAGTAGTAAATTTTTTCCACGAAAATGTACTAAAATGGTATCTCAATGGCAAAAAGTTTGTAAAAGATGTCGTGACGTTTAGAGTAGATAATGTTAGTTAGAAGGAAGTACTCCTTGTGTCTCCCTGCTTCATACCTACAAGAGATAGCGGCAATAAATCTACCAGTTTCCTTGATATTTAAGATATTAAGACTTTTTGTTAAAAGTGAAAATTAGGAATCTCATCAGTAGTAAATTTTTTCTACGAAAATTTACTAAAATGGTATGTCAATGGTAAAAAGTTTGTAAAAGGTGTCGTGACGTTTAGAGTAGATAATGTTAGTTAGAAGGAGTTACTCCTTCTGTCTCCCTGCTTCATACCCACAAGAGATAGCGGCAATAAATCTAACAGTTTCCTTGATATTTAAGCCGGGCATTAGTTACCAATCATTCTGTATATTTAGGCCTAAGTAATTTATATAATAAATAGACTACACACTGACGGATCGTATTTAAGTTCCTTTGATAATCGAAATTGTATTTATGAGTAACCTCCATGGAATCTACTTAAATTTCCAATTCCACTTCCAGGAAAAAGAAATAGGACTATTAGGAATTTCTAACATTTAGCGAAAAAACTTCTCTTATTTTCGTATTCCACGGTACATTAGAGAAACGGCGTATAATAAAGCCTAATAACAGTTACGTGGCTTCAAAAAGTTACTGGGTTGTAATTCACCATAACACGGAGACTTTGATAAATAAGGGACATCACTTTCATGCCTTTAATTAAATTAAAGTCACAAGAAGTAATGATGAGACAAAATTAAAAGGCGCAGATTTTTAATTAAAAGAGGAAGTCGGAGTGATTGCCACGATTTTTATAAAAGGCTGCTTCACAATTTTCACTAAATAGCGTAAAGAGTCGATCTCATTAGTTGGGTCCTTTACGCCATATAATTACTTTAAAACTTAGCTTTGATATGACTAGAAACACATCTCTTCAGTAGTTTTCTAATTAAATAAAATCAAAGCACTAGCTTTGCAACCCGCTTTATACTGCGTGCTTTTAAATTAAACTGTGGGTATATGGCCTATCCGTTAATCTGTTACTACAATTTATATATATATATATATATATATATATATATATATATATATATATATATATATATATATATATATATATATATATATATATATATATATATATACATATATATATATATATATATATATATATATATATATATATATATATATATATATATATATATATATATATATATATATATATATATATAGTGAATTATACTTTAGGTGACGGCAATTCAGTATTTCATAACAGGCAGATCAATTTTCTTTTAAAAAGTTTTTCTTTAATTAAAGTACTTCAACTGCTCTACATCCTGGAATGCATTATTTTAAAATTATCTTTAATTCTCTCTAATACAATTATTGCATTCCGATTTTGATTTTAAAATTAAAGGACATTTATCGAATGAGCACTGTAAATGGAAGCAACAAATTAATTCTTTTTTTTTTTTAGCAAGTACTCTTCACCGACGAAGCACATTTAACACAAAGAGGTAGTCCAAATCCGCATAATTTGCATCATTGTACGACAGAAAACCCATAAATTGTGAGACAAGGCGATAGACAACGTCAATAGACTGCGAATATTTGGGGAGGTATGGTAGACGACTACATCATTGGGGCTCACTTTTTCAATGGCCATTTGAATGGTGAGCAGTATTTGTTCTTCTTACAAAATCACTTCACCCAGCTTCTGCAACATATTCCATAAATTATGCTTGAAAATGTGTTGTTCCAGCATGACGGTGCTCCGCTACACTCTACATTAACTGTTGAACTTGAATCGAGAATTTCCAGGCCAATGCATAGGCCGAGGCGGCCCGATTAGTTGGCCACCTAGATCTCCATACTTGTCGGAAGTGTATTTCTTCTTCTGGGGACATATTAAGCAGACTGTGTATCCGAACCCATCAACTAGTGCCGAAGATATGAAGCACAGAATTTTAGAAGCTTTCGGGATAACTCCCATTCATACCGTACGGACGGTCGTTCTTGAAAAGAATACAGAAGTGTGTTGAGCAAAACGGAGGGAACTTTAAATATTTCTTGAGTGCACATGCAGCAAACCATGCTCGCTTGTTATCTTCAGGATTTGAATTCAAAATAGAAGGTTTCGATTCAGATAATATATTTTTTGTAACTCAATCGATGTGCACCTGTATTCAATTTATCAGTTTAGTTATTTTGCGTTTTTGGTACTCTAGTCTTATCGTTCTATCTTTCGTTGGTTTTAATGTTCCGTTATTGTTATGTAGTTTCTTAGTTTGGTGTTTCAAATGATATGTATGATAATAGTAATAATTATTATTATTACCAAAACTAACTGGAATTAATTATAAAAATTCACCTGTGTAAATCTAAAAAGTAAGAATAGTTGTAAAAATATTGATTTTAGGCATAGCACATTACTCATAAAAATTAGGGGGACTAAACATCCGAGTTCAGTTATTACCTGAAGGACTGGTGGTTCCATTTGAAGAAAAAATCCTATTTGAGTTTCCTCAATTTCATATTTGTTTACTGAACACCCTGTTGGATATGCATAGTATCTAGCCAATGTATCCTCCAATTATTACTGTCAGCTATGTATTGGTAAATTTTTTTTATCATTATTCATAATGGTACTTATAGAGCCAATAAATTTGTTTGGCTTTTTTTGGCCAAAGTTTTTACATGTTCTTGAATAACTCGGCAACGCCGCATCGAAAATTAAAAGGCGGAATATCGTTGTTCGTTTCTCTTGTTTCTTTAACGTCTGCCTATTTCCGTCAGGTAGAAATCACTGATAGCGTGATTTCTACCTGACGTCATAAATAACATTAATACTATAACAAATTCTTATTTTAGAAAAACAGACGCCAGTTTTACAGTATCTAGTTTATTGGATAACGTAAATTTGCAACACATTACGATTTCTTTATTCGTTACAATAACAAAAAGTATTAAACAGATTTGTGTGTGTTTGTTTTTTATTTCTTTAACGACGGCGACTATGGCCAGTCACCGACGCCACGGAGCAGTTTCACCTCACTATCCTGGAAATTTTGCCGAACCCTTGTCTTTCTGTAAGGAGGGTAGCGATTTTTAACGTGCCCAACATCGCATGGACACGGGACCGACGGCTTGACGCCCCCTCCGAAGGGCGGAACGTGCACACATTCAACTTGCTCGAATACAATGCCAGAACCCCGGATGATGTTAATGTTACAGTTTGTACTGAAAAAGTGAAAGGAGAACCCTGGCATCGAACCCAGTACCCGTCGGTTCAGAGCCACACGTTCTTGTCCCTGAACCACCGAGGCTCTAGGGAATATCGTTGCAAACGTTAATTGTTGATGGATCGAAAATGAATAAATATATAGGGTGTTCTATTTAATAAAAATTACGTGAAACCTGTTCTGCTGTGGCAGAATATATATATATATATATATATATATATATATATATATATATATATATATATATATATATATATATATATATATATATATATATATATATATATATATGTAGATGTTCAGAGATATTTCCGCGGTCTTTAATGTGAGACATATTTGGTTCTCGGGTTGAACCGCGTCCAAAATTTATGGAAACTCGACGTTTCGGCTCCTGTTTTGAAGCCATTTTCAAGAGGTAAAGGAGATATATAAGGACACTCTAAGGCCTCAATCTGCCTACTCCTTAGAGCGAAGGACAAAGGTGGGTTGGATTGTTGTAGTCGATTACGGGGCCTCAACCTACCTACTCCCCAAATCTCTCCGGAGATCGTCTGTGAGGTCTCAGTGTGTTCAACCCTAGGCCTCGGAAAGATCTGGCAGTCCGTTGAAAGTCTCGTCTTATATATAGTTATATCGTTCCGTCTACCTGCTTCGTTATCAGTGAAAGTAGTAGGGGCACGGTCAATTAAGTGGGGGGCTTTGATCACAGTACTTAGAGGATGGGTATGATTAAGAGGGTCACCGGCATTTGTTGAGACAGATAATGGGGAAATAAAATTGTCTGTGGAATTTTTTTGTTTGTTTGTAATGAAGATATAATAGGTTTCCAAGTAGTCGGAAGGCGAAGACCATCATCTCGCTTACTTAAACAATCGGGCCGTTTTTCAATCTCGATTGCTTCGCGGATAATTCTCGTTTTGAAGTTGTAAACCGGTGCTATTGTTTTGGCATCATCGAAGTCTATTTTGTGTCCTGTATGAATATGATGCATGGCCAGTGCCGATGAGGGGTCGGATTTTCTAACTGCGAGGATGTGTTCATATATTCTGATGTGGATGCGTCTATTTGTTTGTCCTACGTAAGTTCGGGAATAGTCGGAACAAGGAATTTCGTAAACTCCGTGGGATTCGTTTGGAATCGTATCCTTGGGAGTTTTTATCAGATTTGAGTTTTTGCTCTGTTGTGAATATCGACAAAATCAGCCAAATTTTTAGAACCCATAACGTCAAAACCGTATTCACAACAGAGCAAAAACTTTCAAATCTGATAAAAACTCCCAAGGATACGATTCCAAACGAATCCCAAGGAGTTTACGAAATTCCTTGTTCCGACTGTTCCCGAACTTACGTAGGACAAACAAATAGACGCACCCACAACAGAATATATGAACACACCCTCGCAGTTAGAAGATCCGACCCCTGATCGGCACTGGCCATGCATCATATTCATACAGGACACAAAATAGATTTCGATAATGCCAAAACAATAGCACCGGTTTACAACTTCAAACGAGATTTATCCTCGAAGAAATCGAGATTTAAAAACGTCCCGATTGTTTAAATAAGAGAGATGATGGTCTTCGCCTTCCGAAGACTTGGAAACTATTATATCTTCATTACAAACACACACACAAAAATTCCACAGATAATTTTATTTCCCCATTATCTGTCTCAACAAATGCCGGCGACCCTCTCAATCATACTCATCCTCTAAGTAATTCGACCAAAACCCCTCACTTAATTGACCGTGACCCTACTACTTTCACTGATAACGAAGCAGGTAGACGGAACGAAATATATAAGGCGAGACTTTCAACGAACTGCCAGATCTCTCTTAGGCCTAGGGTTAAACACACTGAGACCTCACAGACAATCTCCGACGAGATTTGGGGGGTAGGCAGATTGAGGCCCCGTAATCGAGCTACAACAACACAACCCACCTTTGTCCTTCGCTCTAAGGAGTAGGCAGATTGAGGACTTAGAGTGTCCTTACATATCTCCTCTACCTTTCGAAAATGGCTCCAAAACAGGAGCCGAAACGTCGAGTTTTCATAAATTCTGGACGCGGTTCAACCGGAGAACCAAATATGTCATATATATATATATATATATATATATATATATATATATATATATATATATATATATATATATATATATATATATTAGTTCCAAACGATCTAACTCAGGCTCATTAAATAAAATCGAAAATTCGAAAGCCATTATATTTTTATAAGCAACGTTTTCTTTATGTAATTGGCTAAAAATTACCAAAGGTTATGTTTAATGCGTAATTCTAGTAAATAATAATATGTAATTATAGTTAATAATTGCATCTCTGTTTTCATGTGCGAGTAAGTATAATTTGCATGCAAATTATTTTCTTGTTGGTTCTCGTAGGTAAATTTCTGATCAGCGAAACCCTGATTAGAGTCGATTTCCATAACTCTATTTATAGAAGTGAGGAAACAACGATCGTCCTGTGTAGCTAAAATGGGGTAAGCTTTTGACTGCAAACCCATTATGTCAAGGATCGGATGAGATGCGATAATTACCTAGTATGCGTAGCTTCCAATTATCTTCACATGTTCCGTGTACCAGTATCAAAGACAGCTAATTTAAAATAAAAGCTCTTTGAACCAACGTATTCCCGAATTAGCCACGTCGAAGACGCCTTTGTAGTTACCGCCATGTTGACAGGCTAATTATACAGGGTCGGAAAATTTTGACATGATATGTGTATTGCTTCAGGACAATTCGTTAAGAGTCGTATATAGCCAACAATACACATAGTAGAATAGTAAAACGTGCAAAACATGCCTGTGTGTACCTTTCATTTTCTGTAAAAGCGAAACATTCGTAACCAGAAACAAAGCTCCCGTAATCAGAAACAGGGCTTGAAGATATGTTCCCAACCTCGGTTACATAATGAGACATTTGTGGGGTTTCACGAATTTTATATAAAGCGAGGCAAACCAACTTTTTAAATACAATAATTGAACAACTTTTCACTTTAAAATTTGGAAAGAAATCCACTTTTGATATTGGATCTTCTCAGAACAAATAGATTATTTAATTATACACTTTTTAAAATGTTACCAGGGGATCAAGGGGATATCCCGAAAGCGGTTAATTTTTTTGTTGTAAAATTTTGGTAAAGTAAAAGACATATTTTTGAAATCCCCTCCCCTCACTCTATTTTTGTTTTTTGGCTTTTTAAATGGGGTAATGTACTTCTTTTTGGTGAACTTTCAAAGAAAAATTCACTAATGTGGAGATCTCTATGTGTGAATTTAGAAAAAAATTTCTTCAAATACCTAAGTAGAAACGAGGACCCCCCGGCATCCGGTGTCACTTTCTATTTTTATTTGTTTATATCTAGACATATATATATATATATATATATATATATATATATATATATATATATATATATATATATATATATATATATATATATATACAGGCTGGTCCACTTTGCAGAAAAAGCCCAGTTTTCCATCTCAGTTTTACACAGGGTCTTTATTTTCTCCGTGGCAGACCAAATTTACCTTTTTTTTTTTAATAGGACACCCTATATTTTATATCATTTTTAAAAAGATGGTATCGCGACAAGCAAATTGATACCCCACATGGCGCGTCTAGGCCCAACCTTTTCAGAGTTATTCATTTGTTTATTAAAAATAGTGGTCTAATTTGGTGCGTAAATACTTCGATTCTGCACAATGTTTTGGTGGTTCCTGGTTTTCCTTCTGCAGAGCCCAAATACAAAAATTCAATCTTTGCTGCTTATCGCTTGCAGACAGCTCTTTAACTTTTCTAGCATGGTATGGGTGATATTTGTTTTCTTTAAAACACCTTTGGACAGAAGTTTTACTAATATTTAAATTCCAAGCTAATTGTCGCTGGCTAATATGTGGATTTTCAATGACTGAGGCTATGATGTTTACAGACGTACCTTCATTTAGAACAGTTTTGTTTCTTACGGGAGCCCGATACTGTACACTGCCGTAGGCATCAAAACCAGCTTTCACCAATCTAAATGCCTTCAACCGAGGTTGTTGTCGATTAGGGTATTTCTGCCTATATATTATGTTTGCTAAGGCAAAATTTCCATCACTTTCAGCAATCACGTACAGCATTGACATAAGATATTCAGTAAAAACATGCTTATATCAAGAAAAAAAGGGAACTAAGAAATCTACCTATCAATAATTAAGTCCATTTTTCCAATGTCAAGTAGTGTTGTCAAAGCCGCCCTTTTATTTTGAGATAAGTCTCATAAATA
The DNA here is from genome assembly GCA_964006375.1 of Tillus elongatus. Taxonomy (NCBI): domain Eukaryota; kingdom Metazoa; phylum Arthropoda; class Insecta; order Coleoptera; family Cleridae; genus Tillus; species Tillus elongatus. Next base: position 129,061,664 of record OZ023262.1, read on the forward strand.
TTGGAAATGATATTGGAAATGATGATAAATTTTGTAATTAATGCCTTATATCTTTGAAACCGTTGAAAATAAGGTCATCAAGCGTGATGTTGCTGAAAAGGCCATGCAAATGCGCATCTAATAACGTTCTAATATACAGGGCGTTCTACTTAAAATTTTCCAAAAAATATAAGTTTTGCGAAATTTAACACTCTGTATAGACAGGTTACATTATAGCGAGGAGTGTATAAAAATAACTCCAGTGAATATGCAGCCAAAACATTGTGCAGAGTTAAGTTTTGGTATGTAGTAAGGTGTTTACAAGGCCAAATTCCAAGCAAATTTCATCAAAAAGCTTTGTTATTTTTTCAGATAAAAATTTTCTTTGGAAAATTTTTAATTTGTTTTAGAAAAACTAGCCGGACAGGGCTTTTAACGAACTCGTCCAATCCATTAATAATAAAAAACTATTCTTACCGAGTTTCATTAAAATCGGTTAATAACTTTTTGAGTTATCGTGTGGATATATATATATATATATATATATATATATATATATATATATATATATATATATAGAGGTAAGAACGTATGCCTTTGAACCGAAGGGTACTGGGTTCGATCCCGGCGTACTCCTTTCACTTTTTCAGTACAAACTGTAAAATTAACATCAACTGAGGTTCTGGCATTGTATTTGAGCAAGTTGAATGTCTGCACGTTCCGCCCTTCGGAGGGGGCGTAAAGCCGTCGGTCCCGTGTCCATGCGATGTTGGGCACGTTAAAGATCCCTACCCTCCTTACAGAAAGACAGGGGTTCGGCAAAATTTCCAGGATAGTGAGGTGAAACTGCTCCCTGGCGTCGGTGATTGGCCATAGTCGCGGAAATAGGCCGACGTTAAAGAAACAAAACACACACACACACACACACACATATATATATATATATATATATATATATATATATATATATATATATATATATATATATATATATATATATATATATATATATATATATATATATATATATATATATATATATATATATATATATATATATATATATACATCGGCTGGCCCACCACATACGCCACGGGCTCTCACGTCTATATTTTTCATTATTTGGAATTTATTTTAAACGAGAATTGTGTAGGTTGAAAAGGACTACAATCTAAAATTATTTTAAAATATACAGGATTATCCAAAAATGTGTGACACCTCAAAGTTATGTTTTTTCTTATGAAGAACTCGATATTTAACGTTTTTGAATTCTATAGAAGAAATAAGGTTTACTTACTCCAAGGATCCCTATACCTAGCTTTTACGGTTTCCCAGATATCTTGATTTTTCGACGAATGTGAGGTTTTCGGAAAAAGTCTTATCTCCATTGTCAGATGATACCGTAAAAAAACCCACCAGCTTTTGACGGTAGATTTGGTACTTCATGAACTACTGTAGTAAATAACTCTACAGGGAGTTAATAAATTCAAGTTTTATTATCGGCACATTCAAAGCAGATTATTTCATTTATTTCTGATCGAACACCTATATTTTTTGATGCAGTTCATAGAGAAAATAGTTCCCTTTCATAGGATACTAGGGTTCCCTATACTCAAGTATATCAGTTCTGGCGCTATTCACACTTTTATTATTGTTTTCGCATAAATAAGAATTTTTCATTTTCAACAACAAATTTAACTTGCTTTGTTTGAAATTCAATCTGGAAACTAATCCAAGGTAAACAGTGATAAAAAAAGTCTACGCGCAGCAAGTGCGTTATGGTAGTGAATTTTCATAAAAATGTTTTTTAATAGCAAATATGTGTGTTTTGTTAAAAAGGCATGCATCAAATTTGGTTACCAGTACCAGCCTATATAGTATAAACAATGTGTCATGTTTCATCAAAATAACTTTATTGTTTGAAAATGTACAAAAATTTCCGGAAGCAAACTTAAAGTGTTCCCGAAGCAACTGATTTCTTGGTCAACCTTATAGGTTAATAGCAAACTGAGCTATGAAAAACTAAGGACCTATTACTCTTGACCCTAATATTTTACCCCGCACATTCATAGACCAACGATTCTGATGGCTAATACTGCGGAAAAACTGTGGATTCTCATTAGTGTAGTAATGAAAATTTTATCTGTTTACCCAGTCGTTACTATGGAAAGTGGATTCGTCTGTAAACAGCACATAATCGAAAAAGTGTTCGTCCTCACCCAACATCTCTAATACCCACATACAGAAATCAAGTCACCGATTAATGTCGGCTTCTGAAAATTCGTGATTTAATTGGATATGGTAGGGATGAAATTTGTGTTTTCTGATTATTCTGCCAATGCTCTGCCTGCTCAACGCCGTTTCCTTACTGGCTTATGTGTGGATTTTCTATAAGGGATCCAATGACCAACTAATTTTCTTCATTTCCGGTAATTGGACTTTGTTTATTGGTCTTTTCATATGCTACGCTTCCAATTCTTCGAAAAACTCCTAACAATCTTTCAAATCTTCTTCTAGATGGATGATTTCGTGCTAGATATTATTGTGCATAAACTCGTGACGCCAGTAAAAAATTTTCATGACAGTCACCACTAGTTATAATCATATCGATTCGTTCCTGTATAGGATACGTTTTCATTTTAAACACAATAATTTTAGAAATGAAAAAATCACAAAAAAGAGTACCGATATAATTGAAGATTTAGAAGTTGTGCAGTAGGTTATCACAAACAAAAATTCAAAAGAACTGACAAATGACACAGGCATGTGTACCGTCAGGTAACCATGTACGTTTCATTCATTTAAATATTCGATGCAGAGAATTTGTTATCAAGAGAACAGTATTGTCTATTAAAAAACGGTTACAGTTAGCCATAAGAAAGCCTCATGTAGTTTTTAAGGCAATCGAATTTCGCTTTAGATTAGATTAGATTAGAGTATTGATAAATATTGGCCACAGTAGTTGATGAAGTACCAAAGCCACCATTAAAAGCTAGTGAGTTTGGAGATAATTTTTTTTTTCGAAAGCCTCACATTCGTCGATAAATCAAGGTATCTGAGAAACCATAATAGCTAAGTATAGGGATCGTTGAAATAAGTGAGCCTTCATTTTTCCATAGAATTTAAAAACGTTGTCAGATACCGAGTAATCCATAAGAAAAAAAAATACTTTTAGGTGTCACACTTTTTTTGATCACTCTGTGTATTTGAAAATAATTTTAGGTTGTAGTCCTTTTCAACCTGCACAAACTCCAATTGAAATAAATTCAAAATAGTGAAAAATATAGACGTGATAGCCCGTGGCGTATGTGGTGGGGCACCCTATATATATATATATATATATATATATATATATATATATATATATATATATATATATATATATATATATATATATATATATATATATATATATATATATATATATATATATATTGGATGTTACACTACACTGTATTCACTTTAAAATATCATCTCAACAAACAGATGGAAGAAACTAAACGAAAAAATTCCAAAATCAAATATTAACATCATGAAAAAACACAAGACAATATTAAACCAAAAAACAACAAATCATTATAACAACAACCAGAACGCACCTCCAATGATAGGAATAATAAAACAGTCTGGACGCAGCAAGTGCGTTAAGGTAATGAATTTTCATAGAAATGATCTGGTACCAAATATTTTTTTATAACTTTTTTTTGTTAGTGACATAGAAATACATATTTTTTGGTATGTGGTTTCCTTTTAACATCGTAAACCTACGTACCAAATTTGGTTACCAAGTCTTTTTTTAGTTTATATATATATATATATATATATATATATATATATATATATATATATATATATATATATATATATATATATATATATATATATATATATATATATATATATATATATATATATATATATATATATATATATATATATATATATATATATATATATATATATAGGCTGTTTCAAAAAACATGCACCATCGCTCGTGGGGCAACTCCTTACTAAAAAATAAGAAAAAAAGTTCCTGTGCACATGGGCCCGGAAACGCATAGTTTCCAATATACAGGGAGTTGAATTTTAATTTTTTTTTTATTTTTTTATAAATAATTTCAAAACCACTGGATTGATTTCAATGAAACTTGGTTCTTGGAAGTGTATTATAAAAGTGCATATTTTCAAGTGAAAACCTGCTTACAACTGCGTCAGTGGCGTGCGTACGGGGTAACTGTAAAAATTCATTTGGGGAAAAAATATGTGCGCCACTGTCTTTTTCCAATTTTGATACATCAGTTATGAAGCTTATTACATAAGCCACAAAAGCTGCCTCTTGGTATTTTTTCGTTCAGGGTATCCCCTAGGAGATATGATTAATTTTATAAAAAGGGGCAAAGTACCGATTAGTCGGCGTAATAATAATAATATATGTTTACTGCAACCATAAGAATATGAAAAACAAAACATACAGTAAACATTACAGCAATAAACGTGCAAATAACTAACCTACGTAAAACTTATTGGCGATAAACATTGAAATGAATATTACAAACATTGATAAAAAATGATAAATAAAAAATAAAAATAAAAAATGAAAAAAGTAATCGTAAAGACACCATGATTTTTCCACACTCTTGTTTTTTGTACATTACTCAATTGACTTTAATAACAAAGCTAAAGAAAATGTTGAAAGTGACCACCATTAGCGTCGTTACAATTATTTAACCTTCTGCGCAAAGATCTTCGTACTCTTCTGCAAATATTTTGATCTTCTCTAATGCTGTCAAATGCATATTCTATTCTTCCCAACAATTCTTCTCGTGTATTTACTGGTGTTTTATACACTTTTTCTTTTAAATTACCCCACAAATAAAAATCGAGAGGATTCAGGTCCGGAGATTGAGGTGGCCATGACACCGGACCTCCACGACCAATCCATCAGTGACCGTATGTGTTGGCTAAATATGTTCTTACAACTGCTGCAAAATGTGCGGGCGCACCATCATTCTGGAACCACATTGTACCATTTCTCATAAAAAGCGGTAGTAACAACGGCAAATCATTTTGTAAAAAGTTTAAATATGATTCATGGTCAAGACGATTCGGTAGAACAACAGGACCAATTATGTGATTTTCAATAATAGCAGCCCAAATATTGATGGAAAATTGATACTGCGAATTTGCAACTCTTAGAGAGTGTGGGTTTTCATCGGCCCATGTATGTAAATTGTGAAAATTTACGATACCTTTTCGCGTAAATGACGCCTCATCAGTAAATAGTACACGTTTAGAAAAATGTTGGTCGTGCCCAAGTTTGTTTAAGAACCACTGACAAAACATTACCCTTGGTTGAAAGTCTCTAGGTAGAAGTTCCTGGACACGTGTAAAATGATAGGGATATAAACTTTGATCCTTCAGAGTTCTGTGAACTGATGATGCCGAAATATTACCCAGTTTGGTGGCAATAATTCTTGTACTTGTACTAGGATCACGTTCAACTCTATTTAATATTGCCTCTTCGACTCGTACAGTTCGGCGGTATCTTCTGCGTCCAGAGTCAGCTTTTAGTGAATTTTCATTAATTAAAGGTTTTAAAGAACCAGTTTCTCTCAAATGTCTTACAATACGTGGGAAAATATTTTTGTCAGGAATTCTTCTTTGCGGATAAGTTTCCTGATAAACTCGCACAGCTTCTCTAGCATTTTGATTTGTTTGTCCATAAATTAACAACATATCAGTCAAATCCGCTAAAGTTTACTTAATGAAAACCATCTTGAGAGGAGGAAATAATATTAATGAGCAGCTCAGTATCAACAAATAACTAAAAACGAAAATACTGCACCGTATCAAAATTTAAAGAATAGCACGAAAACTCTTTTGACGCCTACAAAGCACTTCAAAATTGTAGCGTTTAGAGAACTGTCAAAAATTATAGTTTCATGGCACTTTACGATTACTGTTTTCATTACTCCAACGAATCGGTATTTTGCCCCTTTTTATAAAATTAATCATATCTCCTAGGGGATACCCTGAACGAAAAAATACCAAGAGGCAGCTTTTGTGGCTTATGTAATAAGCTTCATAACTGATGTATCAAAATTGGAAAAAGACAGTGGCGCACATATTTTTTCCCCAAATGAATTTTTACAGTTACCCCGTACGCACGCCACTGACGCAGTTGTAAGCAGATTTTCATTTGAAAATATGCACTTTCATAATACACTTTCAAGTTCCAGGTTTCATTAAAACCAATCCAGTGGTTTTGAAATTATTTATAAAAAATTAAAAAAAAAATAAAATTCAACTCCCTGTATATTGGAAACTATGCGTTTCCGGGCTCATGTGCACAGGAACTTTTTTTCTTAATTTTTAGTAAGGAATTGCCCCACGAGCGATGGTGCATGTTTTTTGAAACAGCCTGTATATATATATATATATATATATATATATATATATATATATATATATATATATATATATATATATATATATATATATATATATATATATATATATATATATAATATATAATTATGTATTGTTTTTAAAAGGAAATTTGGTTGGCAGTATAACCTAGATAGTAGTAACAATGTACCACATTTCATTAAAATAGCGTTGTTGTTTCAAAAATTACAAACATTTTCCGAAAATAAGCTTTTAAAGTTCCAGAAGAAAACTGGTCTGATTTTCCTGGCCAACGAACGTCTTCTAGCTATTTACACACCTACCAAGATATAATTATTGATAAACAGCTTTATGAGTCAAACATTTTTAACAAAGTTTGCAAAAATGTATTTTACAAAAATTTATTTTACAAAAATTCACCATTTCTTTGGGCGAAATTGCCTTCAGTAATGTTACACTGTATTATATTTTTCACAAAAATTCAACAACTTTTATTTACAAGAACTTACTAAACACTTATTATTCATTACCAACATTTCACAAAAATGTAACAAAAAATGAATTCTCCGGAAACACTAAAAACATTTCTGCGAAAACTTTTCAAATTCCATCACTATTTGAGAGTGCCTGTATACGGCAGCTCGATTTTTTCGACGAGTAATACAAACAAAAAGCTTTTTGAATATGTCATTTCCATAAGGCTCAGCTCTCAATTGGTATAAATGCCTTTTAGTGAAATTTCTTTTAAAAAAATCACTAATGAGGAAATCCCGACTTTTGAACTTTAAATTTAAAATAGCGCAAACTAGGTTCCCTAGAACCCATATCCAAGGTCAGTTTCAATTTTTACACGTTTACATATATATATATATATATATATATATATATATATATATATATATATATATATATATATATATATATATATATATATATATATATATATATTATATCTGTGTGTGTGTCTGTCACACCGATAACTCAAAAAGTAATAGTCCGATTTTAAGCAAATTTGGTGAGTACCTTCCTTTTGCAACTGCAGTTCGTTAGCCAGTAAAATCGGCGCAGGTTTTCCCGGAAAATTTTGAATGTAAATTTTATTTCGCATTTATGCGGTTGCGCATTTTTATTTTTAAAAAGAGATTATAATTGCCATCAAAACGTTAAGGGGTGAAAGTGTATTCAATTTCACTTTTTCCTCTTGCAAGTGGCTTGGACAAGTTCGTTAGCCAGGAAAATCGGCCCTGGTTTTCCCGGAAAATTTTGTGTTTTCTTTCTAAATAAAATTATATATCCGGAAATGACAAAGTAAGGGCAACTTGATACGAGTGTTTGTATTATAAAGAGTGAATCACGTACCAAAATTTAGGTCTGTAAGTTTAAAGACAAAAAAGTTATGGGCAGTTGAAGAAACAACATTTGGAGTTTGCCCCAATACGTCAAACTCGGAACTTGGAACGTCAAAATTGGCAATGTTTAGGCAAAAAACGTGAAACAAATACAGTTTCTGAAAAGAAAATGTTGCAAGAAAAGTGTTCTGCGAACCCTTAAGTTTCAGACTCAACCGTCATTGTCCTTCATTTTACTAAAATGTTTACAGAAAATTCAGTTCAAATAGACCTTTTCTGTGATGCTTTCGCTGTAGGTTTAGTGACGTTTATCGTTTAACGGTCTATAATTTTTAGCTAATTTTCGTAGAACAAATTCGTTAACGCATTTTTGCATTTTTTTATAGAAATATGATGCATGATTGTAAGAAAAACATCTGGACGCAGTAAGTGCGTTTTGGTAGCGAATTTTCATTAAATCCTTCAAATTTCAATAACTCAATTTGCTATTAACGTAATTTTTGTTTGTTAGGAAACCAACATTTAAGTTTATTTTCGGAAAATTTGTGTACATTTTCAAACAATAAGTAATTTTGATAAAACAAAGTACATCGTTTCTACTACATGGGCTATACCGGTAATCAGATTGATGCCTGCTCGCATTTGCTATTAAAACATTTTTATGAAAATTTACTTCCGTAACGCACTTGTCGCGTCCAGACTTTTTTATAATGAACTGACGTTTGCTGTAAATTTAGAAACAATAAGATTTAATGTTATTTTTGGTGCAGAAACAAATGAACTGAATTATAACCCGTCTACTTATAATTAGTACCATAGTATTACTGCTTTCGCGAACGGGTATTTGAAAGATATTCGGTGCCCTGTTATCATTATGTTTGGGCTCTTCTTTGTTGTATTTTGCATCTAATTTCATTTTCTTGTCAGAACAATCTGCCTAACTTACAATAGAGTAAATAGCTTACATCATTTCTGTTCTCTCGTCAGTTCTAATCTCTTCACCAGTCAAATAATTGTCACAATCTGCATAGCTTGTTTAATTAGCTCGATCACAATTAAATGGTAGACAGACGAGCCAGCAGACATTTATTACTTGGTGATTCAATTGAAGTAAGGTCGCAGCACCCAGAACAATGAATTGCTTGTGCTATTATATGATGCAACTTCCCCAGTTAACGACGGCTTTATGATGTGAGAAGTTGCTACAACAGTTGTTGCCTGTTAGTATGTTTATACACAAAACAAAACACCCCGACACCAATAAAATTTATATAGCCCGCAGTTTATTTTAGGGAGTCTGTCGGATTAATCTGCACTGTAACTTACAAAGAAAAAAAGCTGTCTTAAACTTGGTACTTTACGTCCGGCTGGGCATATATAAAATATGTATTTACATACGATTTAACATTTACCTTTTGCGGCTTAGAAAAAATAACCATCACCAAAATTATTAAATGTTCATTGATTGTTGTTGTCCTTACTTGGTGAAACTGGTCCATACTACATACAGACTTGGAGACTACTTCTCTGGCCTCACTGTGGGTTTTCGTTTTTTAGTTACAAAAACCAAAACCAACAGTGAAGCCAGAGAGTAGTCTCCAAGTCTATATGTAGTATTAAATCTTCTTTGGAAATGAACCCATATTTCAAGGTTTATCGGCCTCTTAGTATTTGCCACCCAATTTTCAATGACAATCATAATCGCACTCCCCTGTCTTATGTCCGCATAGCGGATAATCTCGCGGCTTCGCGAGAAGATCGATTTGTTTTGAAAATTCCAGAACGTCTACGCAGCGTGTATAAATACTGCATCTCGTTCAGTTCCAGCCATTATCAGTCGAGTCGATCCCTCTACCGTGAATCTGTAAGTTGTAATTTGCGTGTTAACGCGCGTAGTGGACTTTTCCTTTACGTGATAGATAAAACTCTATGGTTGATGAATGAAACATTCAAGACCATCCCGTGATGCAACACACATACACACACACACACACGTTACGTGATAGTAAAGGATTTTTTTTACGCCCGACGAGGTACCACCCCTTACATCAAGTGGCCGGTGAAGTCCCAACGGACGTTTCCGGTTCTGGTGTACGAGTCGGTTTCCCTTATAAGCAAAAATGATGATGGCTCCCCCCTGTACAAAAGATTCCGGGGGTAAATTACGTCTCCATTCGGATCTCCGGGAGAGGGGTGTACAGAGGGCGCCAGCATCAAGATTTAACATATCCCTCTCGAATATATATGGCCTAAATTCTAACCTGAACTCCGTCCACTATTTCCTCCAGGCTAATAGGCCCCAACTCCTTTTCCTCACTGAAATCCAAATCAGTGTCAAAACAGCCACTAATCACCTTAATTTCCCGGGGTATGAGCTCCTTACTTCCTTTAGATTGCATGTAGGCGTGTGCGCGTACGTCCGCAGCAATCTAACCTGCACCAGACTCCCCCAGTTAGAATCTGGAAGAAAAGACATACTATGGATAAAACTCTCTCTCAGGGCTGAAACTAAATTCATCTGTTGCATTTACCGGTCACCTTCTGACAACAACTTTGTCCAGCTCTTTGACTACCTTTCTGAAAAAACAGACCATTTGATTTCTGAATATCCTTCCTCCGAGGTCACTATTATTTGCGACTTCAATGTCCATAATAAGGAATAGCTAGGATCCTCAAAAACCGATCCACAAGGAAGAGCAGCGGAGGCCTTTGCAGTCAGCAATTCTTTAGCCAGTATGGTTCAGCAACCTACTTACTTTCCTCGCATCCCAACACACAGCTCAAATCCCTTGGATCTCCTTCTTACTACAAATCCTGACTGCTATAAGATATCGGTCACCGCCCCCATTGGTCACTCAGACCACGGAATGGTCACTGCTTCCTGCGCAATGCAACCCGAGGCCACACAGTCATCACACCCACGGATTGTTTGGCACTACAACTTCGCGAACTGGGACGAAATGCGAGATTACTTTTCCCCATTTCCATGGGCGTCTGTCTGCTTTTCTCATCCTGACTCCTCTGATATCTCACAAAACATCACCGAAATTATCCAAGCTGCCATGGATTTATTTATTCCACGTACACAGAAAACCTCTTCAGCCACTCAAAAGCCCTGGTTCTTTAAGTCCTGTGACATGGCCAGACTTGAAAAGGCCAAAGCTCACAAAACGCTTCTACACAATCCCAGTCAAGAAAACCGTCAATCATTTAACGACGCAAAAAGCCGTTATGTCCGCATTCTTTCTGATGCAAAAAACTCGTTTAATAACCACATTAAAAACAAAGTCCTCACAAGCTACAACGGCAACAAACCCTTCTGGACTGTTGCTAAATCTATTAGGATTAATTTCTGCAAGAGCACGTTCCCACCTCTTGTCTCAGAGGATGAAATTGTTTCTACCGCCCTGGGCAAGGCTGAACTTTTTGCCTCGCTGTTTGCTGGAAATTCTACTCTCAACCCACCTCCAAATGTTCAACCAGCAACAGTCCCCAATGTCGCGCATAAAATGACGGATATCATTTTCAAAACTAAAAAGGTGCTCTCTTCTCTTAATACCAGGAAAGCCTCTGGCCTTGACGAGATCCCAGAAATTGTTCTCAAAAAATGCGCACCAGAACTTGCTCCTGTCCTGACTCGTCTGTTTCATACATCTTACAATAGAGGCATATTCCCTAGTACTTGGAAAACTGCTCGAGTACAACCCGTCCCCAAGGAAGGATCCAAAGCGCTTCCTAGCAACTACACGCCTATTTCTCTCCTTCCAGTCGTCTCTAAAGTGATGGAAAAGTATATAAACACCAAAGTACCAAAAATTTCTCGAAAAACACAGTCTAATCCACGACAGGCAGTATGGATTCCGTCAGCGCAGATCAACTGACGACCTCCTTTCCTTTGTCACCCATTCTTGGAACAAGTCTATGAAACTACACGGTGAATCCCAGATTGTCGCTCTAGACATAATCAAAGCATTCGACCAGGTCTGGCACGCAGCGCTGCTTAATAAACTTCCGGCCTATGGCCTACCACCAAAACTCTCTACCTGGACAGCGAATTTCCTCTCCAACCGGAGCATTTCTGTTGACGTGGATGGCCATTCCTCTAAACTGTATCCAATTAATGCATGAGTTCCTCAAGGTTCTGCTTTAGCCCCTACTTTGTTTCTTTTCCACATCAATGACCTCCTCTCTAGCACATCCAACCCAGTTCATAGTTACGCGGACGACAGCACCCTCCACTCAAATATACAATATTCCAAGCATGTCTCTTTAGCCCATTTAGATGAGGATCGCATGCTCCTGAAGGGTCCTGTCTCCGTGGATCTCCAAAAAACATTAGACTGGGGAAGTAGAAATCTTGTACAATTCAACCCCACCAAATCACAGTCTTGCTTTCTTTCTCATAAGAGATACACCAGCCCTAGACCCATCACAATGGACAACCAAGTTATTCAAAGTAATGAGTCCTTTTCACTTGTTGGCATTTCTGTGGATCGAAATCTGAATTAGCATCAACATGTCACATCAATCACAGAAGCGGCTGCTAAGAACTTAGGTTTTCTATTCCGGGCTCGCAAATACTTTTCACCAGCTAATCTCTATACCTTATATACTTCACAGATAAGACCAAACCTCGAATACTGCTCCCACATCTGGGGTGCTGCTGCCGCTTCTACACTCGCTATCCTGAACTCCATTTAGAAGAAAGCTATACGTCTCATCGGTGACCCTACCCTCACCCAAAGGTTGCCATCTCTTGCCCACCGACGTGCCGTTGGTGACCTCTCTCTCTTTTATAGATATCTGCACGGGCACTGCTCAGAGGAGCTTTCTTCCATAGTTCCTCCACCTGCTGCCCCCAACAGATCTACCAGGGGAACAGAGCGAATGCACCCTTTTACTGTCCAGATCACGAGACATAAAACGTCTTGTTATGTCCACTCTTTTGTCCCGAGGACTTCCAAGTTGTGGAATTCCTTGCCGGCACATGTTTCTGTTGCGCAATTCTACGAACAACTTGTAGGAAGAGAAGTAATTATCGAAAAATATTCTGTGATGAAAAAGTTTTTTAATACAAGAAAGAATGTCAGTAACTACCTGTCCCCCTAACCACAAGGACGATTTATTTTTTTCGTTATTGGCTTCCCTGTATGGTATAAAACTAAATAAGTACCCACCTGATGAACACAGACACCAAAGCTTGAAGCCAGACATAACTGGTTTTCCTTTTATGAACATTTTACACGAATCTCGGCCGAAGTATGGCACCATTTGTTTATCGATGGAAAGATTGTGGGAGGATATTCCTGGTAACTGGTTGTTACGGAGGTTTATGACATCAAATAATGGTCGTATTTTGGAAAATTTTTCATTTTTGTTCAGGTTTAAATTGTCAGCGAAATGAAGATTTCTTTGGAAGTCCCTAAACTTGTTCCTACTCATGAATTTTTTTACAATTTCTACTCCTTTATATTCATCTTTACTCCAGTATAGATCCATTTGTGGTAAAATATGATAACCAGACAGTATTAGTATATCAAGGAATGTTTTTAAGTCATTGATGCTCAAAAAAAGTGTCTATTATTGTCTTTAGTATATTTTAGAGTATACTCCACTATCATAAAAAGTATTTCAGTATCAAAGAATAATAAAAACCGTTCTAGTGGCATTTTTCCATAAAAAATACTTTTCAGGGATTGCACGCATTCATTTGCTATTCATACCGGTAAAAAATTATAAGTAGCATTCTTCTTCTGTCAATTTGCAATTCCAGTTCCTAATCCAGTAGATAGAGGCATTTTTTCTCTGCAAGGGACTCATCGTCTGAGTCATCAATATCGTCATCTTGAACATCAATCTGAAATGTCCCGGCAATTTCAGTTTCAATATCCTGTTCATCGGCCAACTCACCTATATTAGGAGGGATGTACACTACATCCACTGGCCCCATTGAGAACACACAATTTTCATACACTTATGAAACAAAAATATAAATATTCATCTAGATTACCTTGAGATTATGGCTGCAGAAAGGCTTACTATAGCCGAAAAAGTGGAAATTGGCAAACTTGTTGTGTGTTCAACAAGAGAAACTGCGCGTTAATTCAATGCAACGCATCCCACGAGCCGAGTAGCTCAATGCGCAAGGCAAATGCGTCTATATTTGGACTAAGAGGCGGCGGGTTCGACTGCCGTATTCAGACAGTCGGCTTTTTAAACTTATTCAAACAAGAGAAGTATCATCCTTACAAAATGCAATTAATACACGAGATAAAGGATGATGATTCAGACCGTCGTTTACAATTTTGTGAGCAATTAATGTTACGCTGCGATGAGAATCCCAATTTTCTCAATAACATCCTTTTTTTTTACTGAGGCCAATGAGAACTGCTGTAACTTAGGTTATTCAATGCTATATATATTCTCACCACAATTAGAACCGTAGACCGGTTTCGCTCTAATTAGAGCTCGTCAGTACGACATACTAATTGCAAAAACACCCATAAAGTAATAATAATACGGCTATGGTAGCCAAACTCCCCGCACAAAGTGAGATGTAAGACAGGAGACGCCATCTTGTTGCGGAACCAGGTAGTATGTTGCCACGACAGCTCCAAATAACACAAAAAATTATAAAAAAGAGACTGTGTACAACCAACTAACAATTTTGTAAATTGTCAGCCCTGGCCCATTTCTTCCCTAATGTAGGGAAAATGTATGTAAGGCTAGATGTATTCTCACCACAATTAGAAGCGTAGACCGGTTTCGCTCTGATTAGAGCTCTACAGTACGACATACTAATTGCAGCGAGACAACACCCATAAAGTAATACGGCCATGGTAGCCAACCTCACAGCACATAGTGTAAGCTAGGAGTCGCCATCTCGTTGCGGGACCAAATAGTATGTTGTCACGATAGCTCCAAATAACACAAAATATTATAAAATAGAGAGTGTGTACAACCAACTAACAATTTTCTAAATTGTCAGCCCTGGTCCATTTCTTCCATATTATAGAGACAATGTATGTAAGGCTAGATGCATTCTCACCACAATTGGAACCATAGACCAGTTTCGCTCAAAAATTCTGACAATTTACAAAACTCTTCGTTGTTTGTGCATAGTCTATATTTTATAACATTGTCTGTTATTTGGAGCTGTCGTGACAACATACTACTTGGTTCCGCAATGAGATGGCGACACCTGTCTTATATCTCACTATGTGCTGTGAGGTGGGCTACCATAGCCGTATTAATTTATGGGTGTTTTCTCGATGCAGTTAGTATGCCGTGGGGTGTAAAGTTAGTTCGCCTCCCCATGGTGCACTCTGGATAGCGTCTACTATTAGACGTGAACTAAATGAACTAACCAAACCGTAACCCTTCCTAGTCATGTCTTAGGAGGGCCGGGAATGCTTGCCTTAATTGGCCGGCATTGCGAGGAGAGTCCTCTATAAAAAAACCCACATCGCAAGGTCGTTGGCGGGTTGGTGCCGAAGCGATGATGCTTCTGGCCGAAATGGCCGGGCATTGGCAGGATGGTAATTCTGTCGCTAACGTTAACCCTCCCCAGGGAAACCGGGCGACCTCCCTGTGCAAAATGCCTTTTCATGGGATGCGGGGCTCTTCCATGGAGGTTTATTTTCCCTTGCTGCTCGTGGGACCAAACATGGACACGACTTACACAGACCCAATAGAGGAGGTGGCAGGATTCAACCTTCCACTGTAACCTCCAGAGGGAAACAACAGGGGAAAGGAAAGTCCACCTCTAGGACGACTACCAAAGGTAGACCCTCCTATAGGAAGCTTGGTAATCGAGCTTATAAAAAGGAGGAGGAACCTGCACCATAATTCTCTTTCCTTTCGAGCTCCTTAACCTACTCTTTTATCCTCTATACACTCCTATAATCCTACCCCCATGCCCACCAACATAAGGTGCATCCAAGCTAATTTGCATCATGCTAAGGCTGCGACATACCTCCTTAGCATGAAATTAAAGGAAGAGCAAATAGATATTGCTCTTCTCCAAGAGCCCTGGACCGCCAATTCGGAACGAACTAAAGGGCTGGGTAACAGTTCTGGTAAGATAGTAGAGGTGGGCACTGGTACCAACCCCAGAGCCTGTATCTGGATCAGAAACAACTTGCAGTATTTTACACTTTCAGAGTACTGCACCAAGGACATGGCATCCATCCATCTCGTGATCACATCCGGGGGAACCAGGCTGGAAGTAGTGGCCTGTTCGGCCTATTTCCCTGGAGACAGAGATGCAGAACAACCACCTCCAGCGGAGGTGCGGAAATTGATCGCCTTCTGCAAGAGGAACAACTATCACCTCGTAATGGGGTGTGATGCGAACTCCCATCACTTGGCTTGGGGGAGCACGGACACTAACAGACGAGGTGAATCACTATTTGAATACATTTTAGGAGATGAGCTGGTTGTCAACAACATAGGCTCGGAACCCACCTTTTTTACAGCTAATCGTAGAGAGGTTCTAGATCTCACGATCAGCTCAAGACTTTTGAGCTCAAAAATTCTCAACTGGAGGGTGTCGTCTGAACTCTCATGTTCTGACCATGCCCATATCCTATTTGAGATTGACCTAGACCTGTGGTGGAGTATCGCGATCCGAGAAGGACGGATTGGGAGGGGTACAAACAGCCCCTCGCCGCAGGTCTTGGGTCCGCTATCCCCACAGTGAGGGATCGTGATGAGATTGAGATTGCAGCTGAACAAGTTAGGGAAGCTGTTGTCTCTGCATATTACGAAAACTGTCCACTAAGATCAAAGAAAGACAGTCGGGGGTCTACTTGGTGGAATAATAACCTCGATAAACTACGAAGGGAAGTTAGACGTCTCTTCAATCGTGCTAAGACTACAGGCAAGTGGGAGCAATATAAAACCGCTCTAACAAACTATAACAAAGAGATTAGGAACGCTAAGAGAGAGTCCTGGAGGAGGTTCTGCGGGGACCTTAACAATATGCCTAGCAGCGCCAGAATCCACAGGATTCTCTCACGCGACCGTGTTCAGGAGCTGGGATCGATAAAACGACCAGATGGTTCCTTTACTAAATCTCGGAAAGAAACGTTACAGCTCTTAGCACACACACACACACTTCCCAGATTGTCTGATCCTGAGCAACGGAGAGGTCCTACCGGCTGAGGGACGATTTAAACGCCTTCATGGGGAGGACTGGCGAGTTGCTCGGCGAATAGTAACAACCTCGGCAGTGGAGTGTGCTGTGAATCATTTCCAGCCATTCAAGTCACCAGGGGAGGATGGGGTGGTACCGGTCCTACTACAAAAGGGATTGGAGATTCTCCTACCTCACCTTATCAGGCTGTACAGAGCCAGTCTGGCCTGGAACTACATTCCATCCAGCTGGACGATGGTTAGGGGGGTTTACATTCCCAAATTGGGACGTAAGGACCTCCTACCTACATCACTGAGACCTCTCAGTATTACATCATTCCTCTTGAGGGATTGGAAAAAATACTGGACGGACACATTAGGGGAAACATCTTAACCGTTAACCCCCTAAATACCCACCAGTATGCCTATCAAACTGGCAAATCAACTGAGTTAGCGCTCAATAACCTCGTCGAGAAGATCACACACTCTCTGGAAAATGGAGAGGTTGCGGTGGCGGCACTTCTCGACATCGAAGGCGCATTTAATAATGCATTACCGATCTCCCTCTACGAGGCCACTATCGCTAGTGGGGTGGAACCTACCATCTGTGGCTGGATCGGAAGCATGCTGCACAATCGGACCATTATTACCTCGTTCCGGGGAGAGGTGGTCGGCGTCAGGGCTGCGAGGGGGTGTCCTCAGGGGGCGTACTATCCCCCCTGCTGTGGTCCCTCTTCGTGGACGATTTGCTGGCTATCCTCGGACTCTGGGAGGTTGAGGTCCAGGCGTATGCTGATGATCTTGTCATAATGGTTAGAGGCAAATCTGAGGAGGAACTGGCAAGTACTCTTCAAGAGGCACTAAATGTAATCAATGATTGGTGCCGGAGGAAACAGATGACTGTGAACCCCCGCAAAACGATCATTGTTCCTTTTACCAGAAGAAGAAGGTTGGACAAATTAAAACCACCTATTCTTATGGGGGAAACCATTCCATTTTCGGACGAAGCAAAATATCTGGGAGTTACCCTAGATTAGAAGCTCAACTGGGATATACAGTTGGAAAACGTTATCCGCAGGGCAAAACTATTCCTGTGGACCTGCCGGAGAATCTGTGGTAGCAACTGGGGAACAAACCCAACAGATGTACTGGCTCTATGTAGTGGTTATCAGGCCAACGATAACATATGGAGCCATAGTTTGGTGGCCTAAGGTACTTCGTGGTATCGCGAGGGCCAAACTGGCTCATCTACAGAGACCAGCTTGTCTGATGATAATGGGAGCGATAAGCACCGCACCATCAGCCGCTCTGGAGGTCCTCCTCAATATTCCCCCACTTCACATATGGTTGGAGGGCGGCGAGGTGGACAACGTACAGACTAAAACAAACGGCAGATGACATGCCGAGGGAAGTCAATCTGAGAGGGTCCGGTCTCCTTGATGACAGTGATTGTCACAGGATACTGGGAATGGTCTCAGACTTGATGCCTACAAAAATCAGCAGAGATCTGTCTTTCAAGACCGTCCTCCCGGAAAGGGAGGACTGGGACCGGAATCAATCGACCCTGTTGAGAGCGGACCTCTGCTGGTACTCTGACGGCTCGAAAACCAATTTGGGAGTAGGAGCCGGCGCATATGGGGGCAGCACCGCTGTTAGACTTTCAGCTAGCCTCGGCAAGTACGCCACCATACATCAGGCAGAAGTGTATGCCATCGAGATGTGTGCAAGGGAAAGTTTAGAAGACCTGTGCACAAACAAATCGATAAAGATATATGCAGATAGCCAAGCTGCAATAAAGGCTCTTGGTTCCTACCGGTGTAATTCAAAGACGGTATGGAGTTGTAAATCTGCCCTTAACGAATTGGGCAGCTGTAATGAGGTGTCGCTGGTCTGGATACCGGGTCACTCGGACCATGACGGCAATGTTGCGGCCGACGCTCTTGCCAAGAGTGGGGCCCAGAGTGACTTTGTTGGACCAGAACCGGTGCTGGGGATAACATCTTGCACAGCAAAACGCACCTTAAAGACCTGGACAGAAAGAATGACAATCCAATATTGCCAAAATCTTCCAGAATTAGCCCACTCTAAGGCCTTCATAAATGGCCTGTCTGAGTCAAGGGCTAAAAAGCTTCTAGAGTTGAACAGACAACAACTGAGAACTCTAGTCGGCCTGTATACAGGTCACTGCCGCTTGCGGCACCACATGCACCGTATTGGGGTCGGTCAGGAGACCGAGTGCCGGCTGTGCATGGATAATGAAGAAACAGCAGAGCATGTGCTGCATTACTGTCCGGCAGCGGACAGGACTAGATACCTGCTCTTTGGCAAGGTAAAGCTTGCTCCAGAAGACCTGGATCAACTTTCGCCCACAAAGATTATCGACCTCTGCAGGAGGCTGGATTTTTTGGGCGAAATATAGACTTTAGGCGTGAGCCACAATAGACCTTAAGGTCGCGGTGGAGGGCCGATATGGCCCACTCACATACAAACCTAACCTAACCTAACCTAGTATGCCGTACTGACGAGCTCTAATTAGAGCGAAACCGGTCTACGGTTCTAATTGTGGTGAGAATACATCTAGCCTTACATATCTTGTCCCTATATTAGGGAAGAAATGAGCCAGGGCTGACAATTTACAGAATTGTTAGTTGGTTGCACACAGTCTTAATTTTATAAAATTTTGTGTTATTTGGAGCTGTCGTGACAACATACTACTTGGTTTCGCAACGAGATGGCGACTCTTGTCTTACATCTCATCATGTGCTTAGGTTATTCAAATGGAACAGCCTATATTTTATATTTCAGAAGTAAACAGCATTCCCTCTGCTTCAACACTTGTAATTGCACTCTATGTAGGTACTTAAAGTTTCTAGTTTAAAAACTTTATATTGTTTTTGTTTTCGCAGAAATAATGTTTTGTAAAGTTTTTGTGAAATTTTGGTAATTGTTACTTATTATGTTTAATAAGTTATTGTAAAAAAGTATTTTCGAACTTTCGCTAAAAAATTGTTTAGCAAATTTTTGTAAAAAACACAATTTTCATGTAACATTACTTAAGCCAATTAAAAAAAAAACGACTTTTCGTGAACGATATTGTTTGAAAATTTGCATGTTAATTTTTTTTCAGTCTTCGAAAAGCTTTTTGTAAATAATTATAACTTGACAGATGCTTTAAGGAGTTTGGTCAGGAAAATCGCACCAATTTTGTCGGGAATATGTTAAGCTTATTTTCGAAAAAATTTTGTTCCTTAAACTACAAAGTTATTTTGACTAATTATCGTACATTGTTTTTACCATAAAGGTGGTACTGTTAACCAAATTTGATGTCTTTTATTTTAAAAATACGTATTTGCATTGAAAATATTTTAATGAAAATTCGCTACCTGCGTCAAGTTTTTTTATTAGTATGAAAAGCTCGTTTGTAACAATTTTCGAGGCTATACATGAAATAATTTGCTAGATGCCAAGGAAAATCGAGATTCAATATCACTTCAGCAGAGGTGTTTGGCTAAAGCGTAGTATTACGATGCCAAGACTGATATGTACTATTACTTTTGGACCACTCTATATGCCCTTTATGCCCTTTCTTAAACGTAAAATAGGGAGACGTCCATCTAAAAAAGTCTGGACGCAGCAAGTGCGTTATGATAGTGAATTTTCATAAAAAGAATGTGTGTTTTTTTTAAAGAGAGCAGGCATCAAATTTCGTTACCAGTATAACCTATATAGTAAAAACAATGTTCCATGTTTCATCAAAATAACTTTATTGTTTGGAAATGTACAAAAATTTCCGAAAGTAAACTTAAAGTGTGCCGGAAAAAACTCGTTTCTTGGTCAACCTTATAGGTTAATAGCAAATTCAGCTATTCAAATATGAAGCATTTGATCAAAATTCGCTACCATAACGCACTTGCTGCGTCCAGAATTTCTTTTCCTACAAACATGCATTATATTTCGATGGAAAATGCAAATAATGCAATAACATAAGGCGTGTTTGATTGAAAAAAAAAGAATATTTGTATCACCAACGGTATGGGCCACCTGTAATTGTAGAAATAATTTTTTAAGATGTAGCTCAAGACACCCTATAATTAATGTATACAATTTTTTTTTCATATCTTGTATAATAACGGATATATTGACCGTTATTAATTTTTTACGAAAATTCGACAAAAATTATATACCATTAACCGCTAAACTCTATAGCTAAGACTACTGCCAAGCATCAGAGAAAGGATCTATTTGAAATGAATTTTCTGGAAATATTTTAGTAAAATGAAGGACAATGACGGTTGAAACTAAGACTTCAGGGTTTGCGAAACATTCTTCTTGAGACGTTTTCTTTCCATAGACCGTATTGATCTAAGTTCTTTGCCTAAATGTTGCCAATTTTGACGTTTTAAATCGCAACTTTGACTTTTTGAGGAAAACCCCAATTTATTTTTCTATAAATGCCTATAACTTTTTTGTCTTTTGACCTACAGTGCTAAATTTTGGTAAGTGACTTACCTATAAAGATATACCCGCGTACCAAATTTGGTTGCCCTTACTTTGTTAATTCCGGAGATATAATTTTTTTCGAAAGAAAACACAAAATTTTTTAAGTTATCGGTGTGATACACACACACACACACACACACACACACACACACACACATATATATATATATATATATATATATATATATATATATATATATATATATATATATATATATATATATATATATATATATATATATATATATATATATATATATATATATATATATATATATATATATATATAAACATATAAAATTGAAACTGAGCCCGGGCATATATTCTGGGGGGCGTAATTAGCGCTCATTTGAAGAAATTTTTTCAAAATTCAAAAATCGGGATCTCCTCATTAGTGAATTTTTTCAAGAAAATTAACTGAAGGAATTAAAAATCATGAGTTTAAATTTCGACCCACTCTGTATAAAATGACAACTTTGCAAAGAAAATCAGTGTACAAGTCTTTTTTTTTCTTCAATTTTTAACGTCAGTCTATTTCCACGACTATGGCCAATGACTGTCGCCAGGGAGAAATTTTACCTCACTATCCCAGAAATGTTGCTAAACCCCTGCCTGTTGGTAAGGATGGTGGGGATCTTTAAAGTGCCCAACATCGCATTGACACGGCACCGACGGCTTTACGTCTCCTTCGAAGAGCGGAACATGCAGACATTAATTTTGCTCAAATACAATGCCAACACCTCGGTTGATGTTAATTTTAGAGTATGTACTAAAAATTAAAAGTGAACCATGGGAGTCGAACCCAGTACCCTTCGGTTTAGAGGCACACGCTCCTACCCCTGGACCACCGAGGCTCCAGTAAGAGTCTAAATAAGGTAATATTTATAAATTTATGTGGGAAAAAATTATAACATTAATTATTAACATACTATATTTATACTAATATATATATATATATATATATATATATATATATATATATATATATATATATATATATATTAGCTATTACCTGTAAATAGATGCAAATAGTCGGTATGGTATATTTGTAAATAATTTAAAAATATGGAATTCCCTCCAAGTCTCTAATGTTTGTGTATACCTAATATTTTTGATAACCCTCATAATAATGGACGATCAGACTTTTCCATACTAATGCGCCACCCTGTTTGTTTACCCTTTGAAAAACAACATAATTGTGTGTGTTATCTGATTCTTTTACCCTCCCTTTTTTGCTCCGACGTAGTTTTATGAAATAATCCCTTGACAAGTGTAAAATATTTGCCACAAGTTAGTTTAATAATGTAATATGTAGACAACACTCATCGCAATAAAAGGTAATGTGCGTATCTCATATACTTTTATTGTTCAAATTGCGTGCTGGTATCTGCAACCCAAATAACCTCCATCGTCAACATAATCTGCTAGATGGAGCTCGAAATCCGGTATGTATCTTCTCCAGTGAGTCGTAAAACTTTATCTACCGGACGTAAGAGGTCGCAAAACACATAACCGTACAGCTACAGCCAACCTCAGTTCATCGACACCGCTTCAGACGCAGGTTTGGGATTTATTTTAACACTCGCACTCACTTTTACTCTATCCAGCCCACAATAATTTAACAATAAATTGTGGCAGCCAGGATAAAAACACAACACCGAATAAACATAGCTGTTTAAAAACGTAATTTTGGGTTTTGTAAACACTAGAGGTTGTTCCAAAAGTGGCTGCTTAGCAAAGTGTTGACTTAATTAAAGTTAGTTGAAATTATTCTTTAAAAGAACTTGAAGAAAAAAAATTAAGACGCAGCAAGTGCGTTATTGTAGCGAATTTTCATTAAATGCGTCAAACTTCAATAGCCAATTTGTTATTAACATATGGTTCGTTGGCAAGGAAACCAGGTTTTGCGGGAATATTTTAGGTTTATTTTCAGAAAATTTGTGTACATTTTCAAACAATCAACTTACTTTGATGCAATATGCTACATTCTTTAACAAAAAGACATATTTGCTATTAAAAACATTTTTGTGAAAATTGAACCATACCCACTTGCTGCGTCAAGAGTTTTTAACTTGTCGCAACTTCTTTGTACTAAAAATGTTGACATCTGAACACAAATTGTGTGTGTTCGTGTGTGTTTTGTTTCTTTAACGTCGGCCTATTTCCGCGGCTATGGCGAATCACCGACGCCAAGGAGCGGTTTCACCTCACTATCTTGGAAATGTTACCGAATCCCTGCCTTTCTGTAAGAAGGGTAGGGATCTTTAACGTACCCGACATCGCGTGGGCACGGGACCGACGGCTTTACGCCCCCTTCGAAGGGCGGAACGTGCAATCATTCAACTTGCTCAAATACAATGCCACAACCTCGGTTGATGTTAATGTTACTGTTTGTACTGAAAAAGTTAAAGGAGAACCCTCGGATCGAACCTAGTACTCTTCGGTTCAGAGGCAGACGTTCTTACCACTGAACCACTGAACATAAATGGGAAGCCATACAAATAGGTTAAAAATTTAAATATAAATTTGAATCATTATATTATTATTATTATTATTATTATTATTATTATTATTATTATTATTATTATTATTATTATTATTATTATTATTATTATTATTATTATTATTATTATTATTATTATTATTATTATTATTATTATTACCATTATACTGTGCTAAAATCATATAGGTGCGCCTGCGTAAATGTGTGTTAAAGCTGCCTAGACAGGCACTTATATATAGCCTGAAGCGGGTGTCTTCCCGTATTTTGTATACTAAGAATATAAGTTAGTAAAAATGAATGCAGAATACAACAACAAACGGCTCTATGCCAGAAAAAAATTAAATATATTTTTTTTAGAAAAACAGGTCAGATTGACCTGGCGAACGAACCCGTCCGCAGTCTTAATTAAATGAAGATATGTGCCAAGTTTCGCTCAGATCAGTTTAGTATTTTTTGAGTTATCGCTCGGATATATATATATATATATATATATATATATATATATATATATATATATATATATAGTGGTATTATTATGTACAAACATATAAAAATTTAAACGGGCCTTGGTTTCTGCTTCTAGGGAACCAAATTCGGGTTCTTTCGAAAACATTTTCTCACCATCGATACCTCTCTATTAGCGATTTTTTTTTAACAGGTGGCCAAAAGAGGTGTACCCATATGGAATTTCTTTATTTCTGCACATTACGAAATATCCTTTATGTCATTAAAATAAATTAGCCCCAATTCCCATGAAAAAGTGTACAGGGAGTAAAAAAATTAAAGTCACTTAATAGTAAAGGCACATGATTAAAGAAAATGTATGAAAATTGATACAAGAAAAGTAGTTTTAAATAAAAAGTTAGCCAATAATAATAATACATTTTTATACAGGCTTAGTCCTGGTATTCGACACTGAATGTTAGGGCTGTATGACTAAATTTTTGGAAATTTTAAAATTATTTTCATATTATACAGCCTGCCCCGATAAAGTACAAACAAAGTTGTATTTTTTTTTTAATCGAACACCATGTCTGTTAATGCATTTTCGGTTTCTACGACCAAAATAAAAACAAGTTCACTGAGTGAAGATTAAAACCTGTGATGGGCACCAATAAGTGCACTTGGAGAACACAAATCACCACAACACATCTTTTTAAGGACCTGACCGTCGTTTCGCTAAGAAAGTTAGCGTCATCAAAGGATGAAAAGTTCTAAACTCCTTACTAATCAACATCACTTCATATTTGTTTTTTATTTTTAGCGAATTTTTCGTAAAACAAAAAATTCACTAATGAGGAGATGTGTGTATATATATATATATATATATATATATATATATATATATATATATATATATATATATATATATATATATATATATATATATATATATATATATATATATATATATATAGTACCGATAACTCCAAAAACAAATGGGTCGATTTTAATGAAAATTCGTAAGTACCTTTCTTTTGTAAGTGGCTTGGATAAGTTCGTTAACCAGGAAAATGTGGCCAGTTTTTCCGGGAAAGTTTTGAGTTTTCTTTCGGAAAATTTTTGTATCTTCGAAAGTAACGGAACTACGACAACCAAATTTGGCGCATACATTTTTACTATCAAACTTGCCTGATGTACCGAAACTCAAATCTCTACCTTTAAACGAAAAAAAGTTATAGGCATTTAAAGAAGAAAAAATTTGGATGCCACTGGTGATCAGAGGAAAGCCCAAGAACAAAATATGTTATATGATTAACACAACCAATTAAATATTACATACAACGGTTTAGTTTTCTTGACGCAAAAAGGTCAAGAAATAGCGGAAAAAATATTTTAAAAATTTTATAATTTTCCCTCTTTAAACGTCAAAATTTGCAATTTTCAAACAAAAAATCTGAAACCAATACTGATTATGTAGAAGAAATGTCAAAATAAGTGTGTTTTACAAAGCTTTATGTTTCAGCTTCAACCATTATTTTCCTACATTTTACTAAAATAATTTTGGAGAATCCATTTTAAATAGACCCTTTTTCTGATGCTTTGGCAGTAGTTCCAGCTATAGAGTTTTTGGTTTATTAGTCTATATTTTCTTCGTTAATTTTTTTACATAGTTCTCATTTAAGGCTAAATGTATTCTCACCACAATTAGAACCGCAGGCCGGTTTCGCTCTAATTAGAGCTCGTCAGGACGGCATACTAATTGCAGCGAGAAAACACTTAAAAAAATAATACGGCTATGGTAGCCAACCTCACAGCACATAGCGAGATGTAAGACAGGAGTTGCCATCTCGCTCGGAACCAAGTAGTATGTTGTCACGACAGCTCCAAATAACACCAAAAGTTATAAAAATAGAGACTGTGTACAACCAACTAACCATTTTGTAAATTGTCAGCCCTGGCCCATTTCTTCCCTTATATAGGAACAATGCATGTAAGGCTAGATGTAGTCTCACCACAATTACAACCGCAGACCGGTTTCGCTCTAGTTAGAGCTCGTCACTGCGGCATTCTAACTGCAGCGAGAAAACACCTATAAAGTAATACGGCTATGGTAGCCAACCTCACACCACGTAGTGAGATGTAAGCCAGGAATCGCCATCTCGTTACGGAACGATGTAGTATGTTTATAGAGTAGAGAGAGTGTACAACCAACTAACAATTTTGTAAATTGTCAGCCCTGGCCCATTTCTTCCCTAATATAGGGACAATGTATGTACGTCTAGATATATTCACACCACAATTAGAACCGCAGACCGGTTTCGCTGTAATTAGAGCTTGTCAGTACAACATACTAACTGCAGCGAGAAAACAGCTATAAAGTAATAAAGTATGTGCTGTGAGCTTGGCTACCATAGCCGTATTACTTTATAGGTGATTTCTCGCTGCAATTAGTATACCGTACTGACGAGCCCTAATTAGACCGAAACCGGTCTGCGGTTATAAATGTGGTGAGACTACATCTAGCCTTACATACATTGTCCCTATATTAGGAAAGAAATGGGCCAGGGTTGGCAATTTACAAAATTGTTAGTTGGTTGTACACAGTCTCTATTTTATAACATTTTGTGTTAAGTGGAGTGACAAGTGCCGTGACAACATACTACTTGTTCCGCAACGAGATGGCAACTCCTGCCTTACATATCACCATGTGATAGTTCTTATTGTGATTAAAATTTCGTTTAAAAGAGAGCGAGTTGAGGGCTACACGAGCTTATAAAGAATTCTGTTATTTGCCAAACGAAGACAAATTATAGATACCGTAATTAGCTACCAACTGTCGCTTTCAAGATGTTCACGAACAACGCCACATGATATGTATGTTTCTATGGGCATCAATTTATGACGTCATATTACAAATTTCATTGACTAGGAAAATAATGTAATGATGTATCCATAAATGTTATAATAGAAATATATAAGTTGTAAAATGTGTAACAAGTTACTCTTCAAATTAAATATCAGGTGCTCAATGAAATAAAATATAATCATACAACAAGCACCATAAATATTGCTAATACATTCAATACTAGCCAGTTAACAGTTTGAAACATTCTAAATAAGCAGCTTTGTACCCATATTCACCGCGTGCATCCACTCTTACCCGATGATTTTCCGAGGAGAGTGGCTTTTTGTCGAGGCAAGAAGTATACACCAAAGTCCTCAAATCTCAACGCAAGTTCTCTTTACCGACCAGGCTAACTTTTTTAAGGATGCATTAATTACTTTTGATAACAACCACATATGGACCGATGCGAACCCACATGCGTTCACTGAAAGTCATCATCAACACCAGTTTTCTGTTAATGTATGGGTGGAAATTCTTGGAGACTTTCTAATTGGCCCAATTTTTCTACCAAGTAGATTGTCTGGAGACATCTATCGCAGATTTCTTGAAGAAGATTTACCAACAATACGTTCCTATTCGGGCAAGACAACAAATGTGGTTTATGCAGAACGGTGATATAGCATATTTCAGTTTAGTTGATCAGCAGTTTTTCAATATTTAATATCAAAACCAATTGAGAGGTTGACGAGGAGCACAACCTTGGCCTCCAAGGTCACCAGACCCAAATCTTCTCGATATCTTTCTCTGGAATTGGTTTATACTACTCCAATTGGAAATGTGGAGGAATTCTGATATCGCATTATCGCGACTTGTGAGACAATTAGACAGACTCCAGGCGCTTTTGAGAGTGTTTGCCAATCAATGCGTGGCAGGATAGAAGCTTGTATTGAAGTTGAAGGTTTTTCCAACAGCTTTTGTACACGGTACACTTACTACTTATGTTTTTTTTTATTGCACGACTTGAATTTAAGTTTTTGCTGAAAAACTCTAAATTTCACGGAAAAAATACAGAATACTAAAATCGTTTGGAGTGAGTTAGGCTGTGAATTGGTATTTTTTAAATTGCAATGCGGAAACTCCACAAAAATGTACAATCAAAAAATCGTTAATGGTTGCAATTTTCAATCCTTTCTGAGGGTGAGAAACGAATAAGCATATTGTAGTAAGAAAGGTAAAGTTATATGGATAAGGTAAAGTTATATGGAGAATTGTATTCTTTCATGTTTCTTCAAATCTGAGAAATTAAATAAAAACCTCATTGTATCCTATACTTTTGAAGGAGTGTAACCCCGAATGGAGACGCTTTGGGAATTAATTTTATATGAATGAAAGACCCCTTAGTTTTTAACAAGGAATTGCTCCTTGAAACTTTTCACAATGTTAAAGAATCACCTGTATATATATATATATATATATATATATATATATATATATATATATATATATATATATATATATATATATATATATATATATATATATATAGGGGTTTCTTTCAAAGCGCACATTAGAATTTTTCAAGTTCTGAAAATCTCACTGATTTGAAACTTTTTATACAGGGTTTATCGACTATTTCCTCTTCAATTAAAATATCTTCAAGCGGGATTTCCGGTTATACCGGAGGTGAGTATCAACTTCGTTATTTTCAATAGAAACCTATATTTTTTTATTGCGTTCCCAGATTCGTAGTCTTTTTGGAAAAAATCTAATCAGGTTCACCTATACCTAAGTTAGGCCGTTTTCGAAATATCTAGACTCATTTGAAAATGCAAGAGTTTGCATTTTCCTTTTCAAAAATCAATAACTTCGTCGTTTTCTAATATTTTAAAATAAATTCGGGTACTTTAAAGAGGAAGGTTGTACCTTTCCACAGGTGAGATCAGAACTGCACAAAAATTAATCAAACGTCCAAAATTTTAACATAGGCTTAGAAAACTTCAAAAAACTTTACCTCATTTTTCTCAAATTAAATTACCCAATTTTTTTCTTAATTATATAAAGGAATATTAAATTCTAAATCGATCTGTATCAATATTCCCTATACCTATATTTTATAGTTTTCAAGTAATTTTGATTTTTTGAGAATATTGCAGAAAATTCATTACTTTGAAACGGCACTCGTTTATGAATCGCTATAACAAACATCGTCTTTTAAGGTAATCGTGGTGTGTATGATTCGATAAATAGAAAGAAAAATTGAGGTTTGAAGTTATTTGCACAAGATTTCATTAATTTATTCTGTATTTATGGAACACTAATGAATTGTACCAAAAAAAGTTGTACATTGAAATCATGGGGAAAAAGTAAAATTATTAATAAATTAAAGGTGTTCTGTGTGCTGTCCATTATTTTGCAGACATTTCAGAATTCCGGTCATTGGGCCATTTCATTTGAAAAATATGAGTTAAGAGTATTTGAAGTTTCCTAAACGTATATTAAAATTTTGGAAATTAGACTAACGTTTGTGCAGTTCTGATGACACCAAAAGAAAGATACAACCAGTCTCTTCAAAATGCCCGAATTGTATTAGAAAATATTTCAAATGGATGAAGTTATCGATTTTTTAAAAGGAATATTTAAACTCGAACATCTACAAAAAAGTCTAAATATTTCCAAAATGGCTGAATTTAGTAGTATAGGGAGAGCTGATGAGGTTCCTTTAAAAAGACTCTATGAATTTGAAAACGCAATAAAAAATATAGGTTTCCATCCAAAATGACGAAGTTGATACTCACTTCCGGTATAACCGCAAGTGCACCCATATTAAAACTATTTTCGTTAAAGATGAATTATTCGATAACCCCTGCATACAAATTTTCAAATGAGTGTTATTTTCAGAACTTGAAAAGATTCTAATGTTCTAATGTGCGCTTTAGAGGACATATATATATATATATATATATATATATATATATATATATATATATATATATATATATATATATATATATATATATATATATATATATATATATATATCCACATATAAAAATCGAGAGTTACGAAAAATAGCTCGTTCCCTCTCCGTATTACGTCACCAAAATTTCACGAAAAAAAGTTAAATCGTTTTAGTGAATTTTTATTAAGTAAATTATCCAACCGACAACTCAAAAAATACTACACCAATCAAAAACAAATTTGGCAGTTCCCTTGATTGTGTTAATAGCTTGGATGGGCTTCTTTAGACAGTTTTGACACTCGCATACTTTCAGAAAAAAATGTGAAAAGCTGTTTGACAACGCAATATCTTTTAAATTACTAGAAGTATGAAACCAAAACACGCAGGTATATATCGTATCAGTGGTCCTCTCTACCAAATTGAATTTAATCGGTTCAGTAAATTCTGAGTTCGAACCAAATAAAAAATAAATAATTTACGATATAACCTGAAATTATCTCTGAATGGGCGCCTATAATGTTAGACAAGGTCAGACAGATATATCGGGGTTACGCTGCCATTGCAAATAAATTCTCCAAATTAAACTTCAAACGAGTAGGCTACAAAAAATGTCATAATAAACAATCAGCGGGGTTGCCATTTGTCAAAACTTTCATCTGAATTTGAAGATATCAGGAAAATATATAGTAATAAATAAAATTCTAATGAAAGTTATTCAATTTGTTTAAAGGCAATCTAGAACAATGTTTTATTATGTATAAATATAAAGCTTTCCATTCTTCAAGGTATTTAAAACCCATCGCCATCTCCTAGTTAAATCTGACAACGCCACTTAGCAATTTGTCATTGTAATTTGTTATTTTGTAGACTGACAGTAAGGGGGAGGGAGTCTAATTCGAGGTCATCTTCTTCTTATTTTTTGTTTACAGACGTCTTAAACAAATAATAAGACACAGCTAATACCTTAGAATCTTGGAATAAGGTACTTATTGTTTATTTTCAGTTTTTAGCGAATTTTCATTATTATTTACTATTTATGTCGTATATGGAAAATTTTAGTAAATGAAACTACATAATATAATGTAGTTTAAATTATACCATTAAACAGATGTGTAAATTATTAAAATTGTAATTTCAAAATTTTGAATTGTTTATATTTATTAATTTCGTTTTCAAAAAGTATGGATAAAGCAATAGTTAGTAAATTTTGAAAAGGGTTTAGGTGCAGCAAGTGAGATATGGTAGCGATTTGTCGTGAAAATATTCCGAATG
This sequence comes from Tillus elongatus, assembly GCA_964006375.1. Classification (NCBI taxonomy): domain Eukaryota; kingdom Metazoa; phylum Arthropoda; class Insecta; order Coleoptera; family Cleridae; genus Tillus; species Tillus elongatus. The sequence continues at coordinate 129,093,058 of OZ023262.1, forward strand.
GTTATAATTCAATTTCCCATTAAACTAGAATCTTCAGTTTTGATACATACTAAAACCTATATAAAAGCAGCGTTGGTAGTAAATTTAAAAAGTAACAAAATGAGCTTCACGAGCAACGATAAATTTGTTGTAGATAACCATTTTTGTTATTTTGTTTGCAGAAATTGTTTCGATTGAGTGGACTAAAATGGATGATCCAAGCGACTAATAAGAAAAATACCTGCCACGTTTATAATTTGGCAGGTACATTCGTTTTGTAAATAAAAACTGAATTTTCGGTACGTTTTCAGATTAGCGCACGGGGGCTTTTTAGAAAAAAAAATCAGAAATATGCTTAAATCTCCTTCTGGATGCACAAACCACAAGAAATATTTCTTGCAAACAGCCCCCAAGAAAGCTACGGGAGCAGGAGTGGATAGGGGTGTTGGGCGGAGAAGAAGACAAAAAGTAAATGTGAGCGAAAAGTGCGAAAAACCCAGCTTGGTTGCAGCTCTATAAGCTGCCTTTATCCCATTTTGTAGCTATACCTCCTTAAAATTCTGTTTATCCCGCCTAAAACCCCTATATTTACCGCAGGTCCTGTAACTTACTTGTGGGTTGTTCTCAAGAAATTTTTCCTTGTTTACATTGTTCTTGTTTATGCATTGAGGGTAGTTGTTTGCATGCAGAAGGGAAAGGGGAACCAATGCGACAAAACAGCGAACCAAGATTTTCAATTTATTTTTAAATTGTTACCCCATTTCATTTGTTTAAAGTATTTTTCCAAAAATGAAATTTAGGTTGCCTTGTTTGTCAGTCTTTCATAGAGAGCTACAATATTTCACAATTTTCAAATAGTGTGGATAGAGCAACAGTAAATAAGGGTTAAAAAAGGTCTGTGTGCGGCAAATACATCATGGTAGAGAGTTTTTGTAAAAATATTTTAAATCCGATAACTCAATTTCCTATTAAGCTAGAATCTTCAATCTTAAACCATAGTAACACCTATGTAAGCGCAGCCTGGGTACTAAATTAAAGAAAAATAACATAATGAGCATCGCGGATAACTACAAGTTGATTTTAAAAAACATTTTTTGCTGTTTTGTTTGCAACAACTGGTTCGATTGGGTTGACTAAAACAAAACCATCCAAGCAATTAAAAGGAATTTATGGTTTGGCAGGTACATTCCCTTTGTAAATAATTAATTGTTTTCTAGAAAACTTTTGTGACTTTAATGAAATTTGTAACACAATTTGTGTTAAAGAGACTTGCAGTACTTACCAAACTATAATTTTCTAGCTCCATAGAAAATATAAACTTAAATTAAATAATCGCTAACTGGGACCTCTAAAACCAGTCTCCCTAAATTTAAAGAATTAGTTTTAATAATAGTGTAACACTCACTACTATAATGCACTTGCTGCGTTTCGAACATTTTTTAAAAATATCCCCCTGTAACACTTTAACACAGGGTTGTAGAGCTCTAATTCGTACACATTTCAAGATATTTTCGGAACTATCGTGACGTCCCCAAAAAGCGATAAATCTAAATTTTTCTTTAACGAAAATTTAACTGCGCCTATACTATCGCAAAGTTAATTATAATCAGGTAGTTACTAGGTAACTTATGAATTTAAAGAAATATTTCGATCTTATACTTTTACATCATTAAATATTAAGTATCATAATAAACTTTTTTTGATTATAATTTATTATAAACGATAATACGATACAGACATGTTCTTTACTGAGATACCAGATTGCTTTGTTGAAACCCTTGTTTCAAAAAAGTTAAATGGAATAAGCTAATTCATTTAGATAAATGAAATACAGACACGACCACTCAAAGTTAACTTCACTGCTTGCGAAAATTAGCTCCCAAACTCATAACGAAAAGAAGATTACTTACAAGTCGGTGCAATCAAGAAACAACGTCTTTATTATCTCGGTTACTCCATTCACGGTTCTTTTTCCTGTTAGCTACATTGTTCTCTATTCTTGGTGTTTTGGTAATGACGTGAGGTAAGAAAACACAAGGATACTTTAAAAAGATAGCATGAGATAATGAAAGCAGGGTTGTGTTCCACAAATGGCTTAGAAAGTAAATGTGTTCTGGAAAACTTCGAATACAACGAATCGTTTATTCATAAGCATAAAACACAAACACAGCTTCTTTCCAGCATTGTTATATTAGAAAACAATACGGATTATGGATGTTAAACTACATAGAGCTAATCAGACGCACCTGTTGCAAAAATAAGTTTGTAAGATATTTTTATTGCAGATAAAAACGCTAACAAAACATTTGTTAAAAATTCCGGACCCAGCACGTGCCTTGTGGTTGCACATTTTCATAAAATATAATGGAAATTTTGTTTTCATTAAATGCTTATCACTTTTCTTTCTTTTAACTAAGAGATCTAAATTTTGATATACAGAGTGCGTCAAAAATAGGTGTTATAAATGTAACTGAAGGTTTGTGTGTGTTTGTTTTGTTTCTTTAACGTCTGCCTATTTCCGCGACTATGGCCAATCACCGACGCCAGGGAGCAGTTTCACCTCACCATCCTGGAAATTTTGCCGAACCTCTGCCTTTCTGTAAGGTGGGTAGGGATCTTTAACGTGCCCAACATCGCATGGACACGGGACGGACGGCTTTACGCCCCCTCCGAAGGGCGGAACGTTCAGTCATTCAACTTGCTCAAATACAATGCCCGAACCTCGGTTGATGTTAATTGTACAGTATGTACTGAAAAAGTCAAAGGAGTATCCAAGGCTCTTAAATGAAGGTTTGTGCTGAGCTGCGATCAAGTACGGTTTGTCGCGTTACAGTGGTAAATAAAAATTGTGTTATAGAGGGCAAACAGTGATAAAAATTTACAAATTTTGGTACCAGAAATAATAACATAAGTCTTTACATTCTGATAATTGAAATTTGTAATTAGAAACACACAATACTTAGAGAATAAGGTTGTACTTTTTTTTAAATGTCGGTAGATTCGGGTAGTGGGAGGCCACCTGATAAACCACCTGAACTGATATACAAATAAGTGAAAATAAACAAACAGCTAACGGAGTTGATTTTAGCGCTGGGAATTTATCCGTTTGTGTATTTGAATATTCGTTTCGAAAGCTTCACGACTATTCGAATTATTCGAGTATTCGAATATTCGTGGAGTATTCAAATATTTAAATATTCGTCGAGTATTCGAATATTCGCAGAGTATTCGAATATTCGCACAGTAAAAAACACTCCCCTAAGCCCATGAATGTGTCTCCTTATCATTTTTTGAATCTGCCTCTGTTTCCTAAAAAATTTGCTATTTAGTTCTTAACTTTTAAATAATTCCGGAAATTTTTCATTGTTTATTTTAGAAAAATTAACGATTATAATGTTGGTATATTATATTATAATGTAGGTTGCAAGACGAACTTGTAATCACTGCCGTGCTGTTAGTATATCTAAGAATCTCTTGCAGTTCTATTTTCGTATTTATGATCCTCTATGTGTTAAAGGGTAAATTCATGTTTGTTTTCATTGCATAATTCGAATGCAATATCGATAACCACCAGTCGATACAATACAATAACTTTATCATTATCATCATATTTTGATTACATTTTGGTGTTTATGAACTTCCATGCGCCGCCTATGAGTTAAAGGACAAATACAGCTTTCGACTTACTCAAGTATTTTCAACTAACTTTAAACAAACTATACTTCAATCTGGAAACCCAATAATTTATCGCTTTTAACAACAAAGTTTCAAAATGTGTTGCGACACCTTCCGCTTAGTAATCCGACATAGGCTGTTTCCCTGCAAATTTTTATTGGCTCATGAAGGCGTGAAGAAACGGAAAGATTCATAGAAATACTCGACAAAGTTATATGGTTCTTAGAAATATTTAGTTGAAACCAAGCAAAGAGAGCCTATACAGTGCAAAGCTAACAAATTATTCATAATCACTTATTTGAAGGATCTACTTTTTTCTCCTAGTGCTCCCTGCGGTGAGTGCTTCTAAGAATCTTCTGGGGATCATTCCCAGCCATTATATATATATATATATATATATATATATATATATATATATATATATATATATATATATATATATATATGACTATTCATATATTCGAATATTCGAAGACACTCTCGTTGAAATAATTCGTATTCGAATATTCGAACTATTCGTATTCGATTCCCAGCCCTAGTTGGTTTCCATTGAGGTAAGGTATTTGACTTTAATAATAAATACTCAAATAAGGATTCAGACCCACATTACGTTTGTGCCGAGAGTATCGACAAAAATTTGGGAAAATTGCATCCAATAAGGATTGGACATCACCTAAGAGTTGAAAATTTATTTAATGAACATGTGACTGACATTAATACGGTAGGTAGAAATACGGTAAAAGTAGTTGTTAGCTGTACAGAATCTGCAAACAAGCTGGTAAATAATAAAAAATTAAGTGATAATAAATTAGTAGCATATATACCAAACTTTTGTACTCAAAGAAAGGGTGTAATCAGACAAGCTGATACTATTTTTTCTGAATAATATTTATTAAAAAATATAGAAAGTACTCATAGGGTAGTGAAGGTAGAAAAAATGAAGAGAAGGCTTACAGACAAAAATGGTTCTAGTAAACTAGAAGATCGACAAACAATAATTGTTACATTTGAACGTTCGCAATTACCAAAACCTGTTAAAATTAATAGTGTTGTTTTTGATGTAGACACACACATATATATATATATATATATATATATATATATATATATATATATATATATATATATATATATATTTCCTGTTGTTCAGTGTTTTAAGTGCCTTCGTTACGGAGATACTAAGACACAATGTAGAAATAAAGATAGTAACTGCAAAAAATGTGGTGAAAAACATAACGATAATGAATGTGGCAGCGACTCTATTGTTTTTAGTGAATTTTCTTAAAAAAATTGTGAGGAGATCCCGACTTTTGAATTTTGAAAAAATTTCTTCAAATGAGCGCTAATTAGGCCCCCCAGAACACATATCCGGGGTCAGTTTCAATTTACACATATATATATATATATATATATATATATATATATATATATATATATATATATATATATATATATATATATATATATATATATATATATATATGTGTGTGTGTGTGTGTGTGTGTGTGTGTGTGTGTGTGTGTGTGTGTGTGTGTGTGTGTGTGTGTGTGTGTGTGTGTGTGTGTGTGTGTGTGTGTGTGTGTGTGTGTGTGTATGTATCACACCGATAACTCAAAAAATAATGAGCCAAATTTGATTACATTTGGTGAGTACCTTCCTTGTGCAAATGTTTTGGACAAGTTCGTTAACCAGGAAAATCGGCCCACGTTTTCCCGGAAAATTTTGTATTTTCTTTCGAAAAAAAATATATCTCCCGAATTAACAAAGTAAGGGCAACCAAATTTAGTACGCCAGTTTATGTCATTATATGTAAGTTACCTACCAAAATTTAGCTCTGTAGGTCAAAAGACAAAAAGTTATAGGCATTTAAATAAAAATTAATTGTGGTTTTCCTCAAAACGTCAAAGTTGCAATTTAAAACGTCAAAATTGGCAACATTTAGGCAAAGAACTTGAATCTAATACGGGCTATGGAAAGAAAATGTCTCAAGAAGATGTTTTACAAACCCTGAAGTCTTAGTTTCAACCATCACTGTCCTTCATTTTACTAAAATATTTCCAGAAAATTCATTTAAAATAGACCCTTTCTCTGATGCTTGGTAGTAGCCTTAGCTATAGAGTTTATCGTTTAATGGTATATAATTTTTGTCGAATTTTCGTAAAAAATGAATAAAGCTCAATATATCCTTTATTATACAAGATACGAAAAAATATTTCTACATTAATTATAGGGTGTCTTGATCTACATCTTAAAAAATATTTCTACAATCACAGGATGACCCATAAGTCGCTGGTGATACAAATTCTCTTTTTTTTAAATCAAACACGTCTTATGTTATTGCATTTTTGCATTTTCCATCGAAATATAATGCATGTTTGTAAAAAAAGAAATTCTGGACGCAGCAAGTGCGTTATGGTAGCGAATTTTAATCAAATGCTTCATATTTGAATAGCTCAATTTGCTAATAACCTATAAGTTTGACCAAGAAACATGTTTTTTCGGGAACACTTTAAGTTTAATTTCGGTAATTTTTGTACATTTTCAAACAATAAAGTTATTTTAATGAAACATGGCACATTCTTTTTATTATATAGGTTATACTGGTAACCAAATTTGATGCCTGCTTTCTTAAAAAAACACAAATATTTGCTATTAAAAACATTTTTATGAAAATTCCTTACCATAACGCACTTGCTGCGTCCAGAATTTTTATTAATTGTAAATGTACCACGAACACTACAATATCTAAAGCATGCCCAGTCTATCAAAGGCAACGTAAAATAAAACAAATAATGTCGGAAAAAATCTAAGTTTCAAAGAAGCCGAAAAAATCGAAAACAATCCATCCTATGCAGTACTGACTAACAATAGGTATAGCCTACTTTATAATGAAGATGATTTTCCATCTCATAGTAGTGCAGATAAAGTTAACAATATTAATATTTTTTTAAATAGCAACATGTCGTGGAAAAGTACTAATACTAACCTTCGGCCGAGACCTATAAACATTACACACACATCTACTGGAAATCAAACATAAAAACGTGCTGCTTCCTCCCCAATAGAATCTCAGCCATATAAAAGAATCCTTCTTTTAGTCCAGTCATCCGAAACCCACATAGAGAAGATATAACTAAATTCAAAGAAAATATATTAAACAAAGCAACCAGCTTTAACAAAAATTGATTCAGACGATTTGAATATAGATTTCGATAACATAAGAAGGGCCTTAGAAAATATTGTTAATAATACTGTAGATAGTGAGTGTGAACAAATGAATGCAGGAGGTGAAAATGGCAGCCAATACTAACAGAATTAAAGGACTTACTATCCTACAATGAAACTGCCGCTCTATTAAACAAAATCGGCATACCTTATCCAGCTTATTAAATAAAGAACAAATTGATAATATTTTGCTCAACGAAACATGGTTAATTTCAAATCACCGATTACATTTTACACATTCTGATTTTGTAAGGAAAGATAGAGCATCGGGTAAGGGTGGAGGTTTTGGCATATTAATAAGGAGCAATCTACCTTATACTATTGTAAATTTTCCACATTGTTTACCGGATCGAGTCGACATATGCGGTGTACAGATTTCAAATTAAATGTGTTGAGTTTTTATCGCCCCCCAAACATTAATGTAACATATAGATAATGGCACCAACTCCTTGTTGCAGTGTGTAATACTGAACTTATGGTTGACGAAGATTTCAATAGAGATTAAAGAATTATTTAAAATATCAAGAAAGGGATGCTAAAGTGAGAAGACTTCTTAAGAAAAAACAAAGTGAAGCTTGGAGAAGTTATGTAAGTAGGTTCAACAAACAATCTCCTTTACCAGACGTGTGGAAGTTTGTTCGGAAAATGAAAAACAAATCAACATATTGTGAGAAAAAAATTATGACAGATTATCTAATAAGTTAAAGCTCATCTCTTATGGCACCAGATACAGTAGAAACACCTCTGGCTATTAATAAGGAACGTGATTAAAGCAAAAATTTCCCCATGGAATATCCATTTACCTTAAATGAATTAGTTTTCGTTATAAAGTCATTGCGCAACTCATTGCCAGGCGCAGACAGAATAACAAGTAGGATGCTAGAAAACATTTCCGAAAAAGCACCGAGCATGCTGTTGCTAGTTATTTATAAATTATGGTCAAGTGGTGAATATCTCGAGAAGATGAAAGTCATAATTATTTGGTTAACACATTGAAAAACAGTACAATCACCCATCTGGTTACAGACCACCCTCTCTGATGCTTTGCACAACAAAAATATACGAAAAAATTATTCTTGGTCGTCTGTAGCATTATTGTGAAACTAACAACATTTTCTGCAAAAATCAATATGGATTTCGAGAAGGACAGAATGCTAGATACGTTGGTGCATTTAGTAACAGATATACAGTGTACGCTAACTCTAAATCGATATATGATGTGCATATTTGTTGATCTGAGGACTGCATTTGATGCGACTAATTTATCTTTATTAATAAAAGATTTCGAGGGTATAGGACTTAGCTCAGTTACTGCAAGAAACATTGTAGCTTTATATAGTAGACGCCTAATTTAGATAAGAGACGAAAACAACAAATTCCACGGCCCAAGGTGTGTATACAGTGGTCTTCCATAGGAAGCAGTCCTCTCACCCACCCTCTTTAACGTGTATACTAGGTCATTACACACAGACATGTACCAGGGGGTAGAATGCATACAGTACGTAGAAGACATTTGCATATATGTCGAAAGACAATCTTACCAAGAGTGTGTAAACAAATATAGTAAAATCCTTCTTAGTTTAAAATCCTGGACAGAGGGCAGGGGATTTGAGATAAATGGAAAAAAAATCCAAAGTGGTTATATTTACCAGACATCGAACTCAGTTACCAAATATTATGCCTAGTAATATTTAGAAAATTTAAACAGCCAATACATTTAAATATCTGGGCATACTATTAGATAGAAAGTTTCTTTGGACGTAACACATCGAATATCTCAAAATAAGGTGCGAGAGGGAATGAACATTCTGAGAATGACTAGTCATAAACTTTGGGGTGCAGAGAGAGAGGTAGCCTTACTTTTCTACAGGTCTTACATCAGATCAATTTTGGATTACGAAAACAGCTTATATAGGTCCTGCTCTAAAACAAACTTGAAAAAGCTGCAAACAATACAAAACACTAAGAATTAGTATAGGAGCTATTAGGTCAATGCCTATTAATATCGTCACAGCTGAGTGTAGAGAGCCAGCTGTACATATCAGAATTGGTAAATTGGAAGGTACATATATGTTAAAAATTAGAGTCAGATTTCCTGAATTATTGACAAAAATACAGTATCTACACACATAACAGACAGCCAACAGGTACTGACAAAATATGAGAAGCAGGCCACTGGTAGACGTTTATAGGGAAACCATGATATATGAAACATTTATTTAAGTATCTGAAAAACTACCAATCTACAAAAAAGACTACAGTATATACCACAATGACCATACAGTCATTATACCCAAGTATGAAGAAATGCCAGATTTAGTGCTAGCTGATGTAAAACTAATATTAGAAAAGTATCCAGAACACCTTCATATTTATACAGATGTCTCAAAAACGTAAAATGGTACAGGGTGTGCATATCACGTATCTCAACTGAGCATAAACAAGAAAATCAAACTTCCACATTTGGCTTCAATATACACCGCAGAACTAACAGCCATACAAGAGGCACTACAATGGATGCTCAGTAATGATAAATTAAAAGCCATCATACTCACTGATTAACAATCCTCCCTAATAGCCATGAGAAGTAAAGCAGGATCTTACTGCGGAAATAATGAGATCATTGTTTGCATTATAGACTTATGTGATAAAATAATTTAAAAAAAAAAAGGCAATGTAGCTTTCCTTTGGATAAAAGGCCACTCCGGAAATCGGGGTAATGAACTTGCTGATCTCCTGGCCAAACAATGTATCGATGACTCCGACTTATACCAGGAAACGGTACCATATAAAAATAGATCCATCAATTAGTCAAAAAAAGCATAAAAAATGGAACGAGGAATGGAAAGTTTACTGTTTAAACACAAAAAACCAATACTCCACCTTAACTTACCTACTGCACAAGATTTTCACATGTATTCCGGGAATAACATTGACGATAATGATAACAAGACCATGGCCAGTTCCCGGCTCATTTAAATAAAATCGGTGTAATAAGATCTCCAGCTTGTGACTGCGACAATGTAACAGTGGCTGATTTAAATCGCATCATATTTATGTGTCCACGGCATCAAAACTTGCGACTGAAATTAATAAGATCTATCTTACAAATGAATGATAAAGATATCATTATGCCATATTCTTTAAATTAACTATTGATGCGGAAGCCAAAACGTATAATAACGATTTTGTATAGATTCTTCAAAGAAATTAGACTACAACTGTGATTGCTTTTGTTTTTATTAAGACATTATATAATGTAAAAATGTGATAAATAACTATTATCCGTTAGAATAAGTATGGCTTCTTTGTAATCCACTCCTTTGTGAATTTACCTACCTGCATGAAACCAAGGCCCTGGCGGGTCTCTGGACGCATAGTGTCCCAGTCATCCAATACAATAATTTTTTTAAAATTAAAAAAGAGAGGAAAAAAGCAAAAGAGAAAAAAGATATCCACAAAAAAGGAGAAAAAAATGATATACACATGTGCAGAAAAAACAAAAAGTTAAAAAAAAGCTGAAAAAACATATTATATAGAAACAAAATTTATATAAACAGGTGTAACGATTACGTTTTTATTTAGCATTGTTACTATTTTAAAGACATAGAAAACCTCCAGGTAGCTAAAATGATAGTAGGTAACCTTATCTCTATAAAGCATTTCAAATTTAAGTTGCAAAATTTATTTGTTGAAAATTCGCCAGTATCTAACTATCGTAAAGACTGTACTGCATTCCGTTCATATACGTTAAAATTTAATAATCAAAATACGCAATATTCTCGTTAAGGAAAAAGTATCGTTATATTCTAGAAAATTCTCGATACCGGATGATGTCATCCTAATTTCAAGAGAAACCGTTGGACCACGTCCATTATTGCAGTATTAAGGGAAGGTCTGACGCTATCTGTCTCTCTCAGACATATGGGCCTAAATGTGAATCAACTTTTGGCGGTTGAGTTGGAGAGGGGGTGTAGATCGTAAAAACCATGATGCAATCGCTTACTTCGAGAGGAGTCTGTCTCAGATGGGCTTGCGGGCAACACCGTTGAAACTATCGTGGCTTTTTAACACCCTGAAGGGGTGTAACATCTCAATTTTTGCCGTTAATATCGCTTAATATAGTTGTCGGTGGTTGTTATAAGTCTTTTGATCTAGATTTAATTTGAAATTAACAGTGCGTTTTGTTAAAAACGTGGTTGAACGGTCCCGTCTTTGTTCTCTGATGTAAAGAAGTCTCTGATACTATCGCAAGTGCTTATCTAAGTTTCCGAGCTCTCAGCTAATTAGCCTTTGAATTCCGTATACCTCCAGTTGCATTTTCAACCGTAAAAAGTTTTGATTGAATCACCTGAAGAGTGACGTCATCACTAGAGCTGTCTGTTTAGAATACAGTTTCACTCATCCCATCTAGCAACAGAATGGTATGTACAACTTGTCTAGTTATGACCCATCGGAAGTGCCTTTCACTCTTCCCGACTTTCTCTCTCTTGTGAGAAATTGAGAGCCTGTAGCGGGCACTAATATTTGGTGTCCACATTTCAAACATCTCTAACCAATTAACAGGTGAATAAAGGGGTCATTGAACTCCCCCATGTAATTTAGTGTGGCGGTGGTTCCGACCGCAGTGTTTCCGCCAACACTACTCTGTGTTTCTGCGTAAATACTCTTGACAGTTGAAAGTTATGTTCTGCGACAGCTACGGCAACTAAGAAACACCAGGCGATTTCCCTCTTCTCATAGTCAACCTGATATAAACAACTCACTGGCAAGCTTTATCTGTTCACACTCTTTTCGAGCCATGTATAGTGTATCACGTGTAGATATTTAGTGCATAAAGTTTAATCAATTTGTGAAATAATAAAGTTATGTTAAATGTTTACCTTTGGATTTAATATCACCATCCCAGGTAATCAAGATCAACAAGTGCGAGATGTAATTAACATCCATATTGGTGGCCCCGTGCCGTAAGCCGAAGAACACTGCGTTTCAGAGTTTGATGTTCCAGCCGACGTCGCATAACTTCCACGCACGTGCTCGTGCCTACAGGAAACAAATATCTAAACAGGTCAGTCCTTTCTAATTTAAAAATTATCTGATTTTTTTCACAATGGCCGAAGATTCTTCAAGCAGCAATATCATGGCAAGGGTTGCAATAAAATTACCTCCTATATAGAGACGTAACGTGAAAATCTGGCAAGTGCAGGTTGACGCCCAGTTCGATGTATCGCAGATCAGTTCTGAAAAGACAAAATTCAGTGATGTACTCGCTATACTCGATCCTGATGTCGCAGAGTCAATTTCAGATTTTTTAACCCAACCATTATCATCAACCCCTATTCAGATCTAATGAAACGTCTTTTATTACAATTTATTAGAAAGTCGCAAAATAAATAAACTTTTCAACAGAATAAAAATTAGGCGACAGAAAACCATCGCAACTTTTACGCGAAATGAAGTTTTTAGCCGGTAGTCAGATTAAAGAGGATTTTCTTAAAACTTTACTTCTACAACGTTTACCACTCAACGTTAGTTCAATTTTGGCTTTGAGCAACGATTCTCTAGAAAATTTGTCAGTTATAGCAGACAAAATCGTGGAATATTCCGGAGATAAATACAACGTGGCTGAAATTCAGTCACGCGAGCCCGACAAGCTAGCCAAGTTAGAAGCGCATTTAGAGAAGCTAACAACATCAGTCAATCAATTGCGAACGCGTTCCCGATCTACCTCCCGAGAAAGACCCAAGCTTTCTAGAAATTCTATAACCACAAATTCCTCAACCTGCACGTGTTGGTATCATGAACGATTTGTTAACAAAGCCAAACGTTGTATCCAACCTTGCGATTTTAAAGCAAAACATGTGTCGGAAAACTAATGAGGCACTTCCTCCACGCGGCACGAGACGAGAGCCACCTAACACGCCGCCTTTTTATTTTTGATAGACGCTCTAATATGAAATTTCTAATCGACTCTGGAGCGGATATTTCAGTTATTCCACCCACTCAGGACCAACGGAAATTTCAATCGAAGCGTACCTTGTATGCTGCAAACGCGACCCCTATTCATACCTATGGCGAACAACTATTAGATTTGGATCTAGGTTTACGCCGTAGGTTCTGCTGGCCCTTCACACTTGCCGATATCAAGCAACCAATTATGGGCGCTGATTTTCTAGCAGAGTTTGCTTTACTTGTGGATATGAAACATAGATGTTTAATCGATACAAAGACAAACCTTTCTCAGGTCGGTGTTAACCCACCACCAGGAATTCATTCTAAAATTTATCTCGTAGACCCGACACACCAGTACTTGAAATTGCTACAACAATTTCCTGACCTTTTTAAGGAAACTTCTTCTAGAAACCTTCCAGAGGTTGAGTTCTTCCATACTATAAGTACGGAAGGACCACCTGTCACTGCAAAAGCTAGAAGATTGCCCCCGGAAAAGCTAGCTCAAGCAAAGCTAGAATTCCAGCACATGATAAACTTGGGAATTTGTAGACCCTCCAAAAGTCCATGGTCAAGCCCCCTCCACATGGTGCAAAAAAAGGATGGCTCATGGAGACCATGTGGGGATTACCGAGCACTAAACGCTAAAACAATCCCAGACAGATATCCCATTCCAAATTTGCAGGATTTTAATGCCCAGTTAGAAGGCAAACGTATCTTTTCAAAATTGGATATCATTTGCGCTTTCCATCACATCCCAGTAGCACCTCAAGATATTCCCAAAACAGCAGTCATAACTTCATTTGGGTAATTCGAATTTGTTAAAACCCCATTTGGCCTTCGTAATTCAGAACAAACATTTCAAAGATATTTACATTCAATTTTAAGACATCTTGACTTTGCCTACTCCTATCTTGACGATATTCTCGTTGCATCAGCATCTAAAAAAGAACATCAAGAGCATCTAGCAAAACTTTTTCAGACACTTCAAGACAACGGCATCCGTATCAATTCATCTAAATGTGAATTTGGAGTGGCCGAAATTTCATTTTTAGGTTTTCGTGTAAATAAATCTGGATTATTTACACTTCCTGAATGCGTCAAAGCTATTACCGACCTACCTCTTCCCGATACCATTGAAAAACTCAGAAGATTTCTAGGTCTCATAAATTTCTACCGTCGTTCTCTTCCACGTGCTGCGGAAATTCAGCAACCACTATTCGACCTCTGCCAGAATCCCAAAAAACGCGACAAATCGAGTGGACTCCTCAGACTCGAGAAGCATTCGAACGTTTGAAAGAGGCACTAAAAAACTCTACACTAATAGCTCATCCATCTTCTTCGCTACCACTGATTCTCCATGTCGATGCTTCTGATTATGCCGTAGGTGCTTCCCTCCAACAACTACGTGATCAAACACTAGAACCCCTAGGTTTCTACTCTAAAAAGCTTACTTCAGCCCAAACATCTTACAGCACCTACGATCGCGAACTTCTAGCTGCTTATCAGGCAGTTAAATACTTTAGATATACCCTAGAAGGTCGCCATTTCACCATTTATACGGACCACAAACCTTTGACATACGCTTTTGAACAACGCGTCGATAAAGCATCTCCAAGGCAACTACGACATTTAGACTTCATAGGTCAATTTACCACAGACATTCTAGGTACTTGAACTAATAGCGTTGCCACTGAGAGGGGAGTATGTGGCGGTGGTTCCGACCGCAGTGTTTCCGCCAACACTACTCTGTGTTTTTGCGTAAATACTCTTGACAGTTGAAAGTTATGTTCTGCGACAGCCATCTGTCAAGAGCTACGGCAACTAAGAAACACCAGGCGATTTCTCTCTTCTCAGAGTCAACCTGATATAAACAACTCACTGTCAAGCTTTATCTGTTCACACTCTTTTCGAGTCATGTATAGTGTATCACGTATAGATATTTAGTGCATAAAGTTTAATCAATTTGTGAAATAATAAAGTTATGTTAAATGTTTACCTTTGGATTTAATATCATCATCCCAGGTAATCAAGATCAACAAGTGCGAGATGTAATGAACATCCATATTTAGCTTTGGTGAGTTTTTATTAAGTTTTATCTGTGTGTGAGTTTTAATGCGGCATCCAGATTTTCAAATTATTTGCAAATTGAACCTCCACTCAACCTAACTAGACCATAACTTCCTGAATCAGTGAGATTGTGTGTTTTAAAAGTAACTGTAATTTTATATCTATTTCTCAACATTTTGTCAGTAACATAAATTCAGATATATCACTGTCTATTTTAAATCAATCAATGTTTTGTTTACCAACTACCTAACCTGCAAAGGTTTTAAGATTGCATTGGTAATCAGTAAAGTAGAAGTTTAACTTTATATTCTTTGAGCTTCACTCAAGGGTTTTTATTAAAGAAGTAAACCAAACTGGCCAGTTCAATATATATTACACCTAAATCTTATCTAAAATCTCGAGAGCATCAGTAGAGCTGATTGAAAAACGACATCTTTTGCTTTATTGTTTATTTTTACGTTTGTAATATACAGCATTTAATTTCTCTCTATTATACATGTAATATTCATATTTTTTGTTGACATAATATCCACTTTTTATGCTGTTATATGAAATAGTTAGTTTCTTTACCGGAACATTTAATATTTGTCTTGTTTTGTTTTGTTTGCTGCAACGTAATATTTATTTGAAATTTACCAGGAGCATGAAATTAGTTTGTTGCTATCACAATTTATATCAATAAATTTGAATATTTGTTATATATATATATATATATATATATATATATATATATATATATATATATATATATATATATATATATATATATATATATATATATATATATATATATATATATATATATATATATATATATATATATATATATATATATATATATATATATATATATATATATAATTCCTACCCAAAATCTCTTATATTTGGTGACGAAGTGAATTAGAATTATTTATATCGATTATCTAGATATCTAAAAATCAAGTAACCAGATCTGGGATCTCACAAATTTAGGATTTCATGCAGAACAACCCAAAAGTAAAGTAAGTATTAAACTATCTTAAGATCTACTAGCTTTACAAAGTTTTCCTTATCTTGCAAATAATAAATCTTAAAGATAGGTACTTTAAGGTTAGGTGATGGTGACCTCACCATCGTCCGGATTTGGATCTACTTGAGGTCGATCACTCTCTACCGGCTCAAACTTTTCTTAGGGCGGTTACAAAGGAAACATTAAAATTAGTCAATTAGGTATTAAAAATAGTGGAAGATAATAAAATTGGCTGGCGATACAACCTTGATACATTTATATTTCATGTATATAGTGCCCATATACACACCACTAGAAATAATAAAAGTCATAAAAGTCTGTGCTAATGGACCTAAAGGTTCGAAGTCAGACAAAAATAACAACACAAATAACAACACAACAACATGTAACTGAAGATTACTCTCGCCAACAGAGTTTTCTCAACAAATTTTTGTTCTAACATGCCTTTACAAAGATACAGCGTGTTGAAATTTTGGGAAAAAATAGTTTTTTCTCATATCCCTCAAACGAATTAAGAGATTGTTTCCAATGTAGTGAATGTCACTTTTAATAGCTATTACCCAGTGTAGATCCAGCAAAATAGGAAAAGCCAGTGACGTGAAACCCTTACAATAGTGACCCTTTTAAGAAAATATATGTTGTGCCACATAACTAGATATGTATCACTCCGGTCACTGCTTGTATCGTGAAAAAGCTGCTTTACTTCATCGGGGAGCTATTTACTGAAATTATGTAAGAATACTTGGTGAATCTGCAGACAACCTCCCGAAGGCTTTTTTGATTGTTCTTTTCAGAAACATTCCCCCTCGGTGCACAAACCACAAGAAAAATTTCTTGCTAACAACCCTCAAGAAGGTTACGGGACCAGATGTGAATAGAGGTGCTGGGCGGGGAGAGAAGATATAAAGGAAATATGAGCAGAAAATGCAAACCAAACAGCTAAATCGGACCTCGAAAAGCTGCATCTTTCTAATTTTGAAGCCATTCCCGCTTAAACCCTGCCTACCTCGCACAGCACCCCTATTCGTTCTAGGTCCAGTCACTTTCTTGAGGTTTGTCTTGTGGTTTATGCAACCAGGGCGGTTGAAGACTTGCGAGAGGGAAAGGAAACCCCCCACTAAGAAGAACCTCTCCCCACCCGTGTTTCCCAAGTGAAATGCTTGGAAAAGAAAGACCCTCTCTGATGCTTTGGCGGTAGTTATAGAGTTTATGGGTTATTCGTCTATAATTTTTGTCAAATTTTCGTAAAAAATCGCTATTGAAGAGACCGCGACTTTTGAATTTTGAAAAGATTTCTTCAAATGAGCGCGAACTAGGCCCGCTGAAAACCATATTCGAAGTTAGTTTCAATTTTTATCTGTGTATATAGATACAGGGTGGCGCATTTCTACGGTGAAGCTCCATATGTCTGTTATTATAGACATCAAAAAAGATGTTATACGTTAATTATAGGATCTGTTAAGCTGGATCTTATTGAATTATTTTGACAATCACAGGTTGACCCATGAGTCGTTTAGATCTTTTCTTTTTCTTAATAGAACAACCTTATATTATTACATTTTTACTTTTTTTTACATATTCCATCGAATTATAATGCATGTGTAAGGAAAAAAATTGATCGCGTTCATCGTTTTCGAATTATTTCAATTCTTGTTTTGTAACTTTTGACATGTATAGCACATATAAAAAATTTTGGGACACAGTAAGTGCGTGATGGTAGTAAATTTTATATCTAATATTGTATTATTTTGAAATTATTCTTGTAGAGGTGATAATAAACAAATCAATCCCACTTACCAAAAAGAAACATGAAAAATCCAGCTTTTCAAAGTATGTTAATGTGACACCTACGAGATTATTTAACGGCAACATAGTAAAAATGAAAGTACGCCTCTGACGATCCGACTCAATATAAACAAATGACGGAAACTAAGCTTTGAAGCAGACTCAGAAGGCTGCATCACTTTTGTGTCCTTAATAAACACCAACCTACCAGTGCGCGTACCGTTGCCATGGCAACCGTCTCAAGCAAGCGTCTCGAAGCATACACAGTATTTGTATACGAACGAATCTGGCTCAGTCAGTCCGCAGTTGGTTGATGCTCTATTATAGTAGTCTGTGATCCGCAATACGTAAGCGAGTTGGGGCATGTATACATTGAATTCGGTGATTAGAGGTGGGCTTGCAAATTATATCGTACCATAAATTACTATAAAAATACATTATCAAGGCGCGACGTAACAAGACATTTTTATGTGGTTGTACCAAATGAATTTGAGAGAATAAAAAAAATTATGATGGATTTTGAATAAAAAAGTTTAGCCTAACTGAAAAATATATGTGAAGCAGCGCTTTACCTGCGTCATCTGCCAACCCGCCACTGGTTCTAACTCCTTTTGAGAAAAATGTCCAAATCTCAATTTCCTATGAAGCTAGTAAATTGGATTTTGATATATCTATAGATAGTGTAAGTTTCTCTAAAAGAAACTTGTACTACAAATTTCATTAAAGTTACAAAAGCTTTCCAGAGGGAAACTTATTGCACATTTAGAGTAGTGAAGTATCTGATAAATTATAAACGTAGCAGTTATTTTTCCTTATTAATCGCCTGAATGATTTTGTTTTTGTTAACCTCAGCAAACCTGTTTTCCAACAGCTAAAAAAGCGTTTTAAAAGCAAATTCTCTATTAGTGAATATTCTCAATAGAAATTAAATATCAACAATAAGAAAATATTTGCTGAGAATAATAAATTTTCACTCAAAGATCAAGGTTCATAGTTTATATGGGTTGTCTAGGTAACTCTGAGGGGTGGGGGGGAGGTAGTGGTTAGACGCGAGAGGTGGGTAATAAGTCACATGTATTCCAAATGCGGATAAAACCTATAGTTACAGATGACGTTTTGGTGTTTTAAATAAAATTTATTACAACATTTTGTAACTTAGTTAAAAAAAATTCGAACACTATCAGTTACGGATTTATTTTAATGTTTATTTTGTACGAAATATCAGTTAAATTGAAACTGTTGTTTTAAAGACCATATCCTATTTTTTGAGGTATTGTGTTGTGAACATAACTGCGCAGTTAATCAACGGTATTACGAATTGAACGTTATTTATTCAAGATTATTTTTATATTCTGCAACTACATCGGTGAATCGTCATAAATGTAGATATATGTTTAATGAAGAAAAAATAGGTTACATATGCTTAAAACAAGAACTCAAGAAATAACTTGACCTAGATATCTATTTAGGTACCTGGTGGAGTGATTTGTAGTATATTAATGCGAAAAAAGTATTTACCTTAGGTTCCTTGCCTAAATGTTGCCAACTTTGACGTTTCAAATCGCGACTTTCGAAGTTTTGAAGAGAACCCCAAGTTTTTTCTTTAAATGCCTATAACTTTTTGTGTTTTAGTTTACAAATTTAAGTACATAGTTTAATTTTATTATGTAAACCCGCGCACAAAGTTTGGTTGCCATTACTTTATTATTTACGGAGATATAAATATTTTAAGAAAGGAAACACCAAATTTTCCTAGAAAAACTAGGCCCATATTCCTGGATAATGATCATATCTAAGATACTTGCAAAAGAAAGGTACTCACCAAATTTGATAAAAATCAGCCAATTATTTTTTGAGTTATACAAACTCTATAAGGTATACTACTGCCTAAGCATCAGAGGCAGGTTCTATTTGAAATGAATTTTCTGGAAATATTTTAGTAAAATAAAGGACAGTAGCGGTTGAAACTGAAACTTAAGAGTTTGTGAAATACACTTCTGGCTAAATTTTTTCTACATAACGAATATTTGTTTCAGGTTTTTTGCCTAAAAGTTGCCAATTTTGACGTTTCAACTCACGACTTTGACTTTTTAAGAGAAAAAACTATAAAACTTTCAACGTAATTTTTCTGAAATTTCTTGACCTTTTTGCGCCAAACAACTCTTTGCTTGTAATATACAATATATTTTGTTATCCACACAAAATATTTTGCTTTGGTGCATTTCTCTGATCATCAGTGGCCCCCATTTTTTTTAAATGCTTATAACTTTTTTTCCATGTCACTTACAGATCTATGTTTTGGTATATAGTTTACTTTTTATAAGGTAAATCCGCCTACCAAATTTAGTTGCCATAACTTTGTTATTTCTGGAAATATAAACATTTTCCCGAAGGAGGCACAAAGTTTTCCGGGAAAAACTTGGGCCGATTTTCCTGACTAACGAACTTATCCAATCCAATTGCAAAAGGAAGGTACTCACCAAATTTGATAAAAATCAGCCCTTATTTTTTGAGTTATCAGTGTGTTTATATATATATATATATATATATATATATATATATATATATATATATATATATATATATATATATATATATATATATATATATATATATATATATATACAGGGTGGCGCATTGAAAATGAAACAGACCGATTTGCGTCCAGAGAATTTTTTTTTAAGAAACGCTGAAACACGTCAATTTTAGTATTGAGGGGGACATGTTTTGACATAAAACTTAACTTTGTCACATCAACCCCTTAAGGGTGGTGATAACAACCCTTATATTTTAAACAGGGAACATGGGTCGAGTGTTACATCATTTGAAAGCTCTTTCTTTTCTGAATTCAGCACACTAATTTTTTCGAAGTTTTATCAACTCGTTTAAAAATTATTCACAGTTGGAGTTGCAAGAACGTATTTCATTCACTGTGATAAGAAATGCACTGATTAATCAGTTTTTCGTTAAAAAAAACTAAACTAAACCTTCAACAATTTTTATTCAGTTAAGTAAGTGTTCAAATTGTTGACCACCAGCTTCCATAAAAAAGTACAAATTTTGTTCAAAACGAGCTCTGACATTCTGGAGCATTTGTGGAGTTATTAGACGGCATTCTTCAACAATGCGTCGTCGTAATTATTCCAGAGACTTCGGTTCTGTTGCGAAAATTCTACTCTTTAAATGGCCCCATAGAAAGAAGTCTAAAGGAGTTAGATCCGGTGATCTAGGGGGCCACTCAATAGCACCTCTACGCCCAATCCGTTGTCCTGGACACTATCTGTTAAAAAACTCCCTAACACGTTGTGAAAAATACGGAGGAGCTCTATCTTGTTGAAACACTAATTGATTTTCTTGATAGCGATCATCATTTTAACAATGTCAATTAGTAGAGGGTAAACGATATCTTCTAGTAACTCCAAATTCGTTTCGCCACTCAAATTTCCAACAAGAAAAATTGGTCCGATTAAACGGTCTCCAAAAATGCCAGTCCAGACATTCAATTTCTGTGAAGTTTAAGTGTGGACTTCGTGAAAATTTCTTGGATTATTATCTGCCCAATAACGACAATTATGACGATTGACTGTAGAGTTTAATAAAAACGTACACTCGTCTGAAAAACAGATATTGAACAGAAAGTTCCAGTTATTAGCTATTCGTGCAGTCATAACTTCACAAAACTCCAGCCGACGATCAAAATCATCTTCATTCAGTTGTTGTACAAGATGAATTTTATACGAGTAAAATTTATGATGCTTCAATATTCGCTCAATAGTTCTTCTTTTGATGTTTGAAACAGTGGCCAATTTTCTCATGCTCAAAGCTGGGTCTGCAGCAATTTGTCCTAAAACTTCAATTTCAGTAGTCTCATTTCTAACCGGAAATTCACGTTCAGCATCCCGTTTTTTGTTGGCTACTGAACCACTTTGTCGAAACTTTGCAACTAACTCCAAAATGTAGTTTCTGTTAACATGTCTGTTCGGATGTCGTTCATTAAACAAATTTGCGATACGGTGGGAACAGTCATCGTTTTTGAAAAAAAGAGTAATTATTTCAACTCTTTCTTCCACAGAATACACCATTGTGAAATTAATTTTAGGTAGTACTATCAAGTATCAAACCGACCGATAAGCTTAAATAACAAAACGCATTTCTCTAATTCCGATAAGAAATGTTCTGATAGTCAATTTTTTGTTCACAAACCAACAAAACATTGACTATTAGCACATTTCTTATCGGAATGAGTGAAATGCGTTTTTGCATCTTGAACTGTGAATAATTTTTAAACGAATTAATAAAACTTCCAAAAAAATTAGCGTGCTGAATTCAGAAAAGAAAGAGCTTTCAAATGATGTAACACTCGACCCATGTTCCCTATTTAAAATATAAGGGTTGTTATTACCACCCTTAAGGGGTTGATGTGACAAAGATGAGCTTTATGTCAAAACATGTCCCCCTTAGTATTAAAATTGACTTGTTTCAGCGTTTCTTAAAAAAAATTCTCTGGACGCAAATCGGTTTGTTTCGTTTTCAATGCGCCACCCTATATATACTTATTTTACAGAAGTAGGGAGTAAATTAGCGGTAGGCATCAAAAGACAAATAAACCAGATATCAAGGGTAAACAGGCACCATCGGATGAATACGATTCTCTTGGCAAATACCGACGCAACCGAAGTCCGAAAAATTGTAGAAGACCTAAAATTGGGAAAAGCCCCAGGAATCGATTCGTTGACTGTTAGAACTAGTAAAAAAGTAACAGGGGAGGTAGTAGATATTATGGTATACATTATAAATAGAATAATTGATACAGGTCTGTTCCCAGACATTCTTAAAGTGTCGGTCATTAAGCCTCTTTTCAAGAGTGGCAATAGAGGACGTATCAGTAACAATAGGCCAATATCTCTATTGAGTGTAATAACAAAAATTATAGAAAAAGTTACCGCAATGAGAGTAAACTATTATGTGTCAAAAACAATATACTCTCTGAGTTTCAATATGGCTTTAGAGAAGGAAGGTCGACCCAGGATGCTATAACAAAGCTCATGAAATATGTATATGAGTCTGTTGATAGGTCTGAGCCAGCACTGGTAGACTTTGTGGATATATCGAAAGCATTTGATTCTATTGATCATGAGGTTCTTTGTCAACTGCTGGAATCTGTGTGTTTTAGGGGTGATTTATACCAGATTGAAAACTGGACAGATCATTAGTTTTTTCTGATGATACAGCCAAATTATTTTCTGCAAAAAATTGGGATGATCTAAAAATTGAGGCTGAGGTTGGGATGAGGACAGTGTGGGGATATTTCAACGGTAAAAGAATGGCTGTCAACTGTGAAAAAACTAAATATATACAGTTCTCGAGTTATAGAACTGAAGTAATGGGTCCTCTTGTTGTTGATCAGAGTTTTATCGTTTGTAGTGCCGACGCCATTAAATATCTTGGCATTACTGTAGACAGACACCTACGCTGGGATTCTCATGCTGCAGATTTGGTAAACAAATTAAGGGGGCTTATTGGTAAAGTAAAGCAACTTAAAAAATTACTCAACACGCAGTAAATAAAAATAATATTTTCGGCTGTGGTGCAAAGTCTGCTTCGATATGGAATCGTGGCGTGGGGAGGAATGCTGGCAAGCCATATTAAACATTTGAAAGTTATCCACAAACTGTTCTTGAAAATTATGTATGGTAAACCTTCGGTGTATCCCAGTGATCTGTTATTCGCAGAGGCGAATGTGTTAGACATGAGACAGTTGTACTCATATTCTGCCTTGGCATATTATTATAAGCACAAGGGTTAATTTGATATTGTGAACCATACGTATGGAGAGCGAAAAGAACAGAACATGAGGGTTCCTAGAGTTTATAAAACGGTGGGACAGAGGTATTATACCTTTATTATGACAAGATTGTACAACATACTACCACTAGAAATAAAAAAATTAAGATCGGAGTTCTTTTTCAGAAGCAGGGTGAAAACTTGGCTCCTTACAGTACCACGGAAATTAGTGCAAAGTATTGTCGATTTGAAAAACAGCTAATTTGGTTTAGTAGTTGTAATGGAAGGATTTGTAGGATATGTGTGCGTGTGTGTGCGTTTAAGAGAAAGAGAGAGAGAGAGCGTATGGGGTTGCGAATGTGTGTAGGTAGCTATCTCTGTGTGGGTGGATGTGGTGGTAATTTCCTTTTGTTCACTGTGAGAGTTTGGTTTTCGGGACACATTTCTGTTCAGTCACCTACAAGGTAGGCAAATCTATACTGAATTTTGCCGATGCACAGTCTCTGACTTTGTCGGTTTCTTATTATTTGCTGATGGTGTATAAAAAGCGGGAAACGGGTAACCGTGGAAAAAAATCCATGTTGATATTGTTATTTGTTGTTAAAAAATCAGGCTGGGTATTGTCGAGTGTCGATTTGAAAAGCCGCTGATTTGGTTTGACAATTATAATAGAAGGATTTGCAAAAATTTGTGTGCATGTGTGTGTGTTTAAGAGAGACAGAGAGAGAGAGAGAGAGTATGCGAGTGTATAGGATTGCGAATGTGTATAGGTAGATCTCTGTGTGTGGGTATATGTGGTGGTAATCTCCTTTTGTTCACTGTGTGAGTTCAGTTCGGGACACATTTCTGTTCAATCACCTACAAGGTAGGCAAATGTATGTTGAAGTTTACCGACACACAGTCTCTGACTTTGTCGGTTTATTATTTATTTGCTGATTGTGGAAACAAATGTCAATATTAATTCTGTTATATTGTTGTATTGTTTGTTAAAAGTCAGACTGTATATTATCACTAAATAAATTATTATATATATATATATATATATATATATATATATATATATATATATATATATATATATATATATATATATATATCTGTCTCTCTCTATGTGTGTGTGTGTGTGTAGAGAAACATATAAAAATTGAAACTGACTCAGGACATGTGCTCTAAGGGGCCTAATTAGCGCTTATTTGAAGAATTTTTTCAAGATTCAAAAGTCGCGATCTCCTCATCAGTGAATTTCTTTGACTAAAAAGAGCAAAATTTTTGCGTGCGACGCTTTGTCTTGAGTACTGTATATAGATTTTATTGGTAACCACATTTGATGCCTGCTTTCAGTTGAAAAAAAGTCATATTTGCCATTAAAAATATTTTAATGAAAATTCACAGCCATAACGTAGTTGATAGGTCCACACTTTTTTATATTAACATTCAACTAAGTTAAAGTTTTTCTAAATTGTAGATGTCCTTGCTAATGCTTTTACCACGCTGTCCATTACTGATCGTAAAGATAGAATCAATCACTATTAAATATCATTTTTTAAATAACCCAGTACATAAATTATAAAAATTTGGAATTTTATATTTCGGTCTGATCGTAAATCATATTTTTCATTGAGATGAATCCAATTTCACAAGTACGTGAGTTATGTACACACACTACAAACGTGTGTTTTTGACCTTTCTTGAACTTTTCCAAATAAAAATGTACAAAACAGCATACGTCTATTCGACGGTAATATAAATCAAAGGCGTGCATTTCCTATAAAAAGTTAATATCATAATTTATGTTGTAGCTCACGGCTAATTATATATGATGGAGCTGAGCTCGTTTGTTGAAATTTGAAATAACTCGGTTTATCTGAACACTGATCCTCTCCTTTGTTATTAGCGGATCATGCTGTTGGTTCTTCGCAACACCAGGCCTGTATTGTGTTATTCTGAAGGAATTTTAATAACCGTAGGCTCTCACATAGTATTTAACTACGTAGTCATACATGTACTTAAGTTGCTCTTAAAAATAATATACATTGTCTCTGCGTTCCCTATTTATTTTAAAAAATTCCACACTAAATTGATTAATTTAATCATGTCAATTTAAGAGAAATAGTCTTTGAGTATTCTCATCCAAAGCTTCGTTTATTGAGCAGCTACATAGAAGCAGTATGATCTTCATTGTCTTACTTTTATACGTAACTTGCGTTACCAAATAAATTATACACATGAATCACCTCACCGTTTAAATGAGCGCGAACTAGGCCCCCTAGAATATATATATATATATATATATATATATATATATATATATATATATATATATATATATATAAGTATATGTATCACACCGATAACTAAAAAAATAATGGCCTATTTTGATCCAATTTGGTAAGTACCTTGCTTTTGCAAGTGGCTTAGACAAGTTCGTTAGCCTGGAAAATTGGACCAGGTATTCCGAAAAAATTCACTAATAGGGAGACCCTGACTTTTGAATTTTGGAAAAGTTCCTTCGTTTAAATGAGCGCGAACTAGACCTCCTTTAACACACACACACATTCATATATATATATATATATATATATATATATATATATATATATATATATATATATATATATATATATATATATATATATATATATATATATATATATATATATATATATATATATATGTGTGTGTGTGTGTGTGTGTGTGTGTGTGTGTGTGTGTGTGTAACACACTTATGGAATAAAATTCATTATTCAGCAAAAATAGTTTTTGTGGAAAACGCTGAGACACCTGAAGTTTAATTTGTCGAACATTATCTTATTATCATAGTTAAAAAATTAAACTCCCACCATTTTACCCCGACAACTTTATCCATTTTTGTTTTAAATAGCCACCCTACATTTTTTCATTACAATTAGAAGGATCACATTTTTCTGAATGCGGAGATACCCCATATGTATGGTCTAATATTGCAGTTTTAAATACAGGATAGAAATTTAATACGGGAATATTAAAACTAAACAGTTTACCCTGAAATTCAAATATAGAAAATAAACTTTAAAAAAACGTCCCTTTCTTATAATATTGCTTTCGTGTTCCAAAAAGTACAAACATTTTCCGAAAATAAACTTTAAAAGTTCCAGAAAAAACTGGTCCGATTTTCCTGGCCAACGAACCCCTTTAAGCTGTTTATACATCTGCCAGGACATAATTATTCACAAACAGCTTTAGGACCAAAATTGAGATTTTTTTTAATGAAAATCACCTTTTTTTACAGAAATTGCCTTCAGTAATGTTACACTAAATTATATTTTTCACAAAAATTCGACAGTTTTTTTTTTACAATAACTTACTAAAGATTTATTATCAATTACCAACATATCACAAAAATCTTACAAGAATAAATTCCATAGAAACACTATAAACATTTCTGCGAAAACTTTTAAAATTCAACCACTATTTGAACGTGCCCATATACGGCAGCTCGATTTTTTCGACGAGTAATACCAACAAAAAGCTCTCTAAATGCGTCATTTCCATGAGCCTCTGCTATCTATTGATAAAAAGTCTGGACGCATCAAGTGGGTTATGGTAGTGAGTTTCATAAAAATGTTTTAATAGCAAATATTGGTGTTTTTTTTTAAGAAAGCAGACATCAAATTTGGCTACTAGTATAACCTATATAGCAAAAACAATGTGGCGTGTTTCATCAAAATAACTTTATTGTTTGAAAATGTACAAAAAATTCCAAAGGTAAACTTAAAGTGTTCCCGAAACAAACGGTTTCTTGGTCAACCTCATAGGTTAATAGCAAATTGAGATTTTTAAATATGAAGCATTTAATCAAAATTCGCTACCATAACGCACTTGCTGCGTTCAGAATTTCTTTTCTTACAAACATGCATTATATTTCGATGGAAAATGCAAAAATGCAATAACATAAGGCGTGTTTGACTAAAAAAAAGGAAAATTGTATTACCAACGACTTATGGGCCAGCCTGTGTGTGTAGAAATAATTTTTCAGATGTATCTCAAGACACCCTATAATTAATGTATACCTTTTTTTCATATCTTGTATAATAACGGATATATTGAGCTTTATTGATTTTTTACGAAAATTCGACAAAAATTATATATCATTAAACGATAAACTCTATAGCTAAGACTACTGCCAAGCATCAGAGAAAGGGTCTATTTGAAATGAATTTTCTGGAAACATTTTAGTAAAATGAAGGACAATGACTGTTGAAACTAAGACTTCAGGGTTTGTAAAACATTCTTCTTGAGACATTTTCTTTCCATAGCCCATATTAGATTCAAGTTCTTTGCCTAAATGTTGCCAATTTTGACGTTTTGAGGAAAACCTTTTTTTTAAATGCCTGTAACTTTTTTGTCTTTTGACCTATAGAGCGACATTTTGGTAGATAATTTACCTATAGCGACATAACTCCGTGTACCAAATTTGGTTGCCCTTACTTTGTTGTTTCCGGAAATATAATTTTTTTTGAAAGAAAACACGAATTTTTCTGGGAAAACCTTACATGATTTTTCTGGCTAACGAACTTATCCAAGTCACTTTCAAAAGGAAGGTATTCACTAAATTTAGTCAAAATCGGCCCATTATTTCTTGAGTTATCGGTGTGATACATACATATATATACATATAAAGATCGAAACTAACCTCGGATGTGTGTTGTAGGGGGACTAATTAGCGCTCATTTGAAAAAAAATATTTTAAATTCAAAAGTCGGGATCTCCACATTAGTGATTTTTTAAAGAAAATTCACTAAAACGCCGCCTCACAATTGGTGATATGTGTCTGAAATATGTACAAGAAACGTGAAAGGTCGCAAAACAATTGAAATAACTCAAAAACGATGAACGATTTAATTTTTTTTCTTAAAAACATGTATTATAATTCTTGTAAAAACACAAAAATGCAACAAAGCAAGGGGGTGTTCTATTAGAAAAAGAAAGTGTATATCACCAACGACTTATGGGCCACCTTGTTATTGTCTAAATACGTTTACAAGATGCCGTATAATTAACGTATATACTTTTTTTGTCATATCTTGCATAATAATGGATATATTGAGCTTTGCCGTAGAAAAGCGCCACCCTGTATATGTATAAACAGACAAAAACTGTAACTGGCCCCATATATGTGTTTTTGGGGTTCTAGTTCCGCTCATTTGAGGAATTTTTTTTCAAATTCATAAGTCGTGGTCTTCTCAATAACGAATTTTTTTTGCGAAAATTTGCTAAAATATAGACTATTAAACCACAAACTCTATAGCTAAAACTACTGCCGAAGCATCAGAAAGAGGATCTATCTGAAATGGATTTTCTGAAAATATGTTAGTAAAATGAAGGACAATGATGGTTTAAGCTGAATCTTAAGACTTTGTAAAACACACTTCTTTCGACATATCGTCTACATAATCCGTATTCGTTCTAAATTCGTTGTCTGAACATTGCAAATTGTGATGTTTCAAATCGCGACTTTGACGTTTGAAGAAGAAAAATTATCAAATTTTCAAAACATTTTTTCTGCTACTTCTTGACGTTTTTCCGTCAAGAAAACTGTTGGATGTAATATTCAATTGGTTTTGTTTAGATTATATTAGATCAGATTTTATTGTGAGTGGGCTATTCCAGTCCCTCCACCGCGACCTTAGGTCTATTGTGGCTCACGTCTAATTATTTAGGTTTCACCCATCAATTCCAGCCCCCTGAGGGAGTCGATCTTTTCTTGAGGGTGAAAGTTTGTTTGGCAGGTGTACTCTCATCTGAGTGAAGTCGCTTGCCCGTTTCGAAGCTCAAAGAGAGAACCTCTCTCCGAGTTTGTCTGGACCCAACATCCGCCAGTGTTTGCCTCGAGACGCTATCATGAAGTTCCGCTCTCGAGCAGCATCTAATCTCCA
Organism: Tillus elongatus; assembly: GCA_964006375.1. Lineage (NCBI taxonomy): Eukaryota > Metazoa > Arthropoda > Insecta > Coleoptera > Cleridae > Tillus > Tillus elongatus. Next base: position 129,122,449 of record OZ023262.1, read on the forward strand.
GTTGTAATCCACCCCTAGAGATCTCAGCTCCCCTCAGGCTCGTCTAAACCTAACACCGAACAGTGCTAGACTCAAGGCAACATCCCATCGAGTCCCGCTCCCGAACATCACCCCAGCCGGGCCGTCCGTCCGTTTCGTAGCACACAGTATGGGCTCCAAACTCCGAGTGTTTACCACTCATCAGATATCAGAGCCCCCCGGGACGTCTGGACACACGACACACGTCAGGGCTCAATCCAGGGCGGTATCATCTGTAACCCCGCTCCCGAGTAACAAGCAAGCGAGACCAATTGTCAGTATCTGAGGCCAGAGTGGAGGCGTCAAACTCCGGGTGCATATCACTCCCCAGAGATATCCGCCTCCCCCCAACCTCACCTGCACCAGACCCCCGCAAGTGTTTCATTGACTCGAGGCAGTATCAGTAAGTCCCGCCCTCGAGCAGCATCCAGGCGTGGTCGTTAGCCTGTATCGATGCTCACAGAGTAGGCCCAAGTCCCCAGGTGTAATCCACCCCTAGAGACCCCAGCCACCTCTGGGTTTGTCCAGGCCCAACACCTGCCAGCGTTAGCTTCAATTTTACCCAACAAATCGAGCTTCCGACAGGACACGACACCTGCGAGGTTAAACTTTGTTTGACAGATGTACTACCATCTGAGCGAAGTCGCTTGCCCGTCTCAAAGCTCAAAGAGAGATAACCTCTCTCCGAGTTCGTCTGGACTAGGCATCGGTCAGTGTTTAACTCGGGGCAGTATAATGAAGTCCCGCATCTGAGCAGCATCCAAGTGAGGTCGTTTGTCCGTCTCGAAGCTCACAGAAGAGGCATAAACCCTTAGTTGTATTGCACCCCTAAAGATCTCAACTCTCCTCCGGGTTCGTCTAGACCCGACACTCACCAGTGCGCTAGACTCAAGGTGGCATCCCATAGAGCCCCGCTCCCGAGCATCGCACAAGCGAGACTGACCGTCCGTTCCGAAGCACACAGTGGGGGCCTCAATCTCCGGGTGTTTACCACACATCAGCGTTGTCAACCCCCTCCGGGTCGTCTAGACACACGACACCCGCCAGCACTCAACCCAAGGCGGCATCCATCCGGAACCTCGCTCCCGAGTAACAACCAAGCGCGGGCAACCGTCCATTTCTGAGCCCAGAGTGGAGGCCTCACCATCCGGGTGTACATCACTCCCCAGAGATAATTGCCTCCCTCCAGGCCCACCTGGACAAGACCCCCGCCAGTGTTTGATTCCAATTAGTCGCCTTTTACGACAGACAGGAGTTACTTTGGGCCTATTCTTTTAGTTAGTTCCCTGACCCCCAGGGGACGTTGGTTTTGTTAGTCACACAAAATATTTTGTTCTTGTGCTTTCCTCTGATCACCAGTGGCAGCCAAATTTTTTTGTCTTAAAATGCCTATAACTTTTTTGTCTTTCAACGTAAAAACCTGAATTTTGTCCTGTGAGTCAAGTTAGATAGTAAAAACGTACATGTCAAATTTGGTTTTTGTATCTCTGTTATTTTCGGAGATGCGAAAATTTTCCAAAGGAAAACCCAAAATTTTCCCGAAAAAACTGGTCCGATTTTACTGGCTAACGAACTTGTCCAAGCCACTTAAAAAATAAAGGTACGTGCAAAATTTCATTAAAATCGGCCCATTATTTTTTGAGTTATCGATTTATCGATACGATATATATATATATATATATATATATATATATATATATATATATATATATATATATATATATATATATATATGCTCTTAACAATGATTTCAGACAAGTGAATACCCATTAGAGAACTTGTCACCAGGAGAATCATTAGAGTCAGAAAATGCAGTAAGTCCACACATATCAGAGTGTTTAGGCCACCAAAAATAAATTTTTCTTCTACGGATTATATCGTTATGATATTCTGGGCTGATTCACAAGTTATTTTTCCACCTATTTCGTCCTTAATAACTGATGAAAGCTTAGAGACGATGCTGACAAAGAGGAAATAAAGAATATACGAATACTACTTCACGATTGGTGCATCAACAACGTTGGATTTGTTTCAGATGGTTACTACAGAGATTTCAAGTCTGCTGACTTTGTCTTAATTTCATAATTTTTAGACTTAGTTAGATAGGATACTTTGTTTGAAAAGAAATCCCTCGAATTAATGGTGAAAATGCTTTATCATATTTTGTACATTGCTATTGATTTATATGTTCCTTAGTGGTTCAATCATTGACCAGCCATAAGGATTTATATCGGGTCGTTCAACTGAGCTAAACTTGTTGGTGTACAATGCCTACTTGTCGGAGTCCTTGGGGGGCGGGTTGACTCTGTTTATACCGACGTTTTCAAAGCCTTTGACAGAGTAAACCTCTTAATTCATAATTTTTTTATACATGGGTTCAGAATGACGTACTGAATGTAAAAACACAAAATCCTTACAAATTAGGAGGGAGAAAGTGCCGCCATTCTGAGAAAAACCGTTTCGGCCTATATCTCCGTAACCGTGCACTTTAGGCCAAAAATGGTAATGACCTTTATTGTAGATAATTAGATTTCTCATCTTTTTTGTTAATTTTTTTTGTATCACTCACCGTTTACAACTTATACCACTATTAGGATTCATTTATTGACTTTTTTTACCTATATCTTTGTTAATAATTGTTTAAACAATAAAACACTTATAACTTAACTTTTCAGCCGACAAATTTTTACTTAAAACTTTTACTTAAAACTTTTTTTTTTTTAATTAATATTTTCAAAGTTATAACGCTTTCATTTCTAAAATCCTGTGCCTAGACAGTTGACGCCAGTATATATATATATATATATATATATATATATATATATATATATATATATATATATATATATATATATATATGAGACATAATTGGTTCTCGGGTTGAACCGCGTCCAGAATTTATGAAAACTCGACGTTTCGGCTCCTGTTTTGGAGCCATTTTCAAGAGGTAAAGGAAATATCTAAGAACACTCTAAGGCCTCAATATGCCTACTCCTTAGAGTGGTGGACAAAGGTGGGTAAAGGAAATATGTAAGGACACTCTAAGGCCTCAATCTGCCTACTCCTTAGAGTGGTGGACAAAGGTGGGTAAAGGAAATATGTAAGGACACTCTAAGGCCTCAATCTGCCTACTCCATAGAGAGGTGGATAAAGGTGGGTTGGGTTGTTGTAGCTCGATTACGGTGCCTCAATCTGCCTACTCCCCAAATCTCGCCGGAGATCGTCTGTGAGGTCTCAGTGTGTTCAACCCTAGGCCTCAGAGAGATCTATTTTTTAGAAATGGCGAGGTTTCTTGTATCTGGTTAAAACGTAATGGGATGTACCAGCATTATCCATTTATTAAGTTGCAGAGAAGTTATCCAGTTACCCATTTAATATAAATTGACTAAACAGCTTTGGACAATCAAGTGAACTATGTCAGTATATTTCTCTAAATTGATGTTTTATGTCTACCGTGACTTTAGTTTATTGGCAAACTATAATTCTTTTGAATAGCTTATATTCTATCATGATTTTTACACATTATATGTTATTAAGCCCCTTCATTTCAATGTGTATTAATCATAGTAAGTCTGCTTTTAATAAATTCACAAAAAAAAAAAAATTTATATTTTGATGGTTCCGATGGATTATCGTACACCTCTATTTTGCGTTAGGGGGGCACCTCAACAAAATTTAGTGACATAAAAATGTACGCCACTGACTGCAATATGATTTGTATATTATTTTAAGTTAAAGAAACTAAAACTACAAGTGTTTTGTCTTTTGAAATTTCTCCGTATCTTGAATCGTTTTACACGATAAAAAATAAAAACCTTTTTATGGCATGTCCATTTTCATACAGAAAATCACAAACACGAACAATAATTTTTGTTGAGGTGTCCCCCCTATGCCAATGAACTTAACAATCTTTATATAATTACGGTCAAATCAGCCCATTATTTCTACAAACAACGCTGCCAAATTTCAAAACAGTCGATGAGGAGATATTTGACTTATTTTTAAAAAATCGTTATTTTACAAAAAAATTTAACACCTTGTATCTTGTAAACAACGCATTTTGGCACCTATGTTTATGGGAACTTTTTTTCATAAAATGACCTGGGAAATCAACCCCTTAAATATTGCCCCGTCTTTTTTAAACGCCCTGTATATAGTTGATAACTTTAGTAGCTTTTCAAACTGCTAATGTATTATAACTAACTATTTTCCTAATAAACAACTAAATTATTTCTCTTGTACCAAATGTTTATAGCACTCTAGTTAGTTAACTTTTCGCCTTCTATTATCGCTTATTCCACACAATCGCTGATTTACTTACTCATTAACTGCTCTACCTGCCGCTCGCTTAACTATACCGTCTATCGTAATTTCAAACCTTTTTACATTGTTCCATATCTGTCGCTCGTTCCTTCTCGAAATGTAATTCTAGTAACAATATATATATATATATATATATATATATATATATATATATATATATATATATATATATATTCGTAAAATTTAGGTTTGATTATTTCTATGAAAATTCGCTACCATATCGCGCTTCCTGCGTCCACTTTTTCTTTATTTTGAAGTTCCTAATTAAGTTTGAGGGTATTAGAGGCTGAAACCATTTAGAAGTTAATCAGAATACTTGTCTGCTAAGTCAAGGGCGTAACGCAAACTTAAGATTAATGTGATACGATTAAAATTTTAATCAACATTTTTCAGGATAATTGTTGAGTAGTCGGTAGCTAAGTTAGTTTAACCTAATGCGTAACAATATTAATATAATGCGTGACATCTTAATAGGTCCAAATTACAGGGCGCCTTTCCATTGTCTGTAGGCGGTTACTCTAGTTAGTGTATTAATGTATGATAAATAATCGATTGTGCACTGACGATCTGTTGATGGCTTTGATTTATCGTGTCATGGTTTTACCTACATCCCTGCAACTAATTGAGACCAGGCTATTTAGTCTCGTGCAGGAATTTAAAAGGATTTAAATTATCGGTTTGGTTTTCTTGATTGGAGACAAGCTTTGTGAATGACTGGTCACTGTCTACTGTTTATATATATATATATATATATATATATATATATATATATATATATATATATATATATATATATATATATATATATATATTCTTGAACTGTAACGTTGATCTATTTCCGCGACTATGGCGAATCACCGACGACAGGGAGAAGTTTAACTTCACTACCCTGGAAATGTTGTCTTTCTGTAAGTAGGGAGGGAGCTTTAACGTTTCCAACATCTCATGAACACGGGGTAGACAGCTTTACGCCCCCTCAGAAAGGCGGACCGTGCAACGTTCAACTTTCGCAGATACAATTCCACAACCTGTTAATTTAACAGTATGTACTGAAAAAGTTGAAAGGGACTCCTGGGAATCGAACCCAGTATCCTTGTGTACAGAGGCACACGTTCTTACCACCGGACTACGGAAGCTCTCCAATTATATTTACAAATACTGCTGCCGCAATTTTTTTCACTTTTTGCTAGTGTTTGCTTACATCGCAAGTATGAAAATTCTAGACGCAGCAATGCCGTTATGGTAACGAATTTTCATAAGGATTGGTTTTCACAAGAAAAATTGTCGATTAAATGTTTAGCGTTGGGTAGACAGCTTTACGCCCCCTCCGAAAGGCGGACCGTGCAACGTTCAACTTTCGCAGATACAATCCCACAATCTGTTAACTTTACAGTATATACTAAAAAAGTTGAAAGGGACTCCTGGGAATCGAACCCAGTACCCTTGTGTACAGAGGCACACGTTCTTACCACCGGACCACGGAGGCTCTCCAATTATATTTACAAATACTGCTGCCGCAATTTTTTTCACTTTTTGCTAGTGTTTGCTTACATCGCAAGTATGAAAATTCCAAACGCAGCAATGCCGTTACGGTAACGAATTTTCATAAGGATGGGTTTTCGCAAGAAAAATTGTCGATTAAATGGTAAACGTTGAGAAGAAATCATAGTGAAAAGTGTGCGGTGAAAAAGTGAATACAAATATACAGTGTGGAACACCCAAATGCAATAAATTCAGTGACTTAATTGTTGTGCATATTTATAAAAAATCCCGAAACACGCCAATTTAAGAATAAAAAAATGACATCCTACATGCCCAAGCTCACGAAATTGATTTTTAACTTTACTAAGTGTCCCTTGCGACAAATCGGAAAATTTTCCTGAAATCAGTGAGCAAGGTGTTTTATCTTAAAAAAATGTTTTCTGAAAATTCGCTACCACAGCGCATTTGCTGCGTCCAGACTTCCTTTTATTTTTATTTACTTTGTTGACTACAACTCTGATAAAAGACTTACCTATGGGACTTTTACCCTAAAACCCCCTATAAAACTTCAGACTTCAAGAGTAGGGACCTAGGATTCGACATAGAATAAAAATTTCAGGACGCAGTAAATCAATATATTATTGATTTAGCCTTATATTCAAAATTATAAATCATTACATTTAATTTAATTCATGGAATTAGGAACAGTAAAAAATTAGGTGAAAATGGCAAACAAAAACATGATCTCTAACATAAACATTTATAGTCAGTATACAAAAGTAAAAAAAAGTCTGGACGCATAAAGTTAGTCATGGTAGCGAATTTTCGTAATGTCAAATATATATTGTAATATCAAATATGTATTGTTTTTAAAAGGACATTTGGTTAGCAGTATAACCTATATACCCACTGAGCAAGGTAATATTGCATTAACATTGCAAAATCTTTTCCAAAGCAAGTGTAAGTTTGATAGATTACTTGCAGAAAGGCCCCTGCAAGTTTGTTGCAAATGGCAAATCTTCCCCGCAGTGACTTTACATATGTAAGTGTTTCTTTTGTAACTTTACTACAAGTTTACTGTAGTGAGCTGTTACAAACTTTCTTTATGCTTACAAATGTTACCTTACAGCAAGCTTCAATGTTAAAAGGACCTAGCAAAGTTGTAAAATTTAAACTTACATTTGCAACTTATCTACAATTGTATATATTATATATACAGTGCAAGTTTGTAACTTGGAATAATTCCAATTAATCTACTTTAGCTTTTTTTCAAAAATGCTCGGAGTCAGATAATATTCTCAGTTACAATCTTTTCAAAAATGTATTATACAATTTGTGTCAAATGTCATTGATAATTTTTAGTAAATCACAACCTTAGCTTTTTGTTGACTATTTTTAAAGTACATATCAAGCGATACAAAACCACAAAATTTCAAATTTTTATTATAAATCTTGAGTTGAAAGCACGAAAAAAATTTGTGTAGTTAATAAATGAATAAAAATTTTAAATCTGCTGGTTTTCTACAACTACGCATGTAAGAACTTTGAAAATAGTCAACAAAAACCTAGGGTTGATTTAAATTATTGATGAAGTCATTTTTTAAATATGGTACATACCGTATAGATTTTTTAAAAGACTGCAACTTGAAATACTAATCAATCTGTCCAAGCATTTTTGGAAAAAGAAACTGTATTTGATTAAGTGAATTTATTTCAAGTTACAAACCAATACTGAATATATGTATAGGTGTATTTATAGATAATATATATTTCTTGTAAAACTGTAAAAAATGACTTGAGACAATGTTAATTAGAATAAAATCTTTATTACATAAAAAAAATTAAAGACTTAGAACATATTATTCATTTCTGCTGATAGATATATAAATTTTATTGACCATCAAATGTACATGGTAAGTCACTGCCTTTATAAGTACCGACTATAGTCACTAGATAGAGATAGTTAAGACATATAGCGAGAGTGCCCATGTTTAGGCTAAAATGGAGTTCTAGGCAAAACTCGACGACAAAGTAGATAACTTGAACTTGTGATATCGTTATTAATTGACAGATTTCAAAAATTCTTTTTTTTTAATGAATACCAATTAATTGTTTTTGATGTTGTTTTACTAAATAACGCTTAGTCGTCTAGGAAAACGTGTGAAACACCAATAACAAAAACAAAGTCTTCTGCAGCATTACTTATTTTGAGCGGCAAGAAATTTTTTAGCTTTTAAAGTATATGGTAACATATGTGACATCACAAATCAAAACAATATATCAAATACTATTGTGAAAAAAGAAATATTTAAAATGGTGCATTCATTTCGATTTTAGATAAAGTTTCATTAAGCAAACGTAAGAATATGCAATGGATAAATCAAGCGCAGGGAAACGAATACAACTTCAATGCAAAAAAATAGCCTAAATATGGCGACAGTCTCTGAAAGTGTTGACGCATGTCTTAACTCTCCCTATTGAGTAAGTATAGTACCGACAATGTCTGTGTACCTTCAGAAACATTGAGTTAAAATAAAGCAAAATTATGACTACAATGAATTACGTATATATAAAAAAAAGTCTGTGGCTAGTGGAACTTGCATTCCAAAGCTTTTCACTAACACACACACAAACACACAGCCACACACACACACACACTACAAAGAATGAATACAAATAGTATGTAACACCATACACATTAGTTTAGAGCACCAATAAATTCCTTCACCTTGGTTTGTTGTTTAATAACATCCACTAGTGCCTACTTTAATCTTGTTAGTGGGAGCATCTTAATAACATTAGGTAGAAAATTGAGGAATTTGATTCCCAAGTAATCAAACATCTGCTTTGTTTTCTCCTTTTTGTGCAACCGTATTTTTAAATCATGCCTGCAGCTGGTATTGATGTTGCGAGCTTCACCATTCACTGGATATTTTGAATACATATACTGAAGAAGAATAAGGGTACCTAAGTATCCCATTGGCCTCGAATACACTAGGGCAGCTTTTTCTTGGACCTACGCACACAATGTCCTTATTGCTCTTTTTTGCATTATAAACACATGTTCCGCTGCTGACGAGTAAACCCATATGAATGTTCCATTGAATAGGATACTGCGACAATGTGCAAAATAACCAATCCTGGCAGCTTGACGGGTATTGTACTGTTTCACTGTTCTTATGATGTCAATTGCTCTAGATAAGCCTCGTGCTTCCATAGGTCAATCATGTTTAACGTTTTAAAATGAATTGGTTTGACCAGGTAAGACATCTCCAGGCTGCTTCTAAGGACATAACAGAATTCGTATTTAGTAATTAGGTTTTCTTTTTCGTTTAGTAGATTTCATAAAAAGAAACAAAAATATAAAAGCCTGGACGCAGCAAGTGCGTTATGGTAGTGAATTTTCATAGAAATGATCTGGCACAAAATATTTTATAACTTTTTTTCTTGTAACATAGAAATCTAAATTTTGGTGTATAGTTTACTATTTATATCGTTAACCTACCTACCAAATTTGGTTATCATATATTTTTTATTTTTTAAGAAAAATTTTTTTTCAAATGAAAACTGAAATTTTTTCCGGAAAACTTCGTCCAATTTTTCTGATTAACGAACTTGTCAAAGCCATTTACAAAAGGAAGACACATGCCAAATTTTATCAAAATCGGCCAATTATTCTCTGAGATAAATTTTTTTTTAGAATGAAAACTCAAAATTTTCCCGGAAAACCTCATCCGATTTTCCTGACTAACAAACTTGTCAAAGCCATTTACAAAAGGAAGGTACATGCCAAATTTTGTCAAAATCGGCCTATTATTCTCTGAGATAATTTTTGTTTAGAATGAAAACTCAAAATTTTCCCGGAAACCCTCGTATGATTTTCTTGACTAACAAAATTGTCAAAGCCATTTACAAAAGGAAGGTACATGCAAAATTTTATTAAAATCGGCCCATTATTTTTTGAAATAAGAATTTTTTTCCAATGAAAACTTAAAATTTTCCCAGAAAACCTCGTCCGATTTTCCTGACTAACCAACTTATCCAAGCCATTTACAAAAGAAAGGTAGGTACATGCAAAATTTTATCAAAATCGGCCCATTATTTTTTGAGTTATCGGTGTGATATATATATATATATATATATATATATATATATATATATATATATATATATATATATATATATATATATATATATATATATATATTGAAACTTACCCCGGATATGGCTTATAGGGGTCCTAGTTCGCGCTCATTTGCAAAAATTTTTTCACAATTCAAAAGTCGGGATCTCTCCATTAGTGAATTTTTTCTACGAAAATTCACTAAAAAGGAACAGCCATTTTAGAATAATTGACCAATAGCGAGATACCAAAATTTAATTATGCTACAGAAAAGTGACGAATTCTAGTATGTATTTAGTATATAGATGTTTTAGAGATTCTTACCTGACATGTTTGTCGATATACTCCATGTTTCATTATCCAAAGATTGTCCAATCTTTAAAACTTCCAGAAAAATAAATAGACATAGATCAAATACCAGCATATCATAAATATAAACAACAATCTGCCATTATTCATTATTGCCGGGCGCTTTCTCACGAGTCAGTTCGCTGTTGGAGTTGGTGTTGCTATGTTGCTATTGGACGACGATGACATACGATCGAATATACACGAACACGAAATCGGAGGGAATTCAAATAAATGTTTACTAATGAAAACAAACTTTCAGAAACATTACAATTGTAACTTTACGTGAGCTTACAAATGGAGAAAAACAACACGCCGGCAAAGGAGATATTACATTTGAAAGTTATGTTAAAGTTTCATTTGTAAGTTTGCATTGGTTTTTTGGTTGCAAACATTTAGAAATGTTGCCAACTTGTTTAACGTTTGGTAAATTATCTAACGTTGCGGTAAGCATTTGTAACTTACCATACTTAGTGGGTAGTAGTAACAGTGTACAATATTTCATTAAAATAGCTTTGTTGTTTCAAAAAGTACAAACATTTTCGGAAAATAATCCTAAAAAGTTGGCCAACGAACCTCTCCAAGCAATTTACACACCTACCAAGATATAATTATTCACAAACAGCTTTAGGACCAAAATTTAAAACCATTTTTTTTTAAAGAGATTGCCTTCAGTAATTTTACACTAAATTATATTTTTCACAAAAATTCGACAACTTTTATTTACAATAACTTATGAACATTTATTATTGATTACCAAATTTAAAGATTACAGCTTAAGGAAGGAAAATAATTTTTGTCATCCTTAAAAACTTAACGCCCTTACTCAAAGATGACTTGTTTAAAAGCTTAATAGGAATGCATTAAACGTAATTTATGGGTGGAAATAATTTTTGTAATACGTGAAAACATAACGGCCTTGGTCAACGATTGTTCAAAAGCTTAAGCAGAATGCATTAAACGTAATTTATAGGTGGCGCTGATTTAGAATAATTTTTCCTGATCGCGGAATGGTATGCCGCTGTCTGACTTCTTATTTCAAGCTAAGGTTAATTCTATTATTCTATTATGATAGAAGAGAAAAAAACATAACTCAACAAATACAGTCCGTTTATTGAATAATCTACATCGAACGAATCCAACATGAGGTGAGAGAAGCCGGAGCAGAAGAAAATCAATATATAGTACATGATCTAAATTAGTAAGTTAATGAAGGCTATATTTTGTGAATTTTTGTTTAATATATATATATATATATATATATATATATATATATATATATATATATATATATATATATATATATATATATATACATGTATGTATATCCGCACGATAACTCAAAAGTTGTTAACCGATTTTGATGAAACTCGCCAGGAATCTTAATTTTATTAATGGCTTGGGTGAATTCGTTAGCCAGGACAAGGTTTTTCCGGGAAAATGTTAAGTTTTCTTTCGAAAAAAAATGTAATCTCCGAAAATTACAAAGCTATTTTGATGAAATTTTTTTTAATATGTTGCCTTACGAAAGACCTTACTACATACCAAAATTCAACTTTCCAGGTTTATAGAAAATTGAGTTATTCAATTTTGAAGCATTTAATGAAAATGCGCTACCATAACGCACTTGCTGCGTTCCGAGGTTTTTGTGAATCCCATTGAATATCAAAAATAAGAGTAACAATAATAATAATAATAAACATACAATACAAAATAAATTTCAATTGGTAATTCACTACTATTTATGCAACACGTAATACACCCGAGCACAAAATAAAAAGAACCCATTCATTTCATATTTTATTCAAACATAAACAATATTGTAACACTCTTAAGATGCATTTCATGCATAACCGAATATAACATAAACAACCATAAGAACCATAAATGGCGGGACATTTAATCCTAGATGCACAGCATATATTTAAAATTACAAAAGGAAACATTATTTTATACATTTATTTCAAAGAATCAAATACCTTATTAAGAACAATAATTACACCATAAACAACATGTTAATAATCATATAACAGTCTAAACATAGTTTTAGTGAATTTTCGTAGAAAACATTCACTAATGGGGAAATCCCGACTTTTGAATTTTGAGAAAATTTTTGCTAATGAGCCCGAACTAGGACTCCTAGAACCCATATCCGGGGTCAGTTTCGATTTTTATATGTTTATGTATATATACGTACACACACACACACACACACACGCACACACACACACACATATATATATATATATATATATATATATATATATATATATATATATATATATATATATATATATATATATATATATATATATATATACGTATGTGTGTGTGTATGTATGTATATGTATCATACGGATAACTCAAAAAATAATGGGCCGAATTTGATCAAATTTGGCGTGTACTTTCCTTTTGCAAGTGGCTTGGATAAGTTCGTTAGCCAGGGAAATCGGACATGGTTTTCCGGAAAATTTTGAGTATGCTTTCGAAAAAAAAAATTTACTCAAAAAATAAAAAAAGATATGATAACCAAATTTGGTAAGTAGGTTTACGAAATAAAAAGTAAAGCAATCACAAAAATTTTGATTTCTATGCTACAAGAAAAAAAGTTATAATAAAATATTTGGGGCCAGATCATTGAGATGAAAATTCACTTCCATAACGCACTTGCTGCGTCCAGACTTTTTTATACTTTAAAATAACACAAATAAATACAAAAGTTTACTTACATACCTATGTAGATACTTTTCGTAAAATATAATTACATAAATAGGTATGCAGTAGAAAAGTAATACATAACAATATATATATATATATATATATATATATATATATATATATATATATATATATATATATATATATATATATATATATATATATAATTTTATGTTTTTTAGGCTAGTTTACTTTAGTGTTGAATACGCAACTAACGATTAGTGTTTTTGTTGGGGTGCCCGAACAGGTGAGATCAGCGATGTGCACACATACGCAGTGATATGGGTACCACACACACCAGTGTCTCTTTCGTGGGCGTTATTATTGTATGCGACGCTGCTGTGTGTAGATAGGCTAGCCTGGATGCGATATATTTCCTCGAGTCCAATTATTTGTAATGCGTTTGTTGTAAACATTTTTTTATTGTGCTATGAATGCAAATAAATATTAGGTATTATCTGTGATATCAAACCAAGCAATATATTTCTTTTGCGGGAGTTTGCAGGTAGTTTCAATTTGAAAAACGGTGCGGTCATATAATGTATGTATATTTTAGGTCAGGAGGTGGTTTTTTGATTTTTAAAAGGAGCCTGTTTTGATTTTTAGAGCGTAAAGGAATTATGATTTTTTTGCGAAACTTTATTGCGACCCTGTACTTTTTAAGCTGGAGGTTTTTATATAATCGAGGGTCTGCCGCAAAACGCAAGAACTGTACAAGTGATAAATAAATGCAGACAAACTGAAGTTAAATGTAATATTCTCATTCCCATTCAACTGCGCTAACAGTTAAACTCCTGACATTCCATTATTTCACTTTGACGGATTGGTTCTGTTGAACTCGTTTTGCATTTTTCGGGAACTCGTTCTGAAACCAATTTAAAAATTTCACAATGCAGAGCACGTTGCAATTTCAACTGTTACACATCCGCTAGCTTTCGACCTGAATGCTTTTCATATATGATACTCGTATTTTACCGTCATGTTATTACTATCATAAATGTGTAACACAATTACTACAAATATGGGCAATAATATTTGCGGGGAAAATAAAAAGGTTGGACACAGCAAGTGCGTTATGGTAGTCAATTTTTGTACAAATGTTTCTAGTGGCAAATATATCTTTTTTAAATAAAGGGCATCGAATTTGGCATACCCTACATATAGCGGAAACAATGTACCTTATTCCATCAAAATAACTTCGTTTGAAAAAGTACAATAATTTTCGAATAATCTTAAAATGTTCCCGAAAAAACTGGTCCGACTTTCCTGGGAAACGAACCTCTTCAAGCTATTTACGCACCTCCTAAAATATAATTATCCATAAAAAGCTTTTAAAATTATTTTAAAATGTTTGCATGAAAATTTGCAAAAAAAAATGTAGTTAACGAAAATTACCATTTTCTTTACATAGTAATGTTACAAGAAAATTATGTTTTTCTACGAAAATTTACTAAAAGATTATTTTTCATGAAAATGTAAAAATTTTTTTTTACAATAACTTATACATTTATTATTACCAACACTTTACAAAAAATCTTCCAAAAATGATTTCTTCAAAAACAAAAATAATTTTGATGATATTTTTTACTCGCAAATTTGCTAAAAAATCCATAATATTCAAATTATCTAGACACCTAATATGCATTTAAATGTTCGTGTGTAATTTATATATATATATATATATATATATATATATATATATATATATATATATATATATATATATATATATATATATATATATATATATATATATATATATATATATATATATATATATATATATATATATATATATTTGTGTGTGTGTGTGTGTGTGTGTGTGTTCTAGGGGGCCAAGTTCACACTCATTTGAAGTCATTTTTGCAAATGCAAAAGTTGCGATCTCCTTATATTAGTTAATTTTTTCTACGAAAATCTTACATAAGCGTAGCGTTCGATTACTTTTTTAGGAACTGAAAAACTGAAGCTCAATATTCAGTATGAACATATGAACGCATCCATATACATCTGTTCGACCATAGAGTAATACGTGTTTTACATTGACAAATATAAGCGGTCAGCTCAAAACTGGCACTGACAACCCGACTCTCTAATTAGAACAAAGCATTGTTTAATATATTTGTAATACAAATTATACATACATTTTATCTTCCCACTCCCCTTCTTTTTGTGAACTTTATCTGTGCCAAATCTCACACTGCTTCGTGTGCACATTGTGCTTAAAAATGGGTGAAAAGTTTTCTCTTCGTGTATTAATATATAGAAAAAACCCTATTACCGAAACTGCTGCCAAAGCATCAGAGTAAGAGTCTATTTGAAACTCCTTTTCTCCAAACATATAAGTAAAATGGAGGACAAAGACGGATGAAGCTAAAGCTTAAGGCTTTATAGATTACACTTCTTAAGACACTTCTTCTACATAACCCGTATTAGTTTCAGGTTCTTTATCTAGCACATGTCACTTTTGAGGTTTCGAATCGCGACTTTAACGTTTTAGGACCAAAAACTATAATGGTAATAACTTTTTTTTAACGTAAAGATCCAAATTTGGTCGCATGGTTTGCTTTTTATGATAGTTTATATCATAGCCTATCAAATTTGGTTGCCATAGCTTCGTTATTTTCGGAAATACAAAAATTTTCCAAAAGAGGATACAACATTTTTCGGGAAAAACTAGTCCGATTTTCCTAACTAACTAACCCGTCCAAGCGACTTGCGAAAGTAAGGTACTCACAAAATTTTATCAAAACACACATACACACACACAAATATATATATATATATATATATATATATATATATATATATATATATATATATATATATATATATATATATATATATAAAGTCTGAAACTCACCTCGGACTCCATAGCTCCAAGATTGCGCTCATTTGAGGAATTTTTTCAAAATTCGCGATCTCCTCATTAGTGAATTTTTTTAAAGAAAATGCACCAAAAAGTACAAAAATTTTCCGAACATAAACTGAAATTAGTTCCGAAAAAACTGGTCTGATTTTACTGGCAATCAATTTACTCCTCTGCCAATATATAATTATTCACAAGCAGCTTTCTGAAGAGATTTTTAAAAAAAATTACATTAAAATACCCTCACAATTTTTTAAGAAATTTCGCTATTTTCTTCTTAGATTGGCTACATGAAAATTATATTTCTTACGAAAATTTGCTAACAAATCGTTTTTACAAAAATACGATAACATTTTCTTACAATAACTTATTAAACATAATTATTAATTACTAACATTTCACTCAAATTTGACAAAAAATGATATGCACGAAAAAAATTGTGCGAAAACGAATGTAAATATTATCAAAACTAGAAACTTTAGTTATAGAGAGTTTTATGCAAGAGTTGATACAAGGGCACGCCTTTTATTTATAAAACATAAAACAGGACATTCCAGTTGAAAAAATTAACTTTCGTCAGTTTGAATTTTTTTCAAATTCAGCCACTATTTGAAAGCGCACTGTATACGACATCCTGATTTTTTTGGCGATAAATGTAAACGGAAATTTCGCCGACTGCGTCATCTTCATGGGACCCCGCCATCTATTGGTAAAAACGCCGTATCATAATGTTTGATAGGTGCAAAAAGCCTGAAAGTGGCAAAGCAATTAAAAGAACTTGAAAACCGTGAGGGATATAAGTTTTTTCCTTACAAACATAAATTATAAGTCGATGGAAAATGCAAAAATGCAATAACATAATAGATTTTTCAATTAAAGAAGATAAGTTTTTATCACCATCGACTTCATCCTGGCTAGGATTATCAAATTAATCTTATAAAGGCATATTCACACCAATAAAATATTTACGTTGTGCGTTGTATTTAACACATATTGGTTCATGTGCGCCGAAATTTTTATTGACGTAGACTGTGAGCCGCATGCACAAGCACACAAATATTTCGTAAGGAACAACGCACACTATACACGGTGCTGTCGGTTTTCTCGTCAACATTTAAGAGATTTGTGTTGAGTCAATGTAGACTCGACTCTGAGCGCTGTGTAGTTTTCGGGAATTTTCATTAACAAAATTTACTGATAGACAGATAAGGATGGTGAGACTTTTGAAAAAAAATCAAAGTATCGCGACGTAGGGCCATTAGAACTCCTAGCCAAGGTCCGCTTGCATTTTTATCAAAAAACACTCAACTGATTTGAACATATTTTCATTGTATTACCGCGGACGAGTTCGTAGATCAGCTGTAAAAATATGTTGGAAAACGCTATATTTTTGAACGCATTAGAGTAACTGTAATGAGACGTTACTTGTGGCTATAAATGGTGTAAAAAAACCTATGTCCTAAGTTTTAAGTACTCTGTTTCACAAAATTTCGAGTTTTTGCCAAATTAAAAATAAAAGATATGCGTTGACTTAGTGGTTAAACGCCAATGTCTGGCACAGAGTAGTTAACTGCCATGCGTAGATTTATTCATACAACAGGCATAAACCACACATCAACCATAACCACGCAATACAAATAACATACATAAAACATACTACCCGAACCAACAATCGTAAAATCTCGGCCACAAATATCCCAAATGACAGATGATATGAAATTTAAAACTTGCCAAGTAAATGCAGGAATAAGTGCATGTAATAGCTGCAGGATTCAATCAATTTTTAAAATACACTATATTTTTAACTTGATGAACGGCCCCAATTACAGTTTTAGACTGCAAGTGTAGCATAATATAGTGGAAACGTAAACAAAATCAAGTCATATCACTATCAAAATGATTTTAAAACAAATTGTACCGTTATCTTTAAACTGAAACACAAGACGTCATCGAGGATCGAAACTGTCGTTGAATGTGTTTTAAGTGACATTTCTATTAACTCTGTAATTAGTAGTTACGTTTACTTTTAATGTAAAATATCCCGGAGCATGAAGTCGGCGTCAGGTTAACAAAGCTTTAGATAACGTATCTCAGGTTCAGTGGTAGCGTGGTTGTCTCCTAGAGTTCCAACTCGACCACGGTAAGAGGCAGACATACGAAATAACGATCGAGCTTAGTCCGTAATCAGTTAAATAGGTGTTGATAGTGGAATAGTGAAAATTAAATGCAGTGAGTAAGTACATTAGAGCAGCCTTATATAATATTTAAATTTTATTTAAAAAAAAAACAATTAAACTTGACATTAACGAAGCCATTATTGATGGCACACATATTCCAAATGTGTCAAAAAACTCCTTAACAGAGACAATGGCAGATAACCCTAACAATAAAAGCGGAGGTGACAAACGAAATAACATGGATTTCAACAATTATTTCGAACCCCATTCAAACAAGCGAAGAAAATGTATAAGCCTACGAGTAAAAAACCAGTAAACACGGGATTTAGAACAACCAACAGATCACCTCGGCCTATAACGCCAACTGCCCCCTGAAAATGATGGTGTCCACCAGGAACGTCCCGTGGTGGAACGAGGACCTCAGGCAAAGGAGGACGCAGGTTCGTAAGCTGTTTAACCCGGCCAAAAGGTCGGGAGCATGGGATGAATATAGACAGACTCTAACGACCTATAACAAAAGACTGAGGGACGCCAAGAAGGAGTCGTGGAGGAGGCACTGCGAGAAAGTGGAAAACACGTCCGAGGGTGCTCGACTACACAAAATCCTGTCCAAGGGCACTCAGACTAACATAGGCTCCCTTAGAACATCCACGGGAGGCTTTACAAACTCTGGGGGGGGGGGTTATACTATAAAAATTTTACTCCAGACGCACTTCCCCGGCTGTAACATAATCAACCAATCACCTCCGGACTGGGAACACTCAGAAATAGAGGCGCCTTATAGGCGGGCATCTAGAGTAGACTGGACAGTCGCTAAAGAGGTGGTTACCTGGAGCAAAATCAGATGGGCCATTAAGAGCTTTAAGCCATACAAATCGCCGGGATTTGATGGAATAATGCCCATCATGCTCCAACAGGGGATAGATATACTGGCGCCAGTGCTTACCCTCATTATGAGGGCCAGCCTGGCTCTGGGATACATTCCGAGGGCATGGAGACTGGCCAGGGTTGTATTCATTCCTAAACCTGGGCGTCCAACAGACCAGGCAAAGTCCCCGAGGCCAATAAGTCTCATGTCCTTCTTGGTAAAAACAGTGGAAAACCTGCTCGGCCGGCACATTAGGGGCGGTGTACTGGAGGCATATCCCCTACACTGCGGACAATATGCATACAGTGCAGGATTCTCAACAGAAAAAGCACTGCACCAACTGGTGCTGAAACTGGAAAATACGCTGGAGAACAGGGATGTGGCGCTGCGGGCCTTCCTAGATATAGGGTCTTTAGCAACACCTCGTTCGGATCGATTATGGCAGCTGTCCGGGAGCGTGGAATAGAGGAGGCCTTCTGCAGGTGGATCGGTTCCTTGCTCAGGGACAGGGCGGTGTTCACCTCACTCGCGGTAGGGACCCTGCTGGCGGGGGTCGCGGCGGGGTGTCCGCAGGGGAGCGTTCTGTCTCCCTTGCTCTGGTGCCTAGTCGTAGACGGCCTGCTGGGGAGGCTCTCGGGAGGGGGTATGAGGTACAGGGCTATGCGTACGACATTGTCATCATAGTCCGAGGAAAGGTCACACAGACAGTGTGAGAGCGCATGCAGACTGCACTGAAAGTGGTGGACTCTAAGCGAACCTGGAATGGTCACATTGGAAAAATACTGCGTAAGGCAGTCATGACCTTAGCCGTCACTAGGCGGTTATATGGAAAAACGTGGAGACTAAGACCTAGTATGGCCCACTGGCTGTACACAAGGGTGGTCAGACCATCGTTAACATATGCGGCACTGGTCTGGTGGCCTAAGGTGACACAATCCAGTGCCAAACAAAAACTAGGCAAGATCCAAAGGATGGCTTGCCTAAGCATCACAAGGGCCATGTCTTCAACCCCAACAGCCGCCATGGAGGTGTTGCTGGATCCCCTACACTTAGTTATTATAGGGGAGGCCAGGCTAGGACTATACAGACTAGCCTGCAATGGTAGACTGAAGATCAACCCAGGCTTCAGGGGCCACTGCAAAATTCAGGAGATCGTGAAGGAGCCCATGCTTGAAATGAGGTCAGAATTCGCGAGCCCGCGAATGTGCAGCGAAAACAACTTTACAGTGGAAATCCCTGACCGCGAGGCATGGCGGGAGGAGACGCCGGGCATACCACGGGACGCGCTCGTCTGGTGCACGGACGGATCCGGCGGGGAGCGTGGGACGGGGGCAGGTGTTTACTAGGAAGGACCTAGGGTAAGTCATAGTATTTCCCTCGGAGCCCATGCAACGGTGTTTCAGGCCGAGATGTACGCCATCCTGCACTGTGTGCGGGAGAACAAGAGGAGGGGCTACACCAACAAGCGGATCCTCATAGCCACAGACAACCAGGCAGCCCCTAAGGTGCTAAGTAGCCCACCGGTAAATTCCTGGCTGGTGAGTGGGTGCCGAGACTAGACGAGCGACCTGGCTGGCCAGAATGAGGTGACCCTCATCTGGGTGCCGGGTCACTCGGGGGTCAAAGGCAATGAAGATGCTGACAGTCTCGCGAAGAGAGGGTCAGCAGAACCCTTTATGGGACCAGAACCGGCTCTGGGCGTGTCAAAGAGCACTGTCATGGGAGCCATTAAGTCCTGAGTCAGAAACCAACACAAGGTGTATTGGGCGGACTGTCCAGGGCTCAGACATGGGAAGCCAATAATTGACAGACCCAGTTCAAAGAGAGCTGTGGAGCTGTTAAATCTTAGCAGATGACAGCTCAGAAACACAACAGGTCTCTTGACGGGACACATGGCCGTCAAGAAACACCTGCATAAAATGGAGCGGTTCGAAGGGGACCTCGCATGCAGACTCTGCGGCGAGGGGGAGGAATCAGCTCAGCACATCTTGAGCGAGTGTAAAGCTCTGGACCGCAAAAGACAACTGATCTACGGTCAGTCTAGACCCTACCAATCACTGTGCAGACTAGTTCAAGGCACAGTGATTTTGGAATGGGTGGAGTAAGAATAAGGGTATACACAATCAACCAAAGGTTGCAGTGCTATCGGGGCGGCAAGTCCGCGGACGAGCCCTAAGGGAACAAAAAAAAAGCTCTGTAATAATGAATTTTGGCTTGATGATAGAAGTGTGAAAAGTATTTAATTAAGAGAACGTTATAGCATTTTAAGTTGTTAATATTATCGATTTTGCTATCGGATCTAATACTATATAATAAACTACTTTTTTAAAAGTTTTATGTTTTTGTTTATACTGTTGGATGAGTGTAACTTTGGGATCGAAGTTAAAGATTTCTGCGATGCATCCGAATATTAACTCAAAGGGTGGTTTGGGAGTGAATACTTGAATTGTAGGCTAGGATGCAGTAGGGTATTAAATCAGGAGGTTTTAGATTTGGGTATTTTATTTTGAAAATTCTATAGTGCTCAATCAATGTGTTGTGAAATCTTTGCTGGTCTCTTAGTGTTGGAATTATGAGGTGTAGTTATGTGCAGTTCAATTTGATATGACTTTAGGAGCTCTTTTGAAAAATTCGTACCAAAGTCGGAAACGACGCCTCTTACTGTACCATGATGTGAAAAATATCTTATTGATATCCTGGAAATGTATATAGTATTCTTGATTTTAATCGGAAAGACCTGACCAAATTTACTGAAAGGATCAAGAATTGTAAAGAACTGAGATGATTCGATTTGAAATGTATCTATGTGAATTAATTCTAGAGGTTTTAAACGAGTTTGGGTGTGTTCTAAATGTATTTTAATTGAATTTTGCTAGTTTACATGTCTCACTGTCTAAAATGAATTCTAAATTTTTGAGTTTTAAACTAGGATAATAATATTTCTGTTTCATCCTTCAATAAGTTTCATCTGGACCTCTATGGTTAGTGTTAGCTTGATGATATGCTATTATAAGATCCTTTAATTCATCCCCACTCTTAATTTCTTTAAAAACTTTATCACATCTATATAATTGCGGCTCATGCGCATTACTAAATCTGATTACGACTTTTTGAATGTGCAAAAACTAAGTGGAGACTATCACGTTATTGTGGGAGACACTAATTTAGACATTTTATCAGAAAAATCACCATCGCAGGAATAGTTGAATATTTTATCACAAGATGGTTTTGTTTCATACATAAATGGTTACACTTGTGTGTTTGAGAAATGAAAAAGTTGCCTGGATCATTTCTTTGTAAAAAGCAAACATTCGGTAAATGACATTAAATCATTTATCTTTACCTGCGAAGTTACAGACCACTATCCTGTAATATTGTCAATTAAACTAGGCGCAGGTTATACCACAGCAAAGCAAAACAGTGAAGTAAAAAATGTGAGGTATACTGATTACATGGCTTTGCAAAGAGATCTACTAGAGACAGATTGGAGTGAATTTTACTTAATAAAAGATATCGACCAAGCTACAGATACTTTTGGGAATATATTCAGATAAACTTTAAGAAAGAACATCAGAACAGTTAGAATCAAATCCAAAAAGCGGACCCCATGGATAATATCGAGTTTGCTGACATAGATTAAAATGAAAAACATCATGTATAAGAAAAGCACAAGGGATCCATGGAACGCAGACCTATTGTCAGAGTACAGACAATATAGAAACAAGCTTAGTATGCTAATAAAGAAGGCAAAAGCTAAATAATACTCCGATCTTATAGATAAAAACAAGTAAGTATCCGCAGCTCCGGGGCAGTGTGTGAAAGAGATTTGTAATGATGCTAGTCAAAAGTCCGATCTCATATTGGAAATAAAAACATGTCAGGGACATATGTTAACTGAGAAAGGGGACATGGAGAATCAATTGAATACTAACTATGCAAAGCTAGGGATGAGTTTAGCTGCTAAAATAAATAAACCCGACATTTTAAGTTGGGGTATAAAAGAGACTTGCGAACATACCATCTTCTTGCAACCCACAGGTGAAGACGAGGTAAGAAATTGTATTGGGCAACTGAAGAGTAAAAGTATCCAGGCCACGATGGCATCACTGCAGAATTGTTAAAAGAGATCGATGATATAGTATGTTTACCATTGGCACATTTATTCAACAGGTGTATGGAAAACGGAAAATTTCCAAAGTCATTAAAAACAGGAGTGATTAAACCTATTTATAAATCAGGTGATAAAAAAGAAATGGTGAACTACAGACCCATAACACTGATATCTTGCTTAGCAAAAATATTTGAGAAAATATTGAAGATCGGACTTAATGGGTTCCTTGACAGATATCAACTGATTTCGGAAAAACAGTACGGTTTTATAGAGGGCAAGTCTAGGAGCGATGCAATCACCGAATTGACAGATAAGATCTACAACGCACTGGATGATAGCAAACCCGCATTATGTATCTTCATGGACCTGGCAAAGGCTTTTGATACCGTGAGACATGACATATTGCTTGAAAAATTAGAAAAATGCGGTATACGAGGTAATGCACATGCATTTTTGAAGAGCTACCTAACAGAACGACAGCAATATACTGATATAAATGAAGTGTTAAGTGAAAGTGGGATACTTACGGTATATGGTGTGGGAACAGTGTTGGGTCCATTGTTGTTCACCATTTATATGAACGGTCTGCTCACGAAAACATGCAAAGGCGAAATAGTTAGCTTTGCTAATGATACAGCTGTTTTTTATGAGCCAGATACTTGGGAGACCCTTAAAATAAAGGCACAGACAGATTTCAGCAATATAAAACGCTGGCTTGATTACAACTTGTTAACAGTAAATGTAGACAAAACAAAATACGCTGCCTTCAGTATCTATAACAACCCAAAAGCCATCATTGGTAATCTAACGGTAAAGAGCGATGATTGTGATATTACAATCCAACTGGCAAATAAAGTGACCTATCTGGGTGTTGTGGTTGACCAACATTTAAGATGGGACGAACATATAGATAACCTGACCAAGAAATTACGGAGCCTGCTTTTCAGATTTAAGTATCTAAGAAATTTCCTGAGTGCAAGGCAGTTGAAGATATTATATTGCTCACTCGTGCAATCGCAACTTTATTACGGTATTCCTGTGTGGGGCGGTGCTGCTAGCTGTTACTTGCACTCGTTGGAAGTAATTCAAAAATGGTTTTTAAAGATTATTTACAATAAACATCGTGCTTATCCATCAAACCAGCTCTTTGTGGAATCTGGTATACTGGACATGAGACAGCTTTACTTTTATGCACTATGTGTCGAACTATATAGGCGAAAGAATACAATCAAATTTAGGCAGCACAATTGCAGCACACGGTATCCTTGAACTGTAAGCCACAGACAGAGAAAACATAAAGCAGTGGGTGAAAGATCTTGCATACAAGTGATCTGTGTGGTACACGATAAACTACCTAATGACGTCAAATCAGCCCCAAGCATGTATTATTATAAAAAAAAGTTAAAATATGTATATTTAGTAAACCAAGAAAGGAAATGAATAACGCTGTGATCGTCAGGAACTAACAGGGGAATTGTAAAGAACAGGAGGCAAAATATTCTTACTCAAGAGACTGGGATAATAGTGGAGTGTATTATCTGGGGGTGGGTCAGAAAAATGGGATGTAATTGTGTGGGTTTCCCGTTCGTGGAGGTGGCTTGTGTGCTGTGCTGTATGGGTGTGTCTCTGGTTGTGTCTGTATGTTTACGTGTGCGAATGGATGTGTAGCTGAAAACACGCTTATCTACAAAAAGATTATGATAGCGCTAAATTGCACTTACTGCTTATGGAGTGAATGATTAACTATTGACATTTGACAGACTAAGGGAAAAAAGAAAAAAAGGTATGCTGTCTGTGTTTTATCTCTCCTCATCTGGGACTATTTCTATTGTAGGGACGTATCTTTGTCAAAAACAAAAGTACAAAAATCTCACGCAAATGTGCTTTGGCACTTCTGTGAGTTATTTAGTGTTTGTTTTGTGTGTACGTAATTATCTCATTTATATCAAATGTACATGTATTGGAAAGAAAATAAACACTATTATTAGTATTATCATTATTATTATTATTATTATTATTATTATTATTATTATTATTATTATTATTATTATTATTATTATTATTATTATTATTATTATTATTATTATTATTATTATTATTATTATTATCAATGTCCAGAGGGTTAATTTCTATACGTGATAAATCGTCGGCGTTATTTGTTTTTCCTTTTTTGTATTCTATATTGTACTCATATTCTTTCAGCTTTAAACGTCATCTTACTAGCTTCTAATTGGACTTTTTTTAATGAAAATAACCATTTTAGTGGTTTATGATTGGTCATTATTATTGGTCTTTTGCCGCAAAGGTAGGCTCTAAAGTAGTTTACAGCCCAGACTATTGCAAGTAGCTCCTTTTCGATTGTACTATACCTGCTTTTCGTCTCGTTCAGGGTTCGGCTTGCATAAGCTACATGCAGGTCTGAATTCGGTTTACCTTGACTTAAGACAGCTTCAAGTGCGACGTTGGAAGCATCCGTAGTTAATATAAATTTCTTTGTAAAATCTGGTGGCTGTAATATTGGACTGTTCATTAAAATATGTTTACATGTTTCAAATGCCCCTTCTTAATCTTCGTTGTTAATATCAATTTCTGAATTTTTCTTTAGACATGTTGTTAAGGGTTTTGTGACAGCAAAATTCTTTATAAATTTTCGGTAGTATCCTATGAGACCCAAAAATTATTTGATTTCTTTTTGTGTTTTAGGAATGAGAAATTCCTCTATGGCTTCGAGTTTTTGTGGGTTAGGTACAATTCCTCCTGAGTGACCACATGTCCCAAAAAATCAGCCTCCTTCTTTATAAATTTCGTTTTGTCCAGTTGCACCTTTAGTTGAAAGTTCCTGAGCCATTTGAATATTTGTGTAAACTTGTCTAGATGCTCCTGTAGAGACGTCGAGAACAAAATAACGTCATCCATGTAGACAACGCAAGTTTTTCCAATCAATCATGTAGGAGATTATTTATTAGGCGCTGAAATGAGGCTGCAGTATTATTAAGGTCAAATGGCATCGTTAAATATCATAATGACCTAGATCGGTTGAGAATGCCGTCTTTTCAATGCCGTCAGAATGTATCTCTATCTGATGAAAACCTGATGCCAAATCAATTGTAGGAAAGTAGTGAGATCTACCAATTATATCCAATATTTCTTCTATTTTAGGTATGGGGTAACGATCTGGTATGGTTTTATCATTAAGCTTTCTGTAGTCTACAACGATTCTCCACTTTTGTTTCCCACTGGCATCTGCCTTCTTTGAGACGACCCAAATTGGTGAACACCACCATGAATGTGAATGCCTAATAATGTTTTGCTGTAGCATTTTATCAATCTGTTTTTGTACCTCTTCTTTATGCACCTGTGGGTAACGATATAATTTCGAATGTACAGGTATATCGTCGGTCGTTCTACTCCTATGTTTTACAACGTAAGTAACACCTATTACTAAAGGTTAATGCAACCTCATTATGTTTCTGCTTAAGTGTTAAAAGTTCACTCAAAAGACTAGTGTCGTCTCGTTGGTCTGCCTTAGATCTTGCCAATTAATGATCAATTTTGTGCTAAATATAAGTCTAGTTTGACTGGTTAATTTTGATTGTATAAAATTAACTAAAAAATAATTTAAATATACTCTTTCATCTTCAGCGTTATAAAATTTGTTTGAGACGGTTCTAAACCTCTCTTTATATTGCTGACAGCTTGCTAACTTCGGGGATGAAAAACATAGTTAATATATGGACAAAATACTCATTTGTGAACACTCTGTAGCTTATAGTTTGCATGTTTTGGCATATAAACAGTTTGTTTGTAATGCACACTTGTAAAACCTTGGAAAGGCACCAGTTATACTTTCACTTTTATTGTAGTTAAGGTTTGATACAAATAAACAAAACTGTTCATCTAATTTTACTTGAAAAAATTAACCTAAGTCCAAAACAGTAAACAAGTTTCTATTTGAGGTTCTGTTTATATTTTTAATAATAGCAATTTCCCTTAGGTATGTACTGTCTCCTTCTATTTTATGACTATCCATGTTTTTCTATCTCACTCTTCAGTGTATAGTATCATCTTTTTCATTCTCTCTTTCTACCAGATATAATTTCTGAAATTTATAAAATTCATCTTTAAAGGAAATATTAACATATCTCTTATCACAAATATTGACAAGTTTTTGTTCTTTGGTTAAAGATTAATATCCATATGAAATTATATTTTTACTAATATTCCTGTGACTGAACAATAAGGTTTCGATCAGAAAGATCTTAAAAAAGTTGACTGCAGCTAGAAGCTGGATTTTGTTACAACTTTACAATTATTTGGGATATGAAACTAATTAATTAAATTATTAAACTTCAGTGGAAATTAATTATATTTTTGTCAGAAAAGAAACCTCACACATTTGGGAAAGCTTCTATTATTTAATTATTAAATTTTCCCCACATTTATTGTATAATAAAAAAGAAATTGAAATAAGTAGTACCTGCTGAGAGAGCTATTTCTCCATTGTAGGGTTTCTTGTCTGGTGGTGTTTTCTGCTTTAACTGGCTCAGCACCCACACCTCAGGGCCCAAAGAAGTTAAAGGAGAAGGACTAAGTTCCAGATAAATCCACAAAGTTTTTTTCTGTTTGATTATTTTGTGTAACTTGAGTAGTACACCTACAATCAGATCATTATTAAGCTATACATACGTTTCAGTTGATGTTTTAACCTTGTCTTTGTGTGTAAACTCGAGCAGTCGACTGTAAGGGGGATCTCTGCATCTTTCTTAAATTAGATTAAATTAATGATTACAGTTCTTACGCAGTAACATATTTTTACCATCGCTGAGTGTCAGTCTAAAATACAAGAATTAATTAATGTAACCATTCCTCACTTATGGTGTTGTGATTCCACCTATTAAATTTCACTTACCGTTGATGTCGTTGTATTTATTTAACTATCAGATTATTAACTAAAATACTTTGTGTCGAATAATTTATTAATTTATAAACTTCTAACCCCCAAAACCGTTCTTTTAACATCTGTTGCACCTATCACTAGAAGTAGGCAAATAGTCGTGACATACTTGCTGAGCCTGGTTCCAACTGCCGACGCTGAAGTTCCCAATTCCCGGGTGTAGCGTAACCATTCTCTATTATTTCTCTTTTACTCTTCCCTGTGGTTTGTTTGATTTCCTTTTCCTTCTTCCTTAATTTTTCCGAAACCTTCCTTTTCCTAAATTGTAACGGGCCAGAAGCCGAGCAGGCTTTTCATTATTTTTTTTTACTAGTAAGAAAACCCGTGACAATTAATTGGCGCCCAACATAAATTACCCGCACTGCCTTTTTCTTAGCTACAGTAGCGACTTTTCGTTTTTTTTAACATTATAAAATTTAACATTGCCTGTAACAATATTTATTTATTCATTTCAGGATTTTGATTTAGATATATATATATATATATATATATATATATATATATATATATATATATATATATATATATATATATATATATATATATATATATATATATATATATATATATATATATATATATTAGCAGATATTGGCGAATTTTCACATCTGTTTTTATTATTACTGTTTCTTACCTGTCGCATTAGTTTTTTTTCCGCTTCGCCTGGGGGTTCTCTCTTTTTCTTCATCTCAGGGGGGGGGGGGGTTGGAAGGATAAAGTTGACAGAACATTTCTCATTTATATATATCAAATATTATTTCTTGCGGAAAAACCATCACTCAAACCAAGGCTAAGCTTGATTAATAGTATGGGGACCCTGCATCATCAATTTCCATAGTAAAAAAAGTGGTTTACTGAATTCCGTACAAGCACAAATGACGCCGAACGTTCTGGACGCCCAGTTGAGGTCGCTACACCCGAAACAATTGAAAACATTCACGATATGGTGTTGGCCGATCGGAGATTGAAAGTGCGGGACATTGTGGAAGCCATAGGCATATCACATGACTCAGTGCTTTCGATTTTGCATGATCACTTGGGTATGAGGAAGCTATCCGCAAGATGGGTGCCGCGTTTGCCCACAATCGACCACAAACGCAATCGTGTGACAACTTCGAAGGAGTATTTGGCGTTATTCAACCGCAATAGGGGCGAGTTTTAGCGCCATTTCGTAACCGTGGACGAAACATGGATTCAGCACAACATAACAGAGACCAAGCAGCAGTCAAAACAGTGGGTTTCGCGTGCAAAGCGGCGCCGAAGAAGGCCAATGTGGGTTTGTCAGCCACTAAGGTCATGGCGACAGTTTTTTGGGATGCACGCGGTATAATCCACATTGATTACCTTCAAAAAGGAAGAAGAATCAATGGCGAATATTATACCAATTTATTGGACTGATTCAATGATGATTTGAAGAAAAACGACCGAATTTGGCCAATAAAAAGGTTCTTTTCCACCAAGACAATGCAAGGGTCCACACATGTGTAGTCTCCATGGCGAAACTGCATAAATTGGGCTACTAATTGCCTGATCCTTTTTATTCTCCGGATATAGCCCCTAATTACTATTTATTGTTTTTAAACTTAAGGAAATGGCTCGGCGGAAAGAGATTTGACTCCAATTATGAAATCCTCTCACAAACAAATACCTATTTTGAGGACCTGGACAAATATTATTGTTTGGAAGGGATAAACAAATTGTAGAAACGTTGGACGAAGTGCATAGAGCTCAAAGTAGACTATGTTGAAGAATGAAATGATTTTCTGTCAAAAAACCTGTGTTTTATTCAAAAAGTCACGGACTTATTGACCCTCCCTCGTATTTTGTTCTTCTTGCGTCCCGTTCGACCTTCACTGTGTTTCTTTTGATTATCACAGCACACGTAATACGTTGTTTTTTTTCGCTAAAAGCATATGCTTATGTCTAATTGATATTTCGTAGTTAATTTTAACTCCAAAGGTATACATCGTTTCCATAATTATTTAGGTTAACTGTTACCTAGCAACAAATGTATTTTATTTTATATTTTGTGTTTTTTTGTTGATGAAATAAACTCTATTATATTATTATTATTATATAAAAATTGAAACTGAACTTAAATACTTGTTTTTTTCAAATTTTAGCTAAGGCGTTCAATCGTTGTCTCCAAGAAACATTTTTTAACGATTTATAAATTATATTTCATATGGGAGTTCTAGTTCCACGCTCTACGAAAAACTATTTGTAGATATGGAGAATACGGAATCGCGAAGCCATGGTTGCCAACGATTTTGCAAAAACATGATGCCAAAGTATTTTGAACGGAACCCGAAGTAAGGCGTCAAATTGTTAACAGTATATTTTTTACTGTCAAATGGGACACAGCGAAAAAGAACAAGTTGGTGTTATCAAAACGATTAAGTTTGTTTTTGTATTGAGTAATTGGTGAGCAGTAGATGGAGCATACCAGTATTTCTCACTTGTTAAATTTCGTGTGTAGGACCAATTTGGGGCCCGTCGTCAGACCGCTCGGGGTCCGGGGTTCTGGCTACGGCCAGTCAGAGAGAATATACAACGCACAGCAAACGGAACCGGGTGATTTGTCATGTCAGTGTCGCTGTGATGGATGGAGCAAGCCAGCCGCGCATTAGCATATTGAAAGGCTTTGATTCATGCCCCAAGAATCCCGTTGTTTTAAAATAGCATCCTCCGAACGCACTTGAAAAATTGATCCTATTGTTATCTGTATTGACACGCTTAAATGTTATTTATGTGAAAACGTTTTTCTTGATTCTCTTCTTATGTGCCAGATTGAAATTATTCTAAGCGCCAATTCTAATATCTATTTGTCTAAATTTCAATTATAGGTTATCACGAGGGTTGAAGATTGAACATGTGAGATAAATGACTTTGAAATATCTTTTAGAATCCAAACTGTGGCTCTGAAATAAAAACTAAAACCGACCCGAATAGTATATTACGTACCATAAACTGTAAGTGACACTTTTCATGCAGAGAATGCAGTTTGGAAAATCGAGGCCCGTAGGGCCGAGGTTTTCTAAGCATTCGAGGCATGAAGAGTCACTTACAGTTTACGGTTTAGTAATATTTTTTTGCAATACCTGCTTTAATGGTTTTTTTTTGAATTTGCATTCTTTTTTAATAATTACTGCGTGAAAAGATGTCAGACTGACAGCACTGACAGTCGAATTAATTAGATGGATTCTAACATACTACTTAACAACAACTAGCTTGTGACTTGGTTGTTGTGTTGGGTTACTAAGGACGCTACGGGTAAACAAACAAAACTAAACGCTGGCTGCAGTTCAGCACAGGTCCAGGTTAAACATTAATTTGTATTTTAATTGTGATTTTTGAATTAAAATTAGTGTTGAAGTGACTTTGAATATGGAAGAATCTGACATCGAAGAAGCGGCAGGTATTGCTTGTTTGTCACTTTTACCAGAAAAGTCTAAGCAAAGGTATGAAAGTTGCTATGAGGGTTTCAAAAAGTGGTGCCACACTAAAAAGGTTGTAATACATACCAGTGAGACAGTTTTACTAGCATATTTCTTGGAAAAATCAGGTAAATATTCTGCTCCATCAAGCTTATGGTCCGAATATTCTATGTTACGATCGACAATCTCTTTGAATGACAATGTTGATATTTCCAAATATGCAAAGTTAAAGGCATTTTTAAAGAAGAAAAATATTGGATATGTTTCAAAGAAAAGTGAAGTGTTTACGATCGAGGAAATTCAGACCTTTTTAAGTGAAGCACATGACCAAATATACCTGATGAAGAAGGTGGTTGTAGTTATGGGAATTGCAGGTGCCTGCCGTAAAGATGAATTATGTAAGCTAACAATCAATAATGTTATTGATAAAGGAGACATTATTTTGGTCAGAATACTTGACGCTAAGAATCATCAATCCAGAAGTTTTACCATTGTCGACAATGAGAATGAGAAGTTTCACTTTGTGGCATTAGTGAGGAAGTATATGAACCTGCGACCAAAAAATTCAATACAGAGATTCTTCTTGAGGTATCAAAATGGGAAATGCTCTAACCAACCAGTTGGAAGAAATATTTTTGCCAAAATTCCTTCTGAAGTTGCGAAATTTCTACATTTGGAGAATGCGGAAAAATATACTGGGCATTCCTTTCGCCGAACTTCCGCTACTTTTTTGGCTAATAGCGGAGTTGACATTTTAGCACTGAAGAGGCATGGCGGGTGGAAATCCTCGGCAGTAGCTGAAAGCTATGTGGCGGATTCCTTGAATAATAAAGTACAAGTCGCTAAGAAGATATTTCATATTAGCAACCAAGAAGCCAGCTCCTCTCGCCAAATCCCTATTCTTGAGGTCGGTGATTCTTCGAATACTCCGCAAGATAGTCTTGATAATTTAACATTGCTAGAAACTGAAGATAATAATATAAAGAAGAGCATGGCGTCAATCCTTACTGTTAATCATATGACTAATTGTACTTTCAATATTTCGATGAATTATAATAATTAATAAATCTTCTCAAACAATTTGTTCATTATTCAGATTTGCTATTTATAGGTTTGCAGTACTTACCGTACCTAGGTAAGGTAAGTCTTACCGTACCTAGGTATGAAAAATGTCCTGTTCTCATGGAAACTGACAAATGCTTTAAAAGTTCAACTTACATTGTCAAAAAACTGTCATTAAAAGTGAACTTACTTAACAGGTATTGCAAAAAATAATTTTTTGCAACTTACAGTTGTTTACGTAACAAGTCCAGAAAGTACTGTTCTCGTCTAGACGTGGAGACAAGCTTTCAGGACTCGCCTACGGCTTACTGTCTGCTAGGCCAAAGACATAGTTTTCCCAGGCGTTGCCTACGTTACATTTTTGTTAACCTTTCATTATAACAAAACTGTAATTCCAGTTTCATTGTAGTTATTTTCTAAACTGCGTTTTAGCGAATTTTCATTAAGAAAAATTCGTTAGAGAGGGCACGATGAAAAGTTTTTGATGAAATGTCTTCAGGTGAGCACGAATTTGGGTCCTTAGAAACCAAAGCCAAGCTCCGTTAAGTCACAAATCGGGCAAAACTTTTTGAAAACGCTATATTTTTGTAAGTGTCAGAGTCACTGGAATGAAACTTTACACGTGGCTAGAAATAGTGCAAATTAACCTATGTTGTGAATTTTAAGTAATTTGGTACACAATATTTAGAGTTTTTTCCAAATTAAAAATCAAGTCCCAAAGACATGCGTTGAAACCACTTAGTGGTTAAAGTCCAATGCCTGCCAGACAGAGTAGTTAACTGCCACGCGTAGACTGATTCTTACAACAGGTATAAACCATACATCAACGGTAACCAAACTAAATATATACCAGGCATAAAACAAACTACCCGAACCAACAATCGTGAAACATTACATGAAATTAAAAATTTGTCAAGTGATTATTTAACTGGGGGATTCAATCAATTATTAAAATACACTATATTTGTAGCTTCAGGAACGGCTCTAAATACAGTTTTAGCGCAGCATAGGTATATTATGCTGTCGCGGAATATAGTAGAAATGTAAACAAATTGAAGTCAAGTCTATAAAAGTGATTCTAAAATAGTTTATTTTATCTTTAAACTTAAACATAAGACGTCATATAAGATCGAAACAATGTGTGTGTGTGTGTGTGTGTGTGTGTGTGTTTGTTTGTTTCTTTAACGTCGGCCTATTTCCCCGACTATGGCCAATCACCGACGTCAGGGAGCAGTTTTACCTCACTATCCTGAAAATTTTGCCGAACACCTGCCTTTTTGTAAGGAGGGTAGGGATATTTAACGTGCCCAACATCGCATGGACACGGGACCGACGACTTCAGGCCCCCGCCGAAGGGCGGAACGTGCAGACATTCAACTTGCTCAAATACAATGCCAGAACCTCGGCTGATGTTAACGTTACAGTTTGTACTGAAAAGTGAAAGGAGTACCCTGGGATCGAACCCAGTACCCTTTGGTTCAGAGGCACACGTTCTTACCCCTGAACCACCGAGGTTCTACCGAAACAACCATTGAATGTGTTTGAATGGTAATTCTCATAATTCTCTAATTAATTGTTACGTATACTTTTCATATACTACCCCGGGCCTGAAGCCTGTGTCAAGTATCATGTAGACAACGTTAGTTGACGTATTAGCAGATAGCGCATTGGAAGAGTACTGGACTGCTACGCAGAAGGTTGCATGATCGAATCCTGCTCGATGAATGTATGTTTTTTTTATGTTTTATTTTGACATTTGGAGAAACAATAGTGCACATATTTCATACGTTTTGAACAAGATCTCATTTTTGTTTAAAACTCCTGAACAAGTTTGTCACCTTTGAGTCTGAAATTATAATTTTCAGCAGACATTTTGCTACTGTTGATATTGAAACAACCGGTTTGATTAGGTTGAGTAATACGAAATCATACCGGCGATTAATGAGGAAAAATAACTGCTACGTTTATGATTTGGCAGATACTTTACTTTTCTAAATATGAATTAAGTTTCCCTCTGGAAATCTTTTCTATAACTTTATGAAATTTGTAATACAAGTTTCTTTTAAAGAGACTTACACTATCTACAGATATACCAAAATTTAGTTCTTGAGCTTCATAGAAAATTGAGTTTTGGGCATTTTCTCTAAAGGAGTTAGAACACAAGATTTTTTTGATAGTAGGGCGGTATCGATGGCAACACTTACGAAAGAATTCTTCAAATGTGCCCGCACTATAACCTCTAAAATCGATCTTCCAGGTCTACGTAAGTTTAAGTATTAACTTTACTAATATGCCGTATAATAATAGTGTACAATTCTTATGAAAATTCGCTACTAGAACGCACTCGCTGCGTCCCGAATTTTTTTTGAGAATCTTTTAGAAGAAATTCGTAATGAATGAAATCGCAACATTTAAATATTGAAAATCCAAGAATTCACTATAAGGGTCAGTTTATAACTTTATATATCTACACAAAGTGGCCCATTGGGAACGAGATGGCAGCCATAACTGCCAGGAAAAGGTTTTGTCAAAAATAACCTGAAACGCGTCAAGTTTGCTTGTGAGGGGGGACAACTTTTGACGCAAAAAATATAGGCCAAACTTTACCCTTCTAAGCGGGTGTGTCATCCCCCGATTTTTTTCAAAAGGGAATAAAGGTCATGTGATAGCTCGTTGAAAAGAGCTTTCGATTCCCAATATATTGCAAGAATCCGTTATTCACAAGACATATTCTTTGCTGAGGTTTTTTTTTTTGGAGCACCTTAATCTAAATAACTTTTTATTGTCTACGCAAGCCTTTAACATGATTGTTATACTGTAATGGACGCTGGTGAGGCCCAACTCAAGCATTAAGAATTTTTCGGGAAATACGTTAGTGATATGTCAAAAATGAACCATTTTACCATATCTAAAAGTGATATAAAAATAAGCCTGTGGCTAATGAAACTTGTTTTCCAAAGCCGTCCCCTACACACATACACATATGTCAAAAATCCATATCTTCTAAAGAAATAGAACGAATTCCAAAAATAAAAAGTAATACCTATGTAGGAAAATGCTTTTTTCAACGAGGTTTCACATAACCCCTATTCCCATCTGAAAAAAATTGAGAGATGACACCCGCAGCTTAGGAGGGTAATGTTTGACGTATACTTTTTACGTCAAAAGTTGTCCCCCTGACAAGCAAACTTGACGTGTTTCAGGGTTTTTTCGACAAAACCTTTTCCTGGGAGTTATGGCTGCCAGCGGCTTTCAATGGGCCAACCTATATATATATATATATATATATATATATATATATATATATATATATATATATATATATATATATATATATATATATATATATTATTGTAATCATAGTGGTTATATATGTTGTATTTTCGTATTTATTGTATATAGTATTTTGTATTTTTGCACTGCTTAGTTTATTTATTGAATATTTATGTATTTTTTTATTATTGAATAAATGTGTTTGTAAATATTTTGTTTGTTTTATTGTGTGTTTATGTTGGGCGCCTTTTGTTTTTTACTTATATTGAATTAAATATTAACTTAAACACGAATGTCTGTTTATTTTAGGACACTCGCTACTTGTACCTTTATAGCTAAAGTTATATTGCTTTTGAATGTCAAAGTATACATTTTTGATTATATGTTTATTGTTAAAAGATTTTCTACTAAAATAAATATTTACCTGGTCCTTTTATGGATTTATTTACTTTACCACAGCTAGCTATACTTGAGTTTCTCTTTTCTCCACAAGGAATGTTTTATATTTGAGTTCCCCAAAGCCGAAAATCCTTACACTTGCAGCCTCTATATTTTATTTGCTGGACCTATTTATTTACTTGAGGATTGATTAGTCAATGGACAGACATATTAAACAACGGTAGAAAAATGAAACAATAGCAATATACTATTTAAATCTTTAAAAAACATTTATTCTGGTTATCAAAATTTCTTATGGACTTATCTTAAATTAATTTTTACTTTGTTTTTTTTTTCTTAGAGATTAAAATTTACATCAGATGGCTTCAAAAAGGGAAGAAATAGTCGGTTGACTTGGGAAGCTGACACTTTACCATTAAAATCGAGTAATATATCATTTATGGGTACAGGAATTTGAATACTTTTTTGTGATCAAGTCATGGACCCTAATTTTCGGTAAAAACGCTGCAGGGGTATGGTATCAATGGGGGATGATTTGGTGAAAATTGACGTTTTTCGTTAAAACTCGAGTAATTGGACGTTTTCGTGTTTGTTTATTAGAAATCTTTCAATTTCATCAAGCATCTGCTTTTCTGTGCTGAAATTAAATTAAGGCTTCAATGTGTAGGCGTGGAATATCGGCGACAGAAATTTCGTATATATTTTTTTTGTTGATAAAACGGTCTAAAAAGTCTTAAATCATGTCTAAAACTTGATTCTGGAACGAATTTTTTTGGTTGTCGGTCGGTCGGTCGGTCTGTACGTCTGTATGTTAGTAGGCGCAAAACTTTTGAACGAATTGAGATATCATCTTCAAATTTGTTGTCCAGTTAGCACCCGAGAAAGAAACGCTTCGAATTGTTTTTGGGTAAGATCGTTTCATGAGTTAGGGGATAAATGAGGGGTAATTTGGTGAAAATTAACATATTTTTGGTTAAACTCGAAAGATATGACGTTTCAGAAGTTTATGGGTGCAGGAATACGAATATTTTATTTGTGGTCAAGTCATGGACCCTAATTTCATTTCATGGGAATGTTTTCCGGTGAGAGTTGATTGTCACAGCCATGTGGAAGTTATAACTCAATTTTCAGCACCATTTTTTTCCTGTTAATTTTTCCGATAGATCAATAAATAAACCATAGCATTTTTTAATAGATAATGATCGGATCTTTCAAATCAGGTGTCACAAGTCCCTACTTGAAATATTTGGAGGTTGCAACTGTCACTCGAAAAGGGTTGCAGATATGGGGGAAGTTTCCACATTGCAGGATGTTATTTTTAAAATCTTATATCGACAAATAAATAATAATAATAATAATAATTGAGGTACTGAATTTATTCCATTTCGCTGTTCAACACTGTAAGATTAATTTCCAATAACAAAGCTGCCATCAGCGTCAGTATACACTGTAGTACTATAGGTTCTAGAAAGCTGACATTCTTATAGAAAAATTATATTTTTGGAAATTTAATAGATGCCGATTTCTGTAAAAGTCTAACGCTCACCTAAAATAACCCTGTATACGATTGAAAATTTTTAAGCACATACCTGTTTAAGGACATTTTCAAAGTATAATAAAAACAACGTCATTAATTCTCACATAAGTAGGAAGTCAAATGCGATGCCAACTTCTTCTTAATACATATACATATCGTATGACTATAAAGCTTAATTGTCTTTTTATTTGCCTCCATCGATTTCTTATCTTAAAATGTTTACTGCTCATTTGTTTCCTGCTTAATTTATTCCCCTTGTCTGGTAACTAAATGGACAACACAACTTAGTACATTAACAAAACCAAAAAAGAAATTCTTTTAAATATACGCCTACAAATACTCTTCTCTCCGTATGCATATTTTACACTGTCTTGGTAAATAAATTTAATTTCATCACATTCATCGTGTTCTTTTGGACTTTGTTTACAAAACGCCTATGATTAAAGAATATATATATATATGTTGTATAAAGTAAAAAGTATCGGCCATACCCATCCAAAAGCTTTTCTTATCCACTTACCATCGGAACGTCTGAGCAGTAAATCATTATTTAAAAACGAATTCGATTTACATAACTAATGAACTTACCGGTTCAGTCAAGGAGCCGCTATATTAACTTAGCAACAGTCAAAGACAATAGTGTTGAATAACTCCAGGTTTTTATTGTGGCCAAATTATATTTATTCGACACCTGCTTAAGCGCTTATTTTAAATCACTAGTGATAATGCCTTCAAGTTGGTAAAACATAATTAACCCCAGAGGTGGTTTAAATAAAAAGTAGAGCCCGAACGCAGCAAATGCATTATAGTAGAGAATTTTTATAAGAATCCATTTTCATAAAAAAGTCTGGACGCAGTAAGTGCGTTATGGTAGTAAATTTTCATACAAATGTTTTTTAATAGCAAATATGTGTGTGTGTTTTTTTAAGAAAACAGGCATCAAATTTTGTTACCAGTATGATCTACATAGTAAAAACAATGTTTCATCAAAATAACTTTATTGTTTGAAAAGGTACACAAATTTCCGAAAAACACTGATTTCTTGGTCAACCTTATAGGTTAATACCAAATTGAGCTACTCAAATATGAAGCATTTGATCAAAATTCGCTACCATAATGAATCCAGAATTTCTTTTCTTACAAACATGCATTATATTTCGATGGAAAATGCAGAAATGCAATAACATAAGGCGTGTTTGGTTAAAAAAAAAAAAGAAAATTTGTATCACCAACGACTTATGGGCCATCCTGTGATTGTAGAAATATTTTTTTAAGATGTAGCTCAAGACACCCTATAATTAATATATACATTTTTTTCATATCTTGTATAATAACGGATATATTGAGCTTTATTGACTTTTTACGAAAATTCTACAAAAATTATATACCATTAAACGATAAACTCTATAGCTAAGGCTACTGCCAAGCATCAGAGAAAAGGTCTATTTGAAATGAATTTTCTGGAAACATTTTAGGAAAATGAAGGACAATGACGGTTGAAACTAAGACTTCAGGGTTTGTGAAATATTCTACTTGAGACATTTTATTTCCATATCCCGTATTATATTCAAGTTCTTTGCCTAAATGTTGCCAATTTTGACGTTTTAAATCGCAAATTTGACGTTTTGACGAAAACCCCAATTTATTTTTCTTTAAATGCCTATAACTTTTCTGTATTTTAACCTACAGAGCTAAATTTTGGTAGATAATTTACCTATAAGGATATACACCCGCGTGCATTTGGTTGCCCTTACTTTATTAATTCTGGAGATATAAATTTTTTTTGAAAGAAAACACAACATTTTTCTGGAAATCCTGGGCCGATTTTCCTGAATAACGAACTTATCCAAGCCATTTGCAGATGGAAGGTATTCACCAAATTTAATCAAAATCGGCACATTATTTTTTGAGTTATCGGTGTGATACACACACACGCATATATATATATATATATATATATATATATATATATATATATATATATATATATATATATATATATATATATATATATATATATATATATATATATATATTAAACATATAAAAATTGAAACTGACCCCGGATATGTGTTCTGGGGGGCCTAATTAGCGCTCATTTGAAAAAAAAATTTTAACTCAAAAGTCGGGATCTCCTCATTAGTTAATTTTTTTTAAGAAAATTCACTAAAAATTGTTAAATTAATAAATCTGAAAGAAATAATAAAAAATGTCGTGAAACAGAGATATAAATATACTGTGTGGAACAGCCAAATGGAATAAATTCAGTATCTCAATGATTGTGCAGATTTATGAAAAGTCTGGACGCAGCAAGTTCCTTACGGTTGTGAATTTTAATGAAATGTTTTTAAAAGCAAATATTTTTTAGTTGAAAGCAGGCATCAAATCTGGTTACCAATATATCCTATATAGTAAAAACATTGTATCATATCTCATTAAAATAAATGCATTATTTAAAAAGGTACAAAAACGTCCCGAAACTAAAGTTAAAATGTTCCCGAAAAAACTGGTCCCATTCTCCTACCCAACGAAGTTCTTCAAACTATTTACCCACCTGCCAAAATATACTTATTCACGAAAAGCTTTTCGGCGAAACTTCCAAAAACAAATTTGCATGAAGCAAACAATTTTTTTCGTGAAAATCCAAAACCCTTTTTTTTACAATAGCTTATTTAATTAAAAATTTCACAAAAATCTTACAAAAAATGATTTCTGCGAAAACTAACTAAATATTTTTTACACAAAAAATTGCTAAAAGAATAAAATTTAAATTATATACCTAATCGGTAATTAAAATCGAA
Source organism: Tillus elongatus (assembly GCA_964006375.1). NCBI lineage: Eukaryota > Metazoa > Arthropoda > Insecta > Coleoptera > Cleridae > Tillus > Tillus elongatus. Next base: position 129,162,949 of record OZ023262.1, read on the forward strand.
AATGAAAAATTTTGTTCTTTATTTTTCATGGAAATTTGAACCAGTGGATGTACCATAAATGGAAAAAATCTCATATTTTCATGTCACAAGCTGCCAGTAATAAAAAGATTATTGAATCTGCCACTTTTGCGATAAAGCTCAATATATTCGTTATTAGACAAGATAGGAGAAAATTTTTTTTACGTTAATTATAGGGTGTCTTGAGCTGCATCTTATATAATTATTTAGACAATCACAGGTGGCCCATAAGTCGTTGTTGATACAATATTTTTTCGAACATCCCTCATATTATTTCTTATTGAAATACAGTGCATGTTTGTAAGAAAAAAATTCGAGACACGGTAAGTGGGTTTTGGTAGCGAATTTTTATTAAATGTTTCAAATTTCAATCACTCAATTTGCTATTCATCTAAGGTTGGTTGGCTAGGAAACCAATTTTGTCAAAAACATTTTAGGTTTATGGTCGGAAAATTTGCGTGCATTTTCAAACAATAAAATTATGTTGATAAAATATGATACAGTGCTTCTACCTTACAGGTTATACTGGTAACAAAATTTGATGCCTGCTTACATTTAAAAAGACATATTTGCTGTTAATAACAAATTTTTTGAAAATTCATAACGCACTTGCTGACTCCAGACTTTTTTAGTCAGTTAGATCGCATGGTGTTTTGTATACCACACTTTTTACGTATCACCATAAAAAGAAGTCTAATTGCGAAAAATTGGCTGATTGTGCTGAGCATATCGCATTTGCTGGAACTTGTCGGTTTGTTCGATCAGCATATCAGTTTGCCAAAGCTGACACGGTTGCGGTGCTATCGGGGCGGCAAGGCCGCGGACGAGCCCTAAGGGAACAAAAAAAAATATTTTGCAGCAGCATTTATAACCATCTCTATTCAAACTGACATCTATGAGAAAGGGACCAACGAGGTGGTTTTTAACTATTCCTGCCCAAACATGAACTTATTCAGTATATTTTGTATGTTTTTCTCTAATATAGTTTCTTTAGACCAGTTGCTCCAATTTTGAGGATTAGTACTGCCGTGGAGTGTAAAATTGCACTCATGAGAAATCAAAACATGTTTAGTTGGATAACATTATACCCTAACATTACCATCATTAATTTGTTCACAAAGAGACGTTCTTCTATCAAATTTTCCGGAACTAACTGCTTCAAATTTAAAAAATTAAAAACGGTTGAAGAGAGATTTACCCCAGCTCTAAAATTCTGTGCTACGTTCCTTGCCATTTACGATTTTTGGGATGGATCGCGCCACAGCTTAATTGTGAGTGTTGCGATGTTAAAAATAGGCTTAAAAGTGTTCTCTTTCGAAAGCCACATCATCGGCTATTTCAAGGAAAATTCTAAGATCTAGTTATATTTGAAACGTTGCACGTGCAAGAATAGTATGTCGTAATTAGTATTTATGTAGAAACCTCATTTATTATTTTTTTCCTCCTTAGGGCTCGTCCGCGTCTTTGCCGCCCCGACAGCACCGCAGCCTTTCACTTATTGTACATGCCCTTTGTCTTTTCTACTCCACCAATTCCAAAATCACTGTCTTGAACTAGTCTGCACAGCAATTGGTAGGGTGAAGTTTTATAGTGCTCTGTCTACGGTATAGGCTGTCCGTAGATCAGTTGTCTTTTGCGGTCCAGAGCATTACACTCGCACAAGTGCTGGACTGATTCCTCCCTCTCGCCGCAGAGTCTGCATGCCAGGTCCCCCTCGAACCGCCCCATTTTATGCAGGTGTTTATTGACAGCCACGTGTCCCGTCAAGAGTCCTGTTATGTTCCTGAGCTGTCCCCTGCTAAGATTTAGCAGCTGCACAGCTATTTTTGGACTGGGTTCCCCAATTAATGACTTCCCATGTCTGAGCCCTGGACAGTTTGCCCAGTGTACCTAATGCTGGTCCCTGACCCAGGACTTGATGGTTCCCCTGGTCGTGCCTTTCGATACACTTAGGACCGGTTCTGGTCGCATAAATGGTTCTGCTGATCCTCTCTTCGCGAGACTGTCAGCTTCTTCATTGTCTTTGACCCCCGAGTGATCCAGATGAAAGTAACCTGATTCTGCCCAGCCAGGTCACTTATCTCGTCTTGGCATTCACTAGCCAGCTACTAACACTTGTTTGTAAAATAAATTCATGCTAAATGTTTTGTACATGTGAGATAGTTTTGCTCTTTCGTTTAGGAAACTTCCTTGAACACTGTCTCCATTCTAAATAAAAATTGCTGAATGCGTATTAACGATTTTGTTTAATGTAGGCAGTGGGGGAGAAAGAGCTTGTTCTTTATCCCGAATAATTTGCAGGTGGATTGATCCCACCCTCGCTAATTCATCGGCTTCGTTGATTACTGTTTGAAGAAGTCGTTGAAGCGTGGACGGTATATTTAAACTTTAGGTGCACTGGATTCCAGGAGATTCCAAAAGATACATTGTATATATATATATATATATATATATATATATATATATATATATATATATATATATATATATATATATATATATATATATATTGTATTGACATTATTTACACTATACACATTAAATGCTGTTTACAATTTTCGGTTTTACACTTGGTTGACGAATTACTCAGGAGACTCACAAGTTTGCTAGCTACTTGCGTATTACATTAACCCAAGTGCGCGTATAATGAAAGTTTATCACGTATACTGTCCTAATTTAAGAAATTTAGAAATACACGAGCGGTATTTGAGACAATTTAGGTTAAAACGCACGAGCGGTGTTTAACTTGGAAGATTGGGAGTTCAGAGCGAGGTCCCAATGAACTAAGAAGATGAGATAGATGAGCGAACTAATCGAGCTGACGAACTCACTTGAACACACACGAGCGGTGTTTAACTTGGAAGATTGAAAGCTCAAGGCGAGCTCACAAGGAACTACGAAGATGGGATCTCGTTTAGAACTGACTGTTTGGCGGGAAGTCTGCTTTTATGGAGCTCCCAGATGGCGCTTGTTGACGTATAGTTGATATAACTTTAGTAGTGCAGGATGGCCAACCGGTTAAAGTATTAAGAACTATTTGCTATTTAACTTAAAGAAAAGAACCTAACGGTAAATATTTAATTCTTGTATGGCATTAATCAGGCGTAAAATAAATGCAAATATTCTAAGGAGAATTTTTATTATCGATATAAAGGCGATTAGAGCATTAAGGGTTCCGACAATTTACCAAGATTTAAAGGATGAAAAGAAACTAGCAATTTAAAAGGGTTCGGAAATCCAGGTAGGAGACTAGCAATAAGTGCAATAGCGAGTAAAAGAAAGCAGGGGCGTACCAGTTGTGTTTCTCCAACATTCTCCCCACTGTTGAAGCGACTAGCTCCAAAAACGATTCTGGTTGTTCGGAAACCGGAAAAGGATAGACCTTCGTGATATGTCAGGTTTATGTACCTGGAAAACTTAAATTAAAATATATAAGAAATTTTAGAATTTTTAAAACTCGATTTGTCATGACCGTGGATCACCTTTTCGGGTCGCGGTGGTACCAACTGAAGGCAACTTGAGATTTTGGCCGGGGCGCCACTGAAAGAATTGGAATATATTTTATAAATAATTTGCATTTAGCGATGACAGGGCTAACAAGCCCCATCGGACTGAAACATTTCGCAATTTTCAAAATAATTATATTTGGGAATGTGAAAGCAGTTGAGATTTGCAGTACGCGGGAACGACGTGTCCAGTTGATACCAAGAATTTTACTAGAAGCTTCCGTGAAATTAAAATATAAAGAATGAGTGAAATTTATTTTATTTCTTATAGACACTTGTTCTTGCTTCAACTTGTCGCTACTAGAAAGGTGTTTTTCGAAAGAGAGGAATCGTTTTTTGTCCATAGAAAAAGAAAACTTGATATTTTTCTATGTTGTTTTCAACGAAAAATGTACCTGAGATTGACCGTTTTCCAGGATTTTTGCGGTTGAGGAAGGAGTTTATTCCGACAATTTGTCGTCTAGAAATAATTTTGGTAGGAAGGATTTCCTTAATTTCCGAGAACTTCGTCGAAGTAATGTCTGCCTTAGAATTACAAATCGTTGCATGATTGCAAAGCGAGATACTCTCAGTGACATTATTTGCGGAAACAAATTGTTTAGGAATATGATCTGCAATTACCCAATCCAAATTAGTGTTTTTAAAGACAGAAAGATTTGATCCTAGTCTTATTAGCCCATAGTCAAGAAGATCGCAGCATGTGCTGGAATGAATATCAATTTCCGCAGGATTATGGAACTCAGGATCTGCAAGCCTGAGGTCTAGCGGAATCTTGAGGTTTTCCACTTTGGCCCTTACTTCCGAAAGTTTGCAGGTTATACGTGGCAACACTGCACAATAAACTTGAAGAGTGCAAATTGTTTTTGTGAATGAATGAATGGCGACGTTTACCTTTTTATTGGAGCAAGACTGCAAAATACCTGACATGTCCAGAATTTTTTCCAGATTTTTAAATTGGAATCGGTCAACAAACCTTTGTGAAGTAACCGAAGTTTGGCTCCAGCTGTCTAGCAGCGTCTTTTCAGTGAATGCAAAACCATGTGCAGAAAATATGAAGGCTTGTGCCATGGCTAAAAGAATATGCGAATTTTGTTCGGCCAACGCGGATAAAACATGTGACACGCAAGTTTCAGAGGTTGTTCGCCATTTTAAGAAATAAACGGCGAATCCGCATGATTTGTGGAAGAACAGGTCAGGTCAGGTCAGGTTTGAATTTTCAAATGTTCGAGAGTGGGCCTTATTTCTTTTGTTGAAATTCCTGGCCGAGGGTTTAAAATCCATATGAAGGAGAGTGTGGTGTTTCGTTTGACAAACTATGCACGTTCTGAATGATCCACATTTTGCTACTAGATGTGAGCCACCCCAGCAATTTGTACAAAGATGTCTGGATTTTACATATTTGTTATTCTCCTCAACAGAAAGATTTTTTAGAGAACCGCACGAGTATATGCGAGTTGAAGCGTTTTTACAATAATAAGACGAAGGTGTATTTTTCGAAAAGCTTTTGTCTGCCATTCAATGAGATTAAGTTTTTTGTAGGTTTTACAGTGTTTCTTGTTTGAAATGTATCGAATGAGAAATCGCTTTCCTCCAGGATTGTACACCTTCCTGGCAAAAATCAAAAAAAAACAACTCCTCTAGTGTTTGGAGTGAGCCAGATTTTTTTGCTTTGCGCAAATAATTTCCATGTAGTTGTATCCAGTTTTTCTTTGATTAGATAAATGAAAATGTACTCGTTCAATTTTTCAGTTTCACTTTTAAGGTTAAGAGTAGATTTTGTTATGCGGAAAGTATTAACTGCAATTTCACGTAACAGTAAATATTTAATTCTTGTATGACATTAATCAGGCTCAAAATAAATGCAAATGTTCTAAGGAGAATTTTTAATATCGATATAGAGGCAATTAGGGCATTAAGGGTTCCAACAATTTACCACGATTCAAAGGATGAAAAGAAACAAGCAATTTAAAAGGGCTGGGAAATCCAGAAGGAGGTAACTCCTGGTATGCGATTAGCAATAAGTGCAATAGCATGTACAAGAAGGCAGGGGCGTACCAACTGTGTTTCTCGAACAAGCGGTACAAATAATTGCTTTTTGTCATGGTTGTTAAATTGTGCCGTTTGGCCCCTTTCAAAATTAGTATTAAAGTAAATTTCACAAACAAAAACCGATTAACATTTAAGTTGATAATTTAATGCCCGTTTTTAAACAAGTTTTTAGTGGAGGTTTTTCTGGTGTTATCTATTTTTTTTTCTTGTTTTTAATTAATTTACACAACAATTTTAACCATTTGGAAATATTTAATATGTTAACTAAAATGAATACTTACTTTTTCTGCGACGATTTTGACCAAAAGCTCAAATTTATTAGACCCTTAGTACAAAATCTGACACTTTAGATATATAACGGCATTAACACCACACAAATAGGTTTATAACAATAACAACCATGAGTACAACACAACAATAGTATTTATTAAGTGGTGTTAGGATCGCTTTTTTAAGCCGTCTTATATTTTTAATTGCCTTATCAACTGTTTGTCAATTTTCAATGGCTTTACTGTTAGAGCGAATAAACAACTTTCACAAAGAATTACGAAAAGTCGCTACTTGGTAGCACACCGCCCGACTCGTAGAGAATTTTAACAGGGAATGTTATTTGACGACCGTTGAAGGATTTAACTGCTTGAGTGTTTCATACAAATAAACGCTGTTTGAAATAAAAATATGTTAACTCTTGGTAAAATTGAATTTCCTTAACTCGATTATTTCTACAAGGCGCAGTTCGATCGCCAACAGAGAAAGTTTTTTTATTATTATGCTCACTTGAGAAATATAATTTCGACGTGGTATCTGAGTTTCTTAGAAAACAGTAGAAACGTTGCACCTCTCAACGGCTTTTGAGACTTTTCCATTACCAGCGCGCGTCTGTTTGTAGGAGTCTAGCGAAACAGGCGCGAGAATATCTCTCTTCAGGATTTACTAAAGACAAAGCAGGGTGAGGTGTTAAATAAATGCGAGAACTCGGCCGACGGCAGATTCTCTAACGAGCGCCAAGTAAAATCGCTCTCTTTGCGCAAAGGTAAGTTCAACCACTAACTGTTAAAGTCACAACAATCATTTGCTTTTAATTAAAGTTTCAAATAACGGTGTGTTCATTTAAGTTAATTGATTTGTGTAGAGATCTCATTCGTTACGAATGGTAAGAAAAAACTTTTCCATTTTCACAAATTTCAGGGTATTTTTCAGTTAAATTGCAGGGGTCTAGGAATTGACTCAAAAGTCTTGGAATTTACTAAAAAGTCTAGGAATTTACGAAAAAGTATAGGAATTTACTAAAAAGTCTAGGAAGTTAGCTAAAAGAAATATAATTCGTGGGCAGTGGCCAAAACATAATTAGTGTGATGTAGTTAACATATAGATTTATGGGTTTTTGTAACTAGCTGATGAATAATTCTCGTGCAAGTACTTGCCGTGTCGTACAATTAACCTGTTTTTTCACACTTTTGGTTTTGGTCAGATAAATCCTGATAATTGATATTGGAATGAAAATATTGACGTCAAGCCTAATTTTCATCCTTGATGAGAAGTGGTAATTAAACACAAAGAAACAAGTGAGTTTTTCTTTACAAAAACTGAAAATTTATTAACATCTCTCACATCTAAAAATCTTCTAGACAGGAAACAAAGCAACTAAAAGGACATCATTTTTTTTATCATGTTTTTATTGTTATCTCTTTCAAGTGACATTGCTGAAAATTGTTGCATATAAGAATAATATTTAATATTAGATTGTCTTGCTTAAATCATCATTAGTAATTGTGTGTAATATTCTCAACAGTCCTAACAGTGCTAACATTAAAGAATACAAAAATGCTGCCCATTTAAAATTAGAGTCCATCTCTTTAATATATATATATATATATATATATATATATATATATATATATATATATATATATATATATATATATATATATATATATATATATATATATATATATATATATATATATATATATATATATATATATATATATATATATATATATATATATATATATATATATATATATATATATATATATATATATATATATATTGTGATTCTTATTGTAAATTTAACTACAGATTCACACCATTTTGCTTAGTTATCTCAGAAAAATCCAAAATATTTTAACTATTGTTGCCTGTCAAATTTAAATAAGAAATTCAAAGTGAGTAAAGAGCATTGAGCCAAAAATATAATTTATATAGGATCGGGCATGTGCCTAAAACAAATAATTTAACCTATCTGGCCAGATTGAATACTTGTTCATGGTGATTTTTAAGATTTTTTTTTAGAATATAAGATATTTTTGAAGTTCACTGCTTACTGATTTCATCAATTTTCAACTTGAATACCATTTTCATTACTGTCTGTGTTTTGTATGATTAATAAAAAATATTGTTATGTTTCACTATTGCTTGTTATTGAAACAAATTCCTAAACCTGTTTACTTAATCTCAATGACATTATGAATTGTGCCGTTATCTAAATATCTAATCAGCAGTTATCGTTAGCAAACCCATAAATGTTGCACTGAAGGTTTTAAGAATACCAGCTTTAAGTCTAAATTATCCACCAAAAGAGTAAGTATGCGTTTTAATTAAGCTTATTTTATTAATTGCAACATAATTATTGTCTTTAACTACCTGACTTGATATACAATACCAGAAGAAGTCACTTGCAATAATCTTAGTTTAAAACTCCACAATATTGACAATAAATTCTAAATTTTTAACTAAATAATAATTATTTGGTCTTCTTTAGATTAACTAAGGGGGTCTCGAATGTTTCAGTGGTTTAAAATATAACATGGGTTCTAAATGTCAGATTGTGAATATTGACAATAAATCTGTTATTATAATGATCAATCAAGCTCTAAAATAACTCCTATATTGCAAGTTCATTGAATATATAATCTGGCCAGATAGGTTATCTAGTAAGAGGTTGCATGCCCTGTTTAGCAATAAATTCGAGCGTAATGCTCACATTTATGATTTATTATTCAATTTTAAATGGGAAAGGATGAAATAAAAACGATATTCAGAGACTAAAAGTGGATGGTTAAAAATGTCAGAGTGATATTTAGATTACTATCGGCAGCACTTCCAAGATAGTTAATGTTAACATGAAAACTATTTTAATTACAGAAATTACAGCACATTCATTTATTTCTGATTTTAAGACTACATTATATATCAACAACCAAGAATATTTTCAAATAATTATCATTTAACTTTACTTTAGCAATGTAACTGCAACATAATTGAAACCGAGTTGTCTTTAAACTCGCCTTTGCTTGATCGGTTTGCCAAAACAATTTGACAGGGTGAAAAGAATATTATGGGAGTAATTTATTTCAAAAAGGATAGACTCACGTGTTCCCACAGCTGTTCGTTACCAGTAAATATGCCTTGAAGAAGTTATTCAAGCACATGAGTCCAATTAAGATCCAGATTCTTACAGGTTAAAGTTTAAAACTTCACCATAACATAACATAATAACAACATAAAAACAACACCACAGTAGAAAAAACTCCGCACCCTGAAGTCTTCTACTTGTGCGGGGTGAGCTTACATACACGTGTAGACAAAGGACACCACCCATAACTCATCAGAAGCCAGCGTTTCCACATTTCTGTGGACCGACTGTCTGAATACGGGACTCGAACCTACAACCTCCTATCTGATTTTAGAGGTTACCCACCTCGCCAACTGAGCTATTCGGCCTGTTAACTATCCAAGAGTTATCACCTATTTGCAACCAAACTTGAAAATCAGAGCCAAACATCCAGAAGTTATACTTTTCACCTACGCTCAATACCGAAATCTAATAATTGATAACCAATAGCCTAGAAATTCTGAGCCAAAAACTTAAAAGCTAGAACCCAGAAGCTTATTATTTACGATGGGATTTGTCTTAGACAAAAATCAGAGTCACAAATTTAAACACCTGAGACTGCGACACTACTCGAGTAAAATAATCACTTCAGTTAATTACGGGATCTGAACCTGCTGAGCTTAGAGTTAAAAGTACGGTAAGTTGAGGTTACGGCCGCTGAATCACGTGGCTCTAGCAAGCAGAGTCACTAGACAACTAAATTGTTGTTTGCTATTGGAGGGTCACCTGCACACTGATGCTGTCTGCTCTGCAAAAGCCAGTCGACTCGCTGCTTTGTCGCCGACTCTCTGCTGTGTTCCTGGCAAGCCTTTTTCTGTCCTCCTCTAAAACTCAAAGCGCTCTTTGTATTGAAGGAAGTACGCACCTATAGTCAGTATTCGCTCGGGCGGCAAACGTTGTTCGTGGACGGTCAACAATCCAAGTTGTTTACGAAGTCTTCTGTAACGAACTTTTTGTCGGCATTTTAATGACGACATTCTGGTCATAAATCATTTCTGTTTATGCGTATTTCTTTGAGGAACAAATTATTATTTAAGAAATGTTCTTTTCATTATAAACGTATATTTTTACGACACAATTTACGCTGCTAGATATTATTAAAGCAATTTAAATTTAGCGAGGAGTCAGAGCGATGTTTACCTTGCAGCGAATTTTCGTAAATACTGCACATCGTATTTAAATCCGAATATTTTGGGCATTTTAAATCCAAAACAATAAAGACCAGTAGTGTTTAAAAAGAAATGCATGCAGTTGTTAATACATATGCGTGGTGTCCTAAAAATGTAGGCCGACCTAAAAAGTTGAGCGCAATAAAATCTCGGCAAGCAGAACATACGAAAATTATTATTGTAACTGTAACTTGACTGGATCTGAGTTCAAACCGCTTCAGTTCTCCTAAAACGCAGGCGCTGAAAGCACATTGCAAACAAGCTGCGGTTGTACATCGCTAGAAAGTAAACTAACAAGTGTGTCGCTGATGTCATAGCAACGCAACTGCGTTATACGGGTACATCCAAAAAGATTTACTGTTCACTCTAATAAACTTTTAACTCTCCACACATATTAATGTGCAATATATGGATAAAATGCTCTTTGGGCTGCATCGATTGATTTTATTGAATAATAATTAAATGAACTCAATCATTAAACAACACTAAATAAAAAGTAAGTCTTTGAGCTTATTAAATGTGAGTGAAGTTCCGCCTCACGTGGTTTAACCTACCAGCTGCGCCTGATGAAAGAAGCTTTGAAATAGTAGACATGCAGAGACAGAATACACTGATATAAAAACTAATAAAAGTGTACTAGAGAAGATGGAAGAAGAGATGTTCAATGTGATATCATTGCGAGAAAGGGAAAAATATGTGTAACATATTTCCAGAGACAATTGTTTAACAACACAATTCGAAGCATCAAAAGAAGAGGCTACCCAGGAGGAAAGCTTCTTCAAAACATAGACCAATTAATGGAGTAAGGAAACTACAATGAAATGAAAGCAATGGCGAAGAATCAGTCATAGTGGCGACGACAGGGCGACATCACCTTTAAACGATAATGAAGTTGCATAGTTGAGTACAATATTTGAAAAAAAAAGAGGAAATTCAAATGTAGTAGTTTATTTATTATCAAATCATCTTTTACAAACAGTAGATAGCCTTAGCCTAAAAGTAACTAGTTAGCAGAACAAAACAAAAACAGATATTTTGCTTAAGTTACTTGAAATATGAACTAAAAACATAAGAGTATGATCAAACATTAAAACGAAATTACAAGGATTTTAATCAATTCTCTACACAATTATTCGAAAAAATCTTTTACTCGTCTTTTATAGGTAAAAATGAAATGAGGGACAGAACATTGATTTAACGAGTTTACTAACAGTTTAGAAACACAAAAATAAAATTACCTTAAGGTAGTGAAACAAGCAAAGGCCTTTTGTGCCACATTCTTAAGCTTATAGAAAATCAGATACATTAGTTAAAATAATGAAACATTAAAAATTGAATAGTAAAAATAAAACACTCTACATAGTTAAGTGTTTCTCCAAAATAGAGTAAGTGGCACAAATAAGCCATGTTTCTTCTTAAAATTATAGAAAGTTAGCTACATCAGTAAAAAATAATGAAACATACTGAGAAGCTAATAGTAAAAATTACATTCTGCTCAACTAACTTGTTTCTAAAAATATGTTTTAAGCAAGTAACAAAATCCATGTTTTTTCGTGCTATATTATCAAACTATAGAAAATGAGCTTTATCGGTCAAACGTAATGAAACAAACTGAAAATCTAACAGTAAAAAAAAACACTACTTAACTATAGCGTTTCTAAAATAATATTTTAGGGTCACGCAATTTCTTAAAATTATAGAAAATTAGCTACACAGTCAAAAATAATGAAGGATACTGAGAAGCTAATAATAAAAATAAAACATTCTTCTCAACTTAATTGTTTCTCAAATAAGACAAAAGAGATGTGGTTATGTGAACAAGAGCTTGTATATTATTAAAAATAAACAAAGCAAATGTTCAATCAGAACCGTACAACCAAATAGTTTTTAAAACTACAAATTAAGTTAAGTTGAAAAAGCAAAAAACATTACTAAAATTAATTCAGACAATATTATCTAAACCTAAACTGTTAGTATGATAAAAGTAATATAGCTACGTCAACCTCACTCAGCTGGCTGTGGATGGCAAGGGTTACCTATTATCTGGTCAGCTATGCGACTTGCTTCGCGAAGACCGCTCAAAAAGGCCCCATGCACTGTTGCAGGGTAGTTTCTTATGGTGTGTTCTCCAGCAAAGAACACTCTAGCCGGTCCGGATGTGACAGAAACTCCTTGAGCGTTTGGCGGTATGACAGGTGATGCCAACAAATCATAGTCGCTACCGGAACTACCCACAGCTACAAAACTGTAGGAACCTCTAGACCAGGGATCGGCCCTCCAGCGAGTTACTACCGTCTCTTTAGGTTGAGGTACGCCTGATTGGCCAAAGATACCTCTAAGGACGGCAATGCATCTGAAAAGAGAATTCCAATATCAAAATAAATTCTTAGAAGTCGTTATTATTACTAGACAAGTGAAAAAACTCCGACATTAGCCACATTGGAAAACTTTAAACAATATATACATCATATAGCTACGTTCTATTATTTAAGTCTTAAGGTCTCTGACACCACCCATTTGAATTTTCATCGCTATAATGCTACTGCGCCAACTTACGATCCTGCGAGTAGTTTTCTATCTCGACATCGTATATTTAGTGTTAATGCAGCAGTCGCCCAGCTCGCTTCTGTGTTGAGTTATAACTACTTTTGCTCTTGTGGATCAATGTTAGTTTTTGTATTAGTGATTTTCTGAAAATACTTTGTGAGTTATTGATCATTCTACATGATCAAATAGGTGTATAAATTTATATTTTTTACCCGGACCATTTTTTGAAAAAGGTTGACTTGAGTATTTTTGTTCGACAGAACATGGCTGGTTTGAGTTATGAAAGGAAGCAAGCAGCGATTGAACGCCTCTGACAAGAAAGTATGGATAAGATGAAACAGCAGATAGTGATAGCAGGTTGGAAGACGTTGATTTTGAAGTGATGCATCATGAGTCTAAGCAGGTCGTTTCAGAAAATGAAGCTGATGAAGCACATTATCTATAGAGAATGAAATTGATAACGTTCAGTCAATATCCCCTACAGGATTTCCACAACCATGTTACACAAGCAAAGATGGAACACCATGGAGAAAACATTTGAATCAAAATCGCAAAATGCAGACACGTGCCATAAATATTATTACACAAGTACCTACTAGGAGTTAATGGTGAGGCACAGGAGAAGAAATAGCCAGTTGAAATATAGAGCTTGTTCATAACAGATTAAATGTTACAAAAGATTATCTCCTTTACCAATAGCTATATTCGGTCAAAGAATCACAAGAAGGAATACAGGAATACAATTTTTTGATGAATTTAATTACATACTGCCAAGGTATTTTTCGACGCCAAAGTACTACAGTTGATCAGATGATATTAGCGTTCAAAGGTCAATGCAATTTTAAGGTGTACATACCAGGTTAGGTAGGTTAGGTTAGGGTATGGCCTCAGATTATATTTATTACCAGATGCAAAAATGTATGTTGGTCAGCAACCGCCAGGACTATATAGAATGGATACATCTAATATGGTCCTTTTTCCAAGACTATGTCTGCCTATTTGGGGTAAAAAGAAATATCATCATGGACACTTTTTCCACTACTACTGCTCTCGTCGATAACCTCCGAGGGATCACAAGGTAACTATTATAGGTAGTCTCAGAAAAAATAAGCCGCAAATTCCTGGAGATATGATGTTCAAACAACCGGAGAGGAAGACGATGTTTGCATTGCGAAAAAACTGCACATTAGTTTCTTATCTACAAAAAAAAAATATTTTCCCCTTGACAACAATACACGAAGATGACACCATGGACGAGGAAACAGGTAAACCACAACTGATAATTCAGTATAATAAAACAAAAAGTGGAGTAACTGTGGTGAACAGACTGTGAGAAAGTTATAACTGTGCGCATATCACCCGGCGTTGGCCATTGGTATTTTTTTGTTATATGAACGTTGGTGGCATAAACTCTTTTGTAATATACAAATGTATATAGACAAAAACATACCCCGGAGGTTGTTTTTGGAAAAGCTTGATTTTGGTCTTATTGAGAAGCATGTTAAACGTCAACAAGTGGCAAGATCTATTAGTCTGAGAATTTGTGTAATTTATGGTATCATCGACAAAAATGAGCCCCTAAATTTTTATATAATCGTTGTAATTATTGTTCCGCCAAAAAGAATACAAAAACTAAGTACAGTTGTCATTTCTTACCAGAGGCGTCGCGATTAAATTCGCGGTGCTACTGCGGGTGGGCCAGATCAACCTACAGCATAGCCGGAACGCCACTGGGCAGCTGGCAAAGCTCCTCACAGGCGGCCCAGGCGGAGTTGTGTTGATCCAAGAGCCTTATGTGTATAGGAAGCAAGTGAGGGGGCTTGGAGGAATCGGCTTCAACATTCTAGTTGGTGGCGAAGCAGAGGAGGAACAACCTAGGACATGCATACTGACGTGGAGGGATCTGGACGTGATGTTGCTGCTGCAGCTCGGATCCAGGGACGCCACACTAGCTGTCCTGGAGTATAAGGTGAATAATATAAGGCTTAAGGTTATGATGTGCAGCCTTTATGTTCCCTACAATTGGCGGGGGCTGCCTCCGTCAGAGGAGTTTGTGCGTATCGTCGAGTTCGCGAGGGAACATGGGTTACAACTGATAATAGGCTGCGATGCCAATTCTCACCAGAGATTATGGGGCAGCACAAATACCAACCCACGCGGTGAGGCTCTACTAGAGTATTTGGCTACAACGAACCTAGATGTATTAAATAGAGGTACAGCTCCAACGTTTGTCAATCGCATTCGGCAGGAGGTGATCGACATCACGCTAGCGAGCAGAGGAATAACGGAGGATATATCTAACTAAAGGGTGACGGAACACATATCAATGTCTTATCATCGTATGATCAGCTTTGAATTGGATGTGGAACGTGAGAGCACTCCCCCCAGGAGAAATCCAAGAAATACCGACTGGGATGCCTACGTAATAGGCCTCGGAGAGTCGCCAAGGAGCCCAGAGGAGAGAAGACTCTCTACAGAGATTAGATAGTGAGGTTGAGGGCCTATAAGGTAGAATAATGGCAGCCTACGAGGCCGCGTCACCACTTAGGGGGAACCGTCCATCAAAGTCAGATGGCGGATCTCGCCGTACTACGCGGGCGGACACTGGGAGCCTTAAACCGAGCCGTCCGAGAATCGAGTGAAGCGACCTGGGACAAATTTAGGACTGCCAGAAGGGAGTTTAAGAAGGAACTGCGACGGAGTAATCGCGCTAGTTGGAGCGCGTACTGCGGGGAAGTCAACTCGCTGCCGGACGCAGCCAGGCTGGTAAGGGTACTCAAACAGGAGGTAGGCAGTAATGTAGGATCCTTAAGGAAACCGGACGGGAACTGGAAAAGCACCGGTGAGGAGACCCTGCGTCATCTCGCCGAAGTTCACCTATCGGGCGGTGGAGCCATCACAGGGGCCGCCGACCTGGGCCGGTGGACGGTTCCGCATGCGGACTGGCAGCTAGCAGAGGGGGTGGTCACGGATGGCTCTATAGCCTTGGCGTTGGGCGAGTTCGCTCCTTTCAAGTCCGCAGGCTGTGATGGGATTTTTCCGGCCCTGCTCCAGAGGGGCCTGGGTATACTGCTTCCCAACATAAGGGAGGTTTTCCGGGCCAGCCTGGCGTGGGGCTACGTCCCAAAGGCCTGACGCCGGGTTAGGGGGGTCTTCATTCCCAAGCCGGGAAGGGAGGACTACACGCTGGCCAAGGCGTACAGGCTAATCAGCCTTATATCATTCCTGCTTAAGGCATTGGAAAAGATAGTTGATAGGTTTATGCTGGGGGGGGGGGGGGGATCATCAAGGAGACGGAGACGGTGCTCCACGCTGTGACGCGGAAAGTTGAAATGGCCCTACACTACGGGGAGAGCGCATTAGCTGTGTTCTTCAATGTGGAGGAGGCCTTTGATAAGGCAAGGACGGATACGGTCTGTACCGCCCTACAGGATAGGGGAACGCCGAGGTCCCTAATTAGCTGGGTGGCGAGCATGCTGGAGGACAGGAGTATCGCTGACCTTGAGAGCCGGGGCTGGACGGTGGGGTGACGGGCGGCTGTGCTCAGGGCAGCTGCCTTTCGCCCCTTTCGGCAAATTCCTCGGCGTCGTCTGTGAGTTCATGCAAGCTGCCTGTAGCATAATCGAAAGGTGGTGTGGTGAACAGGGACTCTCCGTAAACCCGGCGAAGACGATCCTGTTTACCAAGAAGAGGAAGGTAGAGGGGTTCAGGGCGCCCGTGATGTTTGGAAAACCTTTAGCTTTAATGCGGGAGGTCAAATATATGGGGGTGATCCTGGATCCCAAACTAACATGGGGGTCGCAAATAGCACGAGTAGTGAGGAAGGGAGTAGCGACCCTCTGGTAGCTGCGTCGTGTGATAGGGAGGATCTGGGGACTTAATCCTCGGATCCTTCATTGGATCTACACTGCGATCGTCAGGTCGAGAATCCTTTATGGGGCGTTGGTCTGGTGGTGTGGTGTGAACAAAACTACCAGCAGGAAGCTGGGCAAACTCCAAAGGCTGGCAATCCTGGGTATCACAGGCGCTATCAGGATGACACCCTCAGCCACGCTAGAGGTCCTTTTGATGCTGCCACCGCTTCCCATCTGTATCAGAAGGGAGGCTATGGCGTCGCACCTTAGAATGCGAGACTCAGGAAACTGGTGCGGAGAGGGAGCAGTAATATGGCATGCAAGAGTCGCCAAAGAGGTGAAAAGGAAATTCCGATTTCCGTCATAAAGGTGCGGGATGCCGAGGACGATATTAGGTTTACTAGGCCATACACCCTCAGGATCCCCAGTAGGCATCAGTGGAGAGAAAATGAAGTTGCATTCCAGCCCGCAAGCCTTGTCTGTTCTACCGACGGATCGCGGATGGAGGACCAACAATCCTCCGGGGCAGGAATAAACATCGAGGGCCAAAGACCGAAAAGCATATATTTGACATCCCGGCGTCCGTTCTGTGGCCCGGAGCCTGCGATAGGCATAAGTAGGAAGACAGTCTCTGTCGCCTTAGACAGGTGGACCGAGGAAGCAATGGAGAGGCACTGGGGGTCGGTCTGTGGCTGCAGGCAGGCGAGGGAGTTCGTGGAGGGGTCGGACAGAGATAAAGCTGTCTGGCTACTCGCAAGGATTCGACCTACGCTTCGCCGCATCCTTGGGGTGCTGACAGGCCACTGAGCCCTTAGAAGACACTTCAGATTGATAGGCGTAGAGAGGGATCCCATTTGCCAGGCATGAGGCAAGGATGAAAAAACGTCCTACCACGAGTTATGTGAATGCGAGGCTTTTGGGAGTCTTCAAGCAGAATTGTTCGGATCGAGGACTCTGCAGAGGAATCAGGTAAGTACCGTCCAATTGAAGATCGTCACGGCTTTCATCTCGAGGTCGAGGCGGTTTGGCGATGGAACCGAGGAAGAGTAGAGCATGGTTGCTGGGTTACTGGGGTTGGCAAAAAGGGCCCATTGTGGCCTACTTGCTTGGCATTGGCCTCCCCATCAATGCTACTACTACTACTACTACATGACAAGCAAACGTACATACCGACAGACCGATAGACCGACCGACCGACAGCAAAAAGAATTTTCGTTCCAGAATCAAGTTTCCTAAATGTTTTGAGACTTTTTACGCCGTTTTAGCAACAAAAAAATCGAAATTTTTGTCAACAATATTCCACCCCCACACATTTAATCCCTAATTTAATTTCAACGCAGAATACCAGATGTTTGATGAAATTAAAAGTTTTTAAATAAATAAACCCTGAAACGTTATATTAGCCGAGTTTTACCGAAAAAAGGCCAATTTTCACCAAATCACCCCCCCATTTATGTCACTACCCGCCAAATCGATTTTACCCAAAAAACAATCCTAACCGTTCGTTTGTTGAGCGCTAACTGTTTACCAAATTTGAAGACGATATCTCAATTCCTTCTAAAGTTATAGTGGGTGCAAACAGTCAAACATAAAGACCGACAGACAAAAAAAAGTTTGCTCCCAAATCATGTTTTCTATAAGTTTTAATACTTTTTATGTTTAAGCGAAAGTTTTTTTTCGTTTTTGTCGCCGATGCGATATTTCCACACGTTGTGACGATGTGGAAGTAATAAATTAATATTACAGCAAGACAAAGCACCCTCCACACTATACCATTGCTGTTGGTCGTTAGCTGGACGAAACATTTCCTGGAATATTGATTGGGCGAAGAGCAGCAATAGAATGACCTGCAATGCCGCCAGATTTAAACCGTTCAGATTTTTTTGTGCTTCCGCCTGAGACATACGATTTACACTACCCTGCCAGAATGCGTAGACGATTTACGCCCACGCATCATCGCCGAATGCCTACAAATTTCACCAGAAAATCTTCGCAACGGACGAAACCGCGTTGAATGAAACCTGCATTATTGCATGGAAGCTGGGGGTCAGCATTTAGAACATTTAATACATTAGTATACTGCTGGGGTAATGCAAAATAATGTAAGAAACTTGTTAGTTTTCTTGATAATTTTAAAAAAGAGAATTGATTAGATCAATACGCATTTCCGTTTAAAATTTTAAAGCTTAAACTCACTCCTGCTAGAGGGATGAACGGACGGGATTAAAAATATCGGTAAACATCTCCCTCAAAATAGAAATTGGGCTGTGCGAGCGATTTTTTTTTACACAGAAGGAAATATGAAAAATTGGGTCTGCTCTGCTTTCGCTGCGCCACTTTGTATAACTAAAATTGATGCTTACCCAAATATGAATCGTGTAAAGTCCCAGCTAAACACACTGTAGAATATCACAAACAAACCGCATGCACATAATATCAAATTTTACTTACCTTCCGACGATCACGTCATCAGTCACATTTTCCATGATAGCAGCTGCTTCACCAGCGACTAGAGCTAGTAACACTGGTGCCTTATATAAATTCCAGAAAAGAAACAGTTCTCCTCTACTGGCTGTGGTGCTCCCAACATGACCAAACAGATTTGCTTGAGGGTTCCAGAATATACGCTCGAAACATAGTACAACTTTATTTAGGTTACCAAAGCCTAAACGTTGGATAGCTGAAGTTTTCCAATCAGGTAAAGGAGGTGAAAATTGAACCGTGTTGAGTTGACCACCAGATGGCGCAGCACAAAGTTTTAGGACTCCAAGAGGGAGAGTACATAAGACAACGTCGGCTAAAATAAAATAAATTACCATTAGTTCATTTTAAATCGACCTTTACTTCATTTTACTTCTACATCGTCAATACGTGTGAAAGTATGGCATCGGCGACAAAAATTTAAAAAATTATTTTGGCTTGAACCTCGTAAAAAGTGTCAAAACATACAAAAAAGTCTGGACGTACCAAGTGCGTTATGGTAGTGATTTTTCATAAAAATATTTTTAATAGCAAATACATGTTTTTTTTAAGAAAGGAGGCATCATATTTGGTGACCAGTATAACCTATATAGTAGAGACAATATAATATGTTTCATCAAAATAACTTTATTTTTTGAAAATGTACAAAAATTTCCGAAAGTAAACTTAAAATGTACCCGAAAAAACTGGTTTCTTGGCTAACTAACCGTATAGGTTAATAGTAACTTGAGCTATTCAAATTTGAAGCATTTCATGAAAAGTCGCTACCATTACACACTTGCTGCGTCACGAATTTATTTGCTTCCAAACATGCACATTTCGATGGAAAATGCAAAAATTCAATAACATAAGGCGTGTTCGATTAAAACCAAAAAGAAAATTTGTATGACCAACGACTTATGAGCCAATCTGTAATTATAGAAATAATTTTTTTAGATGTAGCTCAAGACACCCTATAATTAATGTACACAATTTTTTTCGTATCTTGTATAATAACGGATATATTGAGCTTTATTGAACGAAATTCAACAAAAATTATATACGATTAAACTATAAACTCTATAGCTAAACTACTGCCAAAGCATCAGAGAAAGGGTCTCTTTTATATGAATTCCCTAGAAATATTTTAGTAAAATGAAAGACAATGACGGTTGAAGCTAAGACTTCAGAGTTTGTAAAACATTCTTCCTGATACATTTTCTTTACATAACCGGTATTAGTTTCAGGTTCTTTGTCTAAATGTTGCTAATTTTCACGTTTTAAATCACGACTAACGTTTAAAAAAAACATTTCTTTTTTCTTTAAATGCCTGTAACTTTTTTTGTCTTTTAACCTACATAGGAAATTCTGGGACATAATTTACTTTTAATGATATAAACCCGCACACTAAATTTGTTCCCCTTGCTTTGTTACTTTCGGAGATATAAATTTTTCACGAAAGAAAACCACAACATTTTCCGGATAACGAACTTATCCAAGCCACTTGCAAAAGGAACGTACTTACCAAATTTGATCTAAATCGGCCAATTCTTTTTTGAGTGAAACACGTCAATTGTAGATTAAAAAAAGTCTGGACGCAGAAAGTGCGTTAGGGTAGTTAATTTTCATAAAAATGTTTTCAATAGCAAATATGTCTTTTAGTAAATTTTCTTTTGAAAAATCACTAATGGGGAGACCCGACTTTTGAAATTTGAAAAAATTTCTTAAATGACCGCGAACTCGCCCCATAGAACCCACATCCGGAGTCAGTTCCAATTTATATATATATATATATATATATATATATATATATATATATATATATATATATATGTATATATATATATATATATATATATATATATATATATATATATATATATATATATATATATATATATATATATATATATATATATATATATATATATAAACATAAAAATGGAAACTGACCCCAGATATGTTCTAGGGGCCTAATTAGCGCTTATTTGAAAACATGTTTTCAAAATTCAAAAGTCAGGATCTCTCCATTGGTGAATTTTTTTAAAGAAAATTCACAAAAATTTGATTTGGAAACGAACATTTTTTTGTCTGTCAGTCTGTATGTCTGTCTGTTTGTATCCACGATAACTTTAGAACGAATTAAGGTACCGTCTTCAAATTTGGTATACGGTTAGCACCCGACAAACGAACGGTTCGAGTTGTTTTTGGTCAAATCTCCCTAGGGGGTAGGCCATGAATGGGGGTGATTTGTCAAAAATTGACATTTTTACGTAAAACTGAAGTACCATAACGTTTTAAGGTTTGTTTATAGAAAACTTTCAATTTCATTAAACATACATCTGGTATTATGTGCTAAAATTAAATTAGGGGTTGAATCTGTGAGGGTGGCATATTAGTGTCAGAAATTTCGATTTTTTTTGCTAAAACGGCGTAAAATATCTCAAACATATAAAAAAATTGCTTCTAAAAAATGTTTTGTCTGTCGGAGTGTCGATCGGTCTGTCGGCCTAAAAGTCTGCCCGATAGTGGGCGCAATAACTCTGCAACGAATTTAGATATCTTCAAATTTGGTATCCAGTTATCACCCGAAAAAGGAACGCTTCGAATTGTTTTTGAGTAAAATTGCTCCAAGTGGTAGCGGATGATGGAGGAGATTTTTTCATAGCTAATCGAAAGTTGCAGTTCTTTGTGAGCTAAACACGCCCATGATAAAGCCATTCCCATCATTCTTCGCGTACGCGAATGATGTTAATTGTGATTTTTTTCTTAAATTTGCAGTTTGCCTGCACCAATAAAAGTGACACTCCATGTCGCCATTGTTAATTTGGTGTTTCCCGGAAAACCCTGAACCAGCGCTCCTCAAGTTCGGTTGAACAAATTGGCGTCTAAGCTGGATGGCGTGCTTTTGTCCGATAAGCGGTTTTCAGTACATTAAGGCTGCTGGTCCCGGTTCAAATTACCGGCTGGTAGGCGCCGACCCAGGAATTTTAAGTTAACCAAGAGGTCTTCTATTTCCTGCAAATGTGTTGCAAATTTACACAATTAATTTCTGTTAATAATATTAAGCCCACTGAAATCGTGTATTGTTTTAATAAGTTTTCGCGAAAAAAAAAATTCTTTTAGGGATTGATTTAACCAATTTTCGTAGAAACTTTATTTATCATCAGATTTTTATAAACCAAAGTTTTAACACATTATTGTGAACTTTTTTGTTGTAATTTTCGTGAAAAACATTTTTTACGTGAAAAACTTATGGCCACAACACGACTTGAAACTTTCGAAAAATGTCTCAGATGAATTAAGCCTCCGAGAACCCATATCTTATGTCAATATTGATTGAACTAGGCCCCCTAGAACCTACATCGGGGGTTAGTTTTAGTTTTTATCTGTTTACATATGCATTTCTACGGTAAAGCTCCATATATCCGTTATTATAACAGATACGAAAAAAAATTGTGTACGTTAATTACATGATATATTGAGCTGCATCTTATAAAATTATTTTAACAATCACAGGCTGGCCCATAAGTCGTGGTGATACAAATTTTCTTTTTTTTTGAACACCCTTTTTAACATTGCATTTTTGAATTTTTTTTTATCTAACCATAATGCATGTTTGTAGTGAAAAAATGAATAGCGTCATTTTCAAGTTATTTCAGTTATTTTGTCACTTTCCACATTTTTGGCAGATATCAAAAATTATGATACGGCTTTTTAACCAATAGATAGGAGGGTCCCATAAGACTGACGCATTCAGAGGGGTCTTCGTTTATATTATCTGCTGAAAAAATCGAAATGCCGTATACAGGGCGCCCTTGAATAATGGCTGAATTTAAAATAAAAATTTCTAGATGCAGCAAGTGCATTATTGAAGTGAATTTTCATAATAATTTTACACTATAAGTACGACATATTACTAGAATTAACACTTTAAACTTAAACGGACCTTAAAGGTTGGATTAAAAGCCCTAATAAAGGTTTGTTTGAAGATTTTTTTCGAAAGTTTTACAATAGATATGTTTCTATTATCAAAAAAGAACATATAAATCTTGTGTTCTAGCTCCTTTTCAGACAAATGCCCAAAATTCGGGTTTCTATGAAGCTAGAAAATTTAAATATGGTATACCTACCTATCTAGGTACAGGAATAATATATTTAAAAGAAACTTGTATTACAAATGTTGTTAAAGCTACAAAAGCTCTCTAAAATAAAGTTAATATATAATATTTAGAAAAAGAAAGTATCTGCCATATTATAAATGTAGTAGGTATTTTTCCAACAATAAAACATTTTTGTTAAACAAATTATTTTCCTTTTTATCAACAATAAAAAATTTCAGCTCAAATTTGTAATTATAGACTTAAAGATGAAAAAGTTATCCAGGCGTTTTAAAGAAAAATTTGATATTGGTCCGAACGTCTAAAACTTGCGAAATATGTTTCTGCCAAATATTACAGTTGGTGAAATAAAAACAAAACGTATATGTGAATCGTGCCGGAATAGAAGACGCACCGGCCGTCAAGTTTAGTGATAAGCCGAAGACGGTTACCACTCGGCTAATGGAGCTGCTTATTGACACGGTATTATTCGCGTGCTTAAACCTTGATCTTCCCAAGCTACCTCTTCAGTATGAAACTTTAACTGGGGGTTCATCAAGCTACAAATATAGTGTATTTTAAAAATGTATTGAATCTCCCACTTAAAAAGCACTACTACTGATGGTTACCATCACGCACTTGCTGCGTCCAAATTTTTCAGTGAATTTTCGTAGAAAGAATTCACTAGTGAGGTGATCGCGATTTATAAATTTTAAAATTATGTTTTAAAACTGCGCGCGAACTAGGGGCCCTAGAACTCATATCCAGATATGGGGTCAGTTTTAATTTTATGACACCGATAATGAAAAAAAAGGCCGATTGTGATCAAATCTGAAAGGTACCTTCGTTTCGTAGGTGGTTTGGATCGGTTCGTTATCCATAAAAATCGGACTGTCAGGCAAACATCGGTTTCCTAAAGGAAAATTTTTGTATCTCCAAAAAAAAAACAAAAAAAAACAAAGGTGTGGCAACTAAATGTAGTCCATAGGTTTTTATTTAAAAAAAAGGTATACAGAATACCAAACTTTAGAACTCTAACTTAAAACAAAAAGCATTTAATAATAAAAAAATTTGGTGCCGCTAAAGGTTACAGGAAGACACAACAAAATATTTGTATATTTAGCAAAATCTATCAAATAGCATAAACAAATATGATTTTTCTTGGTGCATATATAATTTACGTAAAAAAATCCATAATTTCTATGAAAATTTACTACCATAACCCACTTGCTGCATTCAGACATTTTACTTATTAATCTTTAATACGCGACCAATGCTTTAAAATTATATGAGTGAATTTTCATTAAGAAAATAGAGAGGTATCGATGGTGAGACTTTCGGAAAATTTCTTCAAATGAGCGCGAATTAGAGCCTCTGGAGCCCGTTTCCATGGTCAGCTAAAATTTATATATATATATATATATATATATATATATATATATATATATATATATATATATATATATATATATATATATATATATATTTGTGTGTGTGTGTATCCAACCGATAATTCAAAAAATACTTATTACCCTTATTTTGTTAATGGCTTGGATGAGTTTGTTCATCAGATCTTCACGCCCAATTGTTCTTAACAAACAATTAAAAAATATTTTTTAAAACGCAATATCTCTCAAATTCTTTAAGTGATTGAAACGAAAATTTACAACTTAAATGAACATAGACACCAATTTTCAAATCTTTTGATCAAAGAAAAATAATGTTATTCGAAATTAACATTAAAATAATCCTCGACATCACTTCAAATTCTGTAATGCAATATCTACAATGTTGGACAAATACAGATGATGTTACCTGTACTGCTATGCTATTTAAATAAATGGTCGATAAAAATCTAAACAATGGAAGTTGCAAGTGTTAATCCAACATGTCAGAACGTAGACAGGGACGCCATCACGGTGCGAAACCAGGTAGTATGTTGCCACAACAGCTCTAGTTAGCACAAAATGTTATAGATGGAGACATTTGTACAATAAACTAACAATTTTGTAGATGTCAGACCTGGCCCATTTCTTTTATAATACCGGGACAATGTTTGCTTTCAAAAGCGCTAAATTTCAGCATGCGACAATGTTGTTTGAAAGTACAAAACCTGATGGCACGGGAGCAAATTATTTTGTACGATTAACAAAATCTACTGAATATAGCAGATAAATAATAGGTTTTGTTGGCGCAAAAAATTACTTTGAATATTTTATAGTTCTTATTAACACATGTCACGGTTCGAAACGTCAAAATTGGCATTTTTAGGCAAATAACTTGAAACTAATACATGATATGTAAAATAAATGTCATAAGAAGTGTATTTTGCAAGGCCTTGTGTTTCAGCGTTAACAGTCATTCTTCTTCATTTTACTAAAATTTCACATAGTCCCCTTCACTGATGCTTTGGCAGTAGTGTCAGTTATATAGTCAGAGTATAATTTTTATGAAAGTTTCGTCCAAAATAATTCGCTATTGAGGAGACCGCGAGAGAACAAAATGTATACAATACTTACAGGGTGTCTTGAGCTGCATCCCACAAAAATATTTTTTTAAATCACAGGTGGCGCATAAGTCCTTGGTGATACATTTTTTTAATGGAACGCTCCTTAAATTATTACATTTTTGCATTCTTCATCGAATAACAATGCATGTTTGTAAAAAAGTTGATCTCACGTTTTTGGCACATTGCAAAAATTGTGATAGAGACTCATGAAATTGACGCATTCAGGAAAGTTTAAATGTATACTGTTTGTCGAAAAACTCGAAATGCCATATGCAGGCTGCCTTTGAATACTCGCTGAATTTGGAAAAATTTAAACTGTCGTAACTCAATATGTTCACATGGAAGAGCTTATGTTTAATGTTCCCGGAGTGAAGGGCATGTCCTTGGCTTCAACTTTTGTATAAAGACTCCAGTTTTGCAAATATTTACATTTATAATCGCATACCATGATTTTGTAAATAATGATATCTTGGCAGGTGTTTGAAGAGGTGCGTTGACCAGAAAAATCGGACCAGTTTTTCGGGAACATTTTAATTTTAATTTCGAAAAATTTTTGTAGATTTTCAAACAATAAAGTTATTGTGGTGAGATATGGTACATTGTTTTTATTATAAAGGTTATACTGTTAACCAAATTTGATGTCGTTCATTAAAAAATACGTATTTATCATTAAAAACATTTTTATGAAAACTAACTCCCACAACGCACTTGCTGCATTCAGACTTTTGGGTGGTTGTGCTGGCTACGACGCGAGACGACATACAAGTTTTTAACAAGCTGCAAATAAAATTTTACTTATGCAGACTTGACATACGTTTAACTTGGTGGTTAAGAGTGCTGGAGAGACAACACATCATTTTCTGCTACAGAACTTGTAAGTTTAATGCTACTCAACTAGCAATTCCGAGTAATTGTTTGTAAACGGTAATTTTCAACTGCAAATATGCCTAGCATATACGAATGTACGTACAACGCAGATGCTAGCGTATCTGAACATACGTAGTAGTATGAGCAACCCGTCTAAGAAACTGTTCGTTAGGAAAATTAACACATAGTGAACTCTAAACATCGCTGTCTGCAACGAATATATACATTTATAGTTGATTACAGTGTGTACGGTCCCTATTCAGGCAGGTGTTTGTATAATTTATACATGTACATCGAGTTCCAAAAGTTATACTAGTCAAGAAAAGCGCAAACTTGGACCGATTGATTAACCTCACAGCTGCAAATTCATCTTGCCTGATTTCGATCCCCAACAGCAGTAGAAATGTAAATACGCAGATTTTGTGTTACTACCAAAAGATGCGTGACAAGAAAACTCAACTCGCTATATATATATATATATATATATATATATATATATATATATATATATATATATATATATATATATATATATATATATATATATATATATATATATACATATAGGGTGGCGCATTGAAAACGAAACGGACCAATTTGCGCCCAGAAATTTTTTTTTAAGAAACGCTGAAACACGTAAATTTTAAAATTGAGGGGGACATGTTTTGACATAAAACTCAACTTTTTCACATCAACCCCTTAGGGGTGGTGATAACAACCCTTACATTTTAAATAGGGAACATGGGTCAAGTGTTACATCATTTGAAAGCCCTTTTTTTTTCTGAATTCAGCGCACTAATCTTTTTGGAAGTTTTAACAACTCGTTTAAAAATTATTCACAGTTGAAGATGCAAAAACGCATTTCACTCATTCCGATAAGAAATGTGCTGATTGTCAATGATTTGTTGGTTTGTTAACAAAAAATGGATTATCAGAACATTTCTTATCAATTCAGTTTATCGGTCGGTTTGATACTTGATAGTACTACCGAAAATTAATTTCACAGTGGTGTATTCTGTAGAAGAAAGAGTTGAAATAATTACTTTTTTTTTAAAACGATGACTGTGCCAACCGTACCGCAAACTTGTTTAATGAACGACATCCGAACAGACATGTTAACAGAAAATAAATTTTGGTGTTAGTTGCAAAGTTTCGATAAAGTGGTTCAGTAGCCAACAAAAAACGGGATCCTGAACGTGAATTTCCGGTTAGAAATGAGACTACTGAGATTGAAGTTTTAGGAAAAATTGCTGCAGATCCAACTTTGAGCACGAGAAAATTGGCCACTGTTTCAAACATCAAAAGAATACCTATTAAGCTAATATTGAAGCATCATAAATTTCACCCGTATAAAATTCATCTAGTACAACAACTGAATGAAGATGATTTTGATCGGCGGCTGGAGTTTTGTGAAATTATGACTGCACGGATAGCTGATAACGGGAACTTTCTGTTCAATATCTGTTTTTCAGACGAGTTTACGTCTTTATTAAACTCTATAGTCAATCGTCATAGTTGTCGTTATTGGGCAGATAACAATCCAAGAAATTTTCACAAAGTCCACACTCAAACTCCACAGAAATTGAATGCCTGGACTCGCATTTTTGGAGACCGTTTAATCTAACCAACTTTTCTTGATGGCAATTTGAGTGGCGAAACGGATTTGGAGTTACTAGAAGATATCGTTTACCCTCTACTAATTGACATTGTTGAAAATGATGATCGCTATCAAAAATCAATTAGTGTTACAGCAAGATGGCGCTCCTTCGCATTTTTTACAACGTGTTAGAGAGTTTTTGAACAGAGAGTTTCCAGGACAATGGATTGGGCGTAGAGGTGCTATTGAGTGGCCTCCTAGATCACCGAATTTAACTCCTTTAGACTTTTTTCTATGGGGCCATTTAAAGACTAGACTTTACGCAACAGAACCGGAGTCTCTGGAAGAATTACGACGACGCATTGTTGAAGAATGCCGTCTAATAACTCCACAAATGCTCCAGAATGTCAGAGCTCGTTTCGAACAAAATTTGTACTTGTGTATGGAAGCTGGTGGTCAACAATTTGAACACTTACTTAATTGAATAAACATTTTTGAACGTTTGGTTTTGTTTTTTAAGTTTTTTAACGAAAAAATGACTAAATAGTGCATTTCTTATCACAATGAATGAAATACGTTCTTGCAACTCCAACTGTGAATAATTTTTAAACGATTTGATAAAACTTCCAAAAAAATTAGTGCGCTGAATTCAGAAACGATAAAGTTTTCAAATGATGTAACGCTCGACCCATGTTCCCTATTTAAAATATAAGGGTTGTCATCATCACCCTTAAGGGGTTGATGTGACAAAGTTGAATTTTATGTCAAAACATGTCCCCCTCAATAATAAAATTGACATGCTTCAGGGTTTCTTAAAAAAAATTCTCTGGACGCAAATCGGTCTGTTTCGTTTTCAATGCGCCACCCTGTATATATATATATATATATATATATATATATATATATATATATATATATATATATATACATATATATATATATATATATATATATATATATATATATATATATATATATATATATATATATATATATATATATATATATGTATACAGTGTGGAACACCTAAATGGAGTCACAGTTGCACCGCCAAACCCCAAAATTTTAAATAGGAAGTAGGAGCTTGTGATACCTTATCTGAAACCTTTTCATTCCCTGTTCAAAAAAGCTACGGTTTTAAAATATATTGCAAACGTTAACAGTAAAAAACAAACAAAAATCATGACATTGACGAACTTCGCTACAACACACTAAAAAATCAATAACTAATTGCGTTTCATGCTTGATATCGAAAAAGCAAGCAAAAACAATTTTAGTGACCTTTTTGGACGGTATCAATTTAAAAAAGACATAAAAAGTTATCAAGATTCTTCACAGTTGGCAATGTTACTTTTGTTCAAAACGCCTTAGCAAATTGCTGCCTGATTGTAACCCAATGATAGTAGTTGTCAGTTGTTAATTGTAATTTAGAAACATTATTTATTTAACAGAAATGCATAAAATAACAATTCTACAGATTAAAGGAAATTAAAGGCTTTTACTACCAGACAACTGAGTTATTCTTAAAACCCTACGCGTTTCAACACATTATCGTGCCATCTTCAGGGGTTTAAAACTAGAATGTAAAAAGGTGATTGTCAGAAACTGTTTCTGGTAGGTCTACCATGCAAGTTACTAACACTGCAACTACAGAAAGAATACAAAGTCCAGCAAAGCTAAATGTCAAATACAGAGTAGCCCTAACGGCCATGCAATATTTAAACTGACATTAGTGTCAGGAATTATAAACATTTCTATCAAAATGTACAATTTAAGATTTAAAAACTTAAGACGGGACTGGGGTCCCACAAATATGAACAACACTCTTATGAAGTTAGAAGCAATAAATTAAAATTCAAACTAGTCAATTACATAAAAAGCTATAGACAAGCGCAAACATAAAAGCAAAGCAGGCCGCATAGCCGAGCATAGCTCCCCCTAGGGGAGTGCGGCTTGCTTTGATTTTATGTTTGTGCTTGTCTATAGCTTTTAGTGAATTTTCTTAAAAAAAAATTCACTAATGAGGAGATCTCGACTTTCGAATTTTGAAAAAATTTCTTCACATGAGCGCTATTTAGGACCCCCGGAACGCAAATCCGAGGTCAGTTTCAGACTTTATATGTTTATATATATATATATATATATATATATATATATATATATATATATATATATATATATATATATATATATATATATATGTGTGTGTGTGTGTCACACCTATAACTTAAAAAATAATGGACGGATTTTGATAAAATTTGGCACATACCTTCCTTTCGCAAGTCGCTTGGATAAATTCGTTAGCCAGGAAAATCCGCCGAGGTTTTCCCGGAAAATTTTGTGTTTTCTTTCGAAAAAAATCGAAAAAAAATTATATCTCCAAAATTAACAAAGTAAGGGCAACCAAATTTCATACGCGGGTTTATATCATTAGAGGCAAGTTACCTACCAAAATTTAGCTCCGCAGGTTAAATGACAAAAAAGTTACAGGCATTCAAAGAAAAATAAATTTGTGTTCTCTTCAAAACGTCAAAATCGCGATTTTAAACGTCAAAGTTGGTGACTACCTTCCTTTTGCAAGTGGCTTGGATATGTTTGTTATCCAGGAAAATCCGACGAGGTTTTCCCGGAAAATTTTGTGTTTTCTTTCGAAAAAAATTTATATCTCCAAAATTAACAAAGTAAGGGCAACCAAATTTTATACGCGGGCTTATATCATTATAGGCAAGTTACCTACCAAAATTTAGCTCTGTAGGTCAAAATTATAGGTATTTCAACAAAAATAAATTGGGGTTTTTCACAAAACGTCAAAGTTGCGATTTAAACGTCAAAATTGGCAACATTTAGGAAAAGAACTTGAATCTAATACGGGCTATGGAAATAAAATGTCTCAAGAAGAGTGTTTTACAAACCCTGAAGTCTTAGTTTCAACCGTCATTGTCCTTCATTTTAATAAAATGTTTCCAGAAAATTCATTTCAAATAGACCCCTTCTCTGACGCTTGGCAGTAGTCTTAGCTATAGAGTTTATCGTTAATAGTATATAATTTTTGTAGAATTTTCGTTAAAAAAATCAATAAAGCTCAATATATCTGTTATTATACCAGATATGAAAAAAAATTGTATATATTAATTATAGGGTGTCTTAAACTACATCTTAAAAAATTATTTCTACAATCACAGGGTGGCCCATAAGTCGTTGGTGATACAAATTTTCTTTTTGTTTTTAATCACACACGCCTTATGTTATTGCATTTTTGCATTTTCCATCGAAATATAATGCATGTTTGTAAGAACAAAAATTCTGGACGCAGTAAGTGCGTTATGGTAGCGAATTTTGATCAAATGCTTAATATTTGAATAGCTCAATTCGCTATTAACCTATAAGGTTGATAAAAAAACGAGTTTTTTCGGGAACACTTTAAGTTTACTTTCGGAATTTTTTTTACATTTTCAAAAAATAAGGTTATTTTGAAGAAACATGGCACATTGTTTTTACTATATAGATTATACTGGTAACCAAATTTGATGCCTGCTTCCTTAAAAAAACACACATTATTGCTATTAATAAATAGTTTTATGAAAATTCACTACCATAACGCACTTGCTGCGTCCCGAGATTTTTATGTAATGGACTAGTTTGAATTTTAACTTATTGCTTCTAACTCCACAAGAGTGTTGTTCATATTTGTGGGACCCCAGTCCCGTCTTAAGTTTTTATATCTTAAATTGTTCATTTTTATAGAAATGTTTATAACTCCTGACACTAATATCAGTTTAAATATTGCATGGCCGTTAGGGCTGCTCTGTATTTGACATTTAGCTTTGCTGGACTTTGTATTCTTTCTGTAGTTGCGGTGTTAGTCACTCGCATGGTAGACCTACCAGAAACATAGTTTCTGACAACCACCTTTTTACATTCTAGGTCTAAACCCCTGAAGATGGCACGTTAATGTGTTGAAACGCGTAGGGTTTTGAAAATAAATCATTAATTTCCTTTAAACATGTCAAACCCAGACGTTATGACGTTCAGAAATAATAACTCTACAGATGATTGGTTACGGAGATAAACACGATGACGGATCGAAATTGCTCACCCATTTCAAAAAATATATATATTTCTATTTTCCACCCATATCTGAAAGGACAATTACTGCTAGAATTAAAAAGCATCTTCGAGAGCTTGGACTTGTAAGGCAGATACAAAAAAAACTTTTAAAGCACTGCGTAATGATGCCAAATTAGATGCAATGCTTGAGTTTCAGGATAGCCACATACTTTGAGTCGATAAGCAGCCACAACATGGTTAGCCATCCATCGGTTATTTGAACATTAATAGAAAATAAAATGCATCCCTTTAAATTTATATAAACTCAGGATCCAACGGAAAACAATCCTGGAAGAACGTCGTTTTGTGAGCAAATGATGGAAATCTTACTAAACAATGTTATCCAACTAGAACAGGTTTTGTTTTCTGATGAGTGCAGTTTTACACTTCACAGTCAGGCCAGACGTTAAAATTGTGGCTTTTGGTCTAAATAAAATTTGCACTGGATAAGAGAGAAAGAGCATACGCAATACCTTAAAAAAAGTTAATGTTTGGGCAGGAATAGTTCGAAACCATGTAATTGGTCCATTTTTCATTCATGTCAATTTTAATGGAGATAATTATTCAGCCCTGCTCCAAAATAATATCATGCCGACTTCGACAATTTTATATCCTAATCGATCAAACCCACAAATTCCAGCGTATATGATATGGTACCAGTAGGGTGGAGCACCAGCACATTACCAAGTCAATGTCCAGCAGTACCCCGACTTAGTATTTTCAAATCAGTAGATATGGAGACGAGGATCGTTAGAATGGCCAGCACTATCACCCGATATTACGCTATTAGACTTCTTCCTACGGAGATATGTGAAAAATATCGTATAAAAACTAAACCACGCAATTTTACTGACTTAAGAAGAAGAATAACGATTAGGTCGATCACGCCTCGTATGTTGTTTAACATTAGAAGACATTTTTATTTACGGTTAGGATGCTGCCAAGACGTTCAAAGCACGGATGTTGGACATCTCCTACATTAAAATTCATGTGTTTTTTAGTGAATTTTCTTTAAAAAAATTCACTAAAGGGGAGATCCCGACTTTCGAATTTTCAAAAATATATATAAAAGCTGTTGTAACCAAATTTGGTATGTAAGTTTACGATATTAAAGGGAAACTATATACCAGAATTTATATTTATATGTTAAAAGAAAAAAAGTTATAAAAAATATCTGGTGCCAGATCATTTCTATGAAAATTCACTACCATAACGCACTTGCTGAGTCCAGACCTTTTTATTTTAGTGAATTTTCGTTGAAGAAATTCATTATCGCGGAGGTCCCGACTTTTAAATTTTCAAAAAAGTTCTTCAAATGAGCGCGAACTAGGGCTACTAGAACCCATCTCCAGGGTCAGTTTCATTATATATATATATATATATATATATATATATATATATATATATATATATATATATATATATATATATATATATATATATATATATATATGGTGATTCACGTAAAACTCCCAAACCACATATATTGGTAACGAGTAGAAAATTTTCAACTTTGTCAAAAACAAATGAGTGTGGCCATCGGTGGATACGTTTAGCAGTCTAACGCAGATATGTCATATGCAGATTCTGGGTGGCGCTGGTGTAGAAAAAATTATTCGGTGTCGGCAAGTGGACGTTAAAGAAAAAAAAACTTCAGCTAAAGCGAAATCGTGTGAGTGTTGTCACGAATGAGCCACGTTCAGCAGAAGTGGTACAGCTTCTAGAAAGTAAGCCGCATATATCAATCAGAAATATTTCAAACAAACTGTCTTATTTCTCATGTCAAAGAATAATTTCTAAAAATAAGTTCCACCTACATAAAGTGCACTTAGTGCATCATTTACGACCTGGAGATTCTGACAGCCGATTAAACTTTATATCAGGAATTTCTTTCATGGTAGCGACTAACAAGGGTTTTTTATATTAAAATTTTATGGACTGACAAAAGCTATTTCCACAATAACGGCCTCGTTAACACACATATTTGCCATTATTTGTCTCCCAGAAATCCTAGATTGACAAAGGTAACAGGCAATCAATATTACCTACAGTTTATGAAAAACGATATTTTTATCTTGTTAGAGGAGGTCCTTTTAGTAACAAGCCATACAATGTGGTGGCAACAAGATGCGGCACCGACCCATAATGCGGTTTCAGTTACCCAGTAATTCAATAGTACTTCTACCGAAAGATGGATCGCGACTATTTGACCTCTTGAGTGGCCAGCGCGTTCGCCAGATTTCTGCGAGGTTTATTGAAAGAAATGGTGTATGCTGAGCCAATAGAAGATATGACAAACGTAGTTCATAAAATATTTGCTAGTTGTGCTATAAGTAGGAATTTTTTGTTAGATTCTTGTAATCAGGTATTACAACATCGTTTCGAAATGTAAGCTTTGTTTCTTTGTTTTTATATGATGGTTATAGTTATAGTTATTTAGATAAATACAATATTTTTTCGCAGTGTAGATTATCTAATAACCGGACTGTCTTTTTATCGTTTTTTTTTCGTCTTTTACCATAATAGAATATTATCATTAGCTTGAAATCTGAAGTCACACAGACATATCATTTCTAAATGTTCTTGCGATCGGGAAAAATTATTCTACATCAGCGCCACCTATAAACTACGTTTAATGCATTATTAAGCTTTTACACAAGTCATCGTTGACCTAGGTCGTTAAGTTTTCTCGGATTACAAAAATTATTTTCCGTCCACAAGTTATAGTCTCCCAAAGTTTCACAATACTACGTCGAATCTCTCAAAATCTGTCAACTTTTCGAACATTCTTAATGGGACAAAAATTGCTTAGAAATGACAGGTGATACCGAAAAAATACTTTCTAAAGTTCCTGCCGTCGAATAATTCTGTTAGACGCCAGCGCCACCTAAAATCTGCATATGACATATCTATCTTAGACTGCTAGGATGGCCACAGTCATTTGTTTTTGACAAAGTTGAAAAATTTCTACTCGTTACCAAGATATATGGCCTCGGAGTTTTACGTGAATCACCGGTATATATATATATATATATATATATATATATATATATATATATATATATATATATATATATATATATACAGTGTGGAACAGCCAAATGGAATAAATTGGATAACGGATAAATGAGGGCGTGTTGGGAAAAACGCTTGGACACGTCGATTTGTATTTTTAACTGCGCATCTTTTTCAAGAAAAAAAAATTATATAGGGTGCCTCATGTGACAGTGGCCAATACCAACTTTCTTATTTTAAATACAAGCCCCTGTATATTATTAATTTTTTGGATTCTTCAGAAAATTCTAGACATAATTCATGTACAATGTTCTATACCTATCTTCAACTGTTTCGGAAATATTAAGTATTTTCAGATTTATTACAAAAATTAACATTAAAAATAGAAAATTATTTTATTTCACAAATTCGCTACATTGCATTCAATACTTATTTCCCATTCAGCTCTTGATAATGAGAAAGTAAACAAAAACCATTCCTGCGTTTCTTTTTACTGATATGAAATGAAACAAAAACAAAACAGTTTTCTTTCTGTTCGTATAAAACTCGTAGCCTTAGCAACTTGTTGTCTGCCTGCATGACAGTAGTGATTAGTGTCAGTGCTATTGTCGTTTGAATTTCGTTAACTGTACGTAATAATATCAGAAAAATGGTTTATTTAACAGAAATGCACAAAATAACCATTCTACAAATGATTGGTTATGGAGATAACACACGGACACAGATGGAAGTGTCTCGCTTATTTCACGAAAAATTTCCAAATTTGCCGCCTGTATCCCAAGGAACAATTAGCAAAATAGAAAAGCAGTTTCGCGAGCTTGGTCATGTGAGACAGATAAAAAAAGTAGCTGCCAATGCAGTAAGTGATGATACGAAATTGGATATTACGCTTGAGTTTCAAGAAAACCCACATACTTCTGGTCGACAAGCAGCCCAACTATTCAACGTTAGCCACACAGCAATTTTTCGAACATTAAAGGAAAGTAAAATGCATCCCTATAAAATGATACCAACTCAGGAGCTCATGGAGGACGATTTCGATAGGAGAACGTATTTTTGTGAACAAATGATGGCAATGTTAGATAACAATGTGATCCAATTAGAAGATGTTTTGTTTTCTGATGACAGCACATTTACACTTCACGGTCATGTTAATCGTCAAAATTGCCGCTATTGGTCTAATGAGAATCCTCATTGGATGAGAGAGGAACATACGCAATATCCTGAAAAAGTTAATGTTTGGGCAGGAATTGTTGGAAATCATATCGTAGGTCCCTTTTTCATTGATGGCAACTTGAATGGGGATAAATATTTAGAACTGCTCCAAAATAATGTCGTGCCAACTTTGACAAACTTATATCCAGATCCCTCAAACCCACAAGTTCCTGCCAATAAAATATGGTTTCAGCAAGATGGAGCACCGCCCCATTACCAAATCAATGTCCGGCAGTACCTGAACCAAATTTTTCCAAATCGGTGGATAGGGAGGCGCGGATCGATAGAATGGCCAGCACGATCTCCTGATCTGTCGCTATTAGACTACTTTTTGTGGGGATATGTCAAAAGTATTGTATACAAAACTAAGCCCCTCAACTTAGATGACTTAAAAAGACGAATCACGCTTGCGATTAGATCAGTCACGCCTGAGATGTTGAGTAATGTTAGAAGACATTTCTATACCAGATTAGCATGTTGCCAAGATGTTCGTGGCGAGCATTTTGAACATTTACTACATTGACATTAATTTTTTTTTGTTTTTTTAAATTATTAAGAAATAATCAGTATTTCTTATTAGAATTTGTGAAATAAAATAATTTTCTATTTTTAATGTTAATTTTTGTAATAAATCTGAAAATACTTAATATTTCCGAAACAGTTGAAGATAGGTATAGGACATTGTACATGAATTATGTCTAGAATTTTCTGAAGAATCCAAAAAATTAATAATATACAGGGGCTTGTATTTAAAATAAGAAAGTTGGTATTGGCCACTGTCACATGACGCACCCTAAATAATTTTTTTTCTTGAAAAAGATGCGCAGTTAAAAATACAAATCGACATGTCCAAGCGTTTTTCCCAACACGTCCTCATTTATCCGTTATCGAATTTATTCCATTTGGCTGTTCCACACTGTATATATATATATATATATATATATATATATATATATATATATATATATATATATATATATATATATATATATATATATATATGTATGTATATATATATATATATATATATATATATATATATATATATATATATATATATATATATATATATATATATATATATATATATATATATATATATATATATATATATATATATATATATATATATATATATATATATATATATATATATATATATATATATATATATATATACGGGGTACTAATGTAAACTAAAGTTATATGCCGTATTAATAGTGTACAATTTTTACTATAACACACTTGCTGCGTTCCGAATTTTCAATTTAAAAAAAAATCTTCAAATGAGTCCTAACTAGGCCCCCTTCAATACACATCCGGGGTCAATGTTAATTTTAATATGTTTATATAATAAAAGGTAAACTACATACTGAAATTTAGACCTGTAAGTTAAAAGAAAACCAGTCATAGACTTTTCTTAAAACGTCAAAGTCGCGATCTGTCAAAATTGGCAACTTTTAGGCAAAGAACTGGAAAGGAATACGAGTTATGTAGAGAAAATGTTGCAAGAAGTGTTTTACACACCCTAAAACTTCAGCTTCACCCGTCATTGTCCTTCATTTTACTAAAATATTGCCATAAAATTCATTTCAAATAGACCTTTTCTCTGATTTTGGCAGTAGTTTTACTTATAAATTTAATAGTCTATAAGTATTTACGAATTTTCGTAGGAAAAACTCGCTAGTGCGAAGAATGCGAGTTTTGTGTTTTGAAAATATTGCTTCAAATGAGCGCTAACTAGGCCCACTAGAACCCATATGCACGGTTTTTTCAGTTTGTATCTGTTCACACATATACAGGGTGATCTATTTCTACGGCAAAGCTCAATATATCCGTTATTATACAAGATACGAGCAAAAATTGTAATTATATTATCATTAATTATATAGTATCCTGAGCTGCATCTTATAAAATTGTTTTAACAATCACAGCATGGCTCATAAGACGTTGATGATACAATTTTTCGTTTTTTCGAACACACCTTATATGATTCCATTTTTCATCGAATTATCAGGCAATTACCATTGCAGGGAAAAAAATTTGAATGCGATCGTTGTTTTTTCAATTGTTTTTCCACTTTTTTCATTTTTGGCCGATATCGGAAATTATGATACGGCGTTTTAACCAATAGATAATGGATTCCAATAAAACTTACGCATTCAGAAAGGTCTTCCTTTACATTATTCGTCGAAAAATTGAAATTCCGTATACAGGGCGCTCTCAAATAATACCTGAATTTAAAAAAGGTGAAACGGCCGTAACTCAATTGTTTCAAATGGAACATCCTGTATTTTGTGTATTAGAAGTGAATAATATAATATAGTCATGTTTAATAAGTTATGTAAAAAAATGTTTTCCAAAAATTGTTTGTAAATCTTAGTGCAAACATTTTTTGCGAGTTTTGTCGACACGCTCTTTGAGACTAAATAGCTTGAAGAGGTTCGTTATCCATAAAAATTGGACCAGTTCAAGTTTATTTTCGGAAAATTTTGGTACTTTTTCGAACAATAAAGTTATTTCGATGAAATATGGTACATTGTTTCTACTATATAGGTTACACTGGTAACCAAATTTGATGCCTGCTTTCATTAAAAAAAGACATGGCACTAATAACGTTTTTATGAAAATTCACTACCATAACGCAGATTTTTGTCTTGTGTTGTAATTAACTAAATAAATTAAAAATAATAATAATAAAAACAATTTCATTAACGTAGGATACACACAAATTACGAATTCTTTAAACGAATAACAATAAGGAGAGAATTTGTCGTCAGCATGTATTATTTGAAATAATGCAACATTAATTAACATCAATCCGAATGTTACAAGTCACCACATTCTTCAGTTCCTGAAACATTTAAACAATCCGGCTGTTCAAGACGCTGCAAGGGGGGCATTGAGCGTTCTGAAAGACAATGCCGTCCTTCGGGAACCATTATGCGAGGCAACCGACACATAAATACATGTACACCGATCAAACACACTGTTCTGCATCTGACGCGGCCAATTAAAGTCAGTAAACATCGGGATTACAATTCCAATCATTAAGGAGGTGGCCATTAGTTTCAAGATCAAATCCCACCGCGTAGTGACCGTACCATAAACCAGCCCGCAGACTGTCATTTGTCTGCTTTACACCACAGACGGCTTCTTACTTTGGCCACTTAACGTGCGCTCCAAGGAGGAACTACGATCCGTGAAACCGTTGTACAGTCCTACTTTGAATTGCTGCAATTATGCTAAACTGTTACTTCCTTTGTACAGAAACTTAATTCGTAAAGCGCCATGACAGCGACAACACTGGCTGCTTTAACAAAAGCGTCTGCAAGATATCGTGAATGTTTGGATGACTTGCAAAAACAACACCAGACTCAGTACTCAGGAACTGAATTTACTATAAGACAACAATTGCTCTGTTTCACACGAATTCATCTGTTACAAGCTTCTAATTGTATTTCAGACAGTAACATCACAATTTCGTATATAAAATAAATGCCTTCGACAAATTAGACAGTGAGCAGCAAAATATGTGGACTATTTTTGAACAAGAATAATAATTTTATGTATTTATTTAATTAATTAAAAGTCGGGACGCAGCAAGTGCGTTATGGTAGTGAATTTTCATAAAAATGTTTTTAATAGCAAATATGTGTTTTTTTTTAAGAAAGCAGGCATCAAATTTGGTTACCAGTATAACCTATATAGTAAACACAATGTGCCATGTTTCATCAAAATAACTTTATTGTTTGAAAATGTACAAAAATTTCAGAAAGTAAACTTAAAGTGTTCCCGAAAAAACTCGTTTCTTGGTCAACCTTACAGATTAATAGCTAATTGAACTATTCAAATATGAAGCATTTGATCAAAATTCCCTACCATAACGCACTTGCTGAGTCCATAATTTCTTTTCTGACAAACATGCATTATATTTCGATGGAAAATGCAAAAGTGCAATAACATAAGGCGTGTTTAATTTTAAAAAAAAGAAAATTTGTATCACCAACTACTTATTGGCTATCCTGTGAATGTACATATAATTTTTTAAGATGTAGCTCAAGACACTCTATAAATAATGTACACAATTTATTTTTCATACCTTGTATAATAACGGATATATTGAGCTTTATTGATTTTTTACGAAAATTCGACAAAAATTATATATCATTAAACGATAAACTCTATAGCTAAGGCTATTGCCAAGCATCAGAGAAAGGGTCTATTTGAAAAGAATTTTCTGGAAATATTTTAGTAAAATGAAGGACAATGACGGTTGAAACTAAGACTTCAGGGTTTGTAAAACATTCCTCTTCAGACATTTTCTTTCCATACCCATATTAGATTCAAGTTCTTTACCTAAATGTTGCAAATTTTGACGTTTTAAATCGCAACTTTGACGTTTTGAGGAAAACCCCAATTTATTTTTCTTTAAATGCCTATAACTTTTTTGTCTTTTGCAGAGTTATTTTGGTAGGTGACTTACATATGACGACGTTAACTCGCGTACCAAATTTGGTTGCCCTTACTTTGTTAATTCCGGAGATATAAATATTTTTCGAAAGAAAACACGAAATTTTCCGGGAAAACCTTAGCCGATTTTCCTGGCTAACGAACTTATCCAAGCCACTTGCAAAAGGAAGGTATTCACCAAATTTAATCAAAATCGGCTCATTATTTTTTTTGGTTATAGGTGCAATACATACATACACACACACATATGTATATATATATATATATATATATATATATATATATATATATATATATATATATATATATATATATATATATATATATATATATATATATATATATATGTATATAAATTGAAACTGACCCCGGATATGTGTTCTGGCGGGCCTAATTAGCGCTCATTTGAAGAAATTTTTTCAAAATTCAAATGTCGGGAGCTCCTCATTAGTGAAGTTTTTTAAAGAAAATTCACTAATTACACCCCAACAGAAAAAAAAATCACACAACAAGAGGGTTCTTAACTTATAGTCATAGACAACTCTAGATACAATAAAATAAAATTAGACATCTGAGACTGAAAAATTATAAACTAACAAACAATTTGCAGCAAATTAAAAGAAAAATCAGTAAATTACACAGTGGAAAACAGAGGAATAATGCACAAAACTTAAAACATGCCGACACCTCAGGTGGACTATCACGCACAATGCCAGCACCGCCGACAATACAGCCTTGTTTGGCAAACTTGCACATATATCGGCGATTTTAGCATACTATCTGATCTGGATGTGAGCAAACTAAACAACTCTGGACGCAGCAAGTGCGTTATGGTAGTGAACTTTTATAAAAATGTTGTCAATAGCAAATCTGTCCTTTAATGAAAGCAGCCATCAAATTTGGTTACCCATATAGTAGAAACAATGTACCATATTTCATCAAAATAACTTTGATGCTTGAAAAAGTACAAAAATGAACTCAAAATTTGTCCGAAAAAACTGGTTCGATTTTTCTGGCCAACGAATATCTTAAGTTATTTACCCACCTACCAAAATAAAATTATTCACAAAAATATTTTCGTAGAAACTTGAAAAAAATTTCATGAAAATTTCCAAACAATTTTTTCAAGAAAAGCAAAAACAGTTTTTTTTAATAATAACTTATTAAACATTTATCATTAATGATCAAAATTTCACAAAAAAATTACAAGAAATGATTTTTACGGAAGCATGAAAATTTTTTTGCAAAAACATGCTAAATATTTTTTACACAAAATTTTGCTGAAAGAATAGATAAAATTCGTTTAAAAAATGTTCCATCCAATTAAATAATTTTTTATACAAAAATTCGCAACAAATGTTTTTCAAAAAAAATTATTAAACTCATCTAAAAAAAATTGCTATTGAAAGAACATTTTGCCCAAGAAAATTCGCTAATAAAAATATATTGAATGAATAAAAAAACTGGTGCGATTTTCCTGACCAACGAACTATTTCAAGTTCTTTACCCACCTACCAAAATATAATTTTTCGCAACTTAAAAAAAATTTAATGAAAATTTGCACACTTTTTTCAAGAAAAACCGATTTTTTTTTATAATGGCTTATTAAACATTAATTATTAATTACCAACATTTCACAAAAACATCTTACAGAAAATACTTTCTACGGAAGCACAAGACAATTTCTGCAAAACTGGCTAAATATTTTTTTCACAGAAAATTTTGCACAAAGAATACATAAAATTCAAATTATATACCTACTGTCATTAAAATCGAAAATAAAATAATTTGTTCGCAAATAAATCCATTAAAACCTGATTTTCGACGAATTTAGTTTAAAAAATGTTCCATCCCATTAAATAATTTTTTATACAAAAATTCGCAACAAATGTTTCTTCAAAGAAAATTCATCAAATTCATTTATAAAACAATTCGCTATTAAAATAACATTTTCCACAAGAAAAATCGCTAATAGAAATAAATTAAATCAATTAAAAAATATTCAAAATCTGATCTAAATACAAAACTAGATACTTATTCTGTAGCTTCACAGAGACAATTCTTTTGCATGTCGATGCTATAAGAATTGAATTCGGTTGTAGAGAAGAAAACAAACTCTTCTGATGTCACAAATCTCTACGTCTCTGTTAACTGTGGAGAGGTTTTACCAACTAAGGGCAACAACAGCTACTATTAAACTTTAATTTAAAGTCTTAAAAGTGCTCATCATTCATTGGTGATTTTTTCAACAAAACGTCGCTAACACATCCAATATTTTGGTATTGCATCTTCTCTGTCTTCTAGTGGCACTAAAATTTTGCTTCATTAAATGCCTATAACTTTTTTTCTTTCAACCTAGAAATCTAAATTTTGGTCCATAGTTTGATATACTAGTTCGTTCCTGTGTATAAATGGACCATTTTTTTTTTAAAACACCCAATATCTCAGTAAATACTGGTTTTAGGTAGAGGGAATACGTCATTAAACTAAAATAGCATTTTTTGATGTATCGAAATTGATTGTAATATATAGGGTGCTCCATTTGAATTTCTCGAAGAAAGTGGACTCCAGTGTTTTTACTCACACTATATACTATTTTCAATTAATTCTTTCTGTATTGATTGAAGTTGAAAGAATAACACTTTTTCAGATTTTTGACATAGAGTGTTGCATGCTGACAGACAAATGAAGATACATACCGTCAAATGTGCCTTTGATGTTTTAGAAAAGTGGACATAACTTTTGGACTTTGTATAGACCACAACAACTATGTACCGGGTGGCCAATTAAGCGAGGTAAGCGGCTATATCTCGGAAACCGTTTACCATAGAGCTTTGCAGAAAAAAATATCTTTAGTAAATGTGGCCAAGAAAAATCGTTGGAAATTATTTTCAAGTTCGTCAGATGCCCGCTAGGGGGCGTAACACCAAGAGGAAATGGAAAAGATAGGATATCTCAGTAATATGTCCAAATAGACTGTATTTAAAATACCTGCAGATAAATTTCGTGTGTATCACCAACAATTTCTGTTTTAACTATTTTTCTCTAACTCTTCAGATAAAGTGGTGGGGGTAAGGCAAACATTGATTATGAAAAAATGCAATATCTCGGGATCGCCTCATTGGAAAATATTGAACTTAGTGTCAGTTTAAAAGAGTATTTCTTGCCCTATCAACTGCATTACAAGCCATGTCTTTGTTATTGTTACTGTAATCACTAGATGGCGCTTTTTAAAAATTTAACACATTTTATGATTTTTCTCAAGAAACCTAAATACATTGATATAAATATTACTACATAGATAGAAAGAGGACTAAAGGCCAAAGCAAGTGGTGAAAATCCCAAGTCTCTATCCTTTGTTTAGCCGGAGATATTAATGAAAAACTGATAAAACTGGAATTTAAACAAAACACTTTCAGCATTGGCTAATTTAAAGATTGAAAACATAAATTTTTTAATTTGCAAATATAGTTTTATAGTTTTTTGTTAAAAATAAGACTTATTTACGCATTCCTAATGCAATTATATCTTATTCGTTTGGTCCAATAATTATACTCTAAAACTGAAATAGGTAGGCTTTGGA
The DNA here is from genome assembly GCA_964006375.1 of Tillus elongatus. NCBI lineage: Eukaryota > Metazoa > Arthropoda > Insecta > Coleoptera > Cleridae > Tillus > Tillus elongatus. Next base: position 129,207,415 of record OZ023262.1, read on the forward strand.
AAAAAGACAAAACTTTAAAGAAACGTCAAATTAGTTACTCTGAGTTCTTTCATGTATAATTTAAATATAAAAAATGTTGTTTACAAATGATGAAGCCGTTGATATGATTGGTGTTTACTTTGGGTGCTTTCAAAATGCGGCAGTTGCTGAAAGAGTGTATGCAATGCGGTATGCGAATCGCCACCATTACAACAGAAGAGTTTTTCCTCACTTGGTGCAAAACTTACGTGAAACTGGAAGCTTAAGCGGACCGGTGCTGCGGAGACGCCGTTTTGCCAGAACTGAAGAAAATATTATCAATGTTTTGGCATATATAGAATTTAATCTTCATGTTAGCACAAGAACATTGCATCTTGACTTGGGAATATCACGGACCACCATCCAAACTATTTTAAAAGAGTATAGGTCAGCTTATTATATCGTGAAATTCAAAATAGTTATTGTTATTTATCTCACAGGGATCATAAGACGGATGTAAAAATGATCAGACGACAGTCGTAAAAATTATGATATGGTAACACGACATGTTACCATAATGATCGTTTATGATCCGAGTAAGATACAAAACTTTATCTGCTGGCATTCATTAAAACTTAAGACCCTTAATAGGTTTGGATTTTATTTGCAATACGATGAAACTGACATTTTTTTACTTAATTTTATTGGTGTGAATATAGCGTTTGTTTGTCTTTATTATTGAATTAGTTAGCCAAAGATTCGTGTTTTGTTTCTCGTTGTAGTAGCAGTAGTGCTATAGTGAATCTCATTATCGCACTATGGGCTGTTTACCCAAGCTAGACAGTTACATCATCAACCACCAAAATCTTCGTATATCAATAACAAGTACGTTTTCTCGAATTTAGTTGATTTTTGGTATATAAGTACTATTTTACTCAAAGTCTATTGGCAACATTGAAATTACCACAAATGTTCAACTTTCAACGTAGTAACAGTTAAGCTTTATGAATTGTTGATGACGTAACTGTCTAGCTTAAGTGAACGCCCCTTGTGGTATAATGAACAGCTTTATGTTACTTAAATCCGATAACATAATGCATCTATTATGTCAGCAGATAAACATATTTTTATTACAATGTCCTTTTGAATATATGATACTTATTTTGATTTTTAGACTACACCCTTATCATATTGTTTTGAATCAAGCGCTGAATGAGCCGGATTATGATCGGAGGCTGGATCATTGCCATTGGCTTTTAGACATGATCAATGAAAATCCTAATTTTTTCAGGCAAGTTCTTTGGACGGACGAGGCTACTTTTCATAGCGACGGTAATGTGAATTTGCATAATATGCATTATTGGTCTACTGAGAACCCCCACTGGATGTGAGAAGTTCAACATCAAGGACGTTGGAGTCTTTATGTATGGTGTGGCGTAATAGGAGGTACAATTATTGGACCCTATTTCTTTGATCAGTCTCTTACTGGTAACCTCTTCTTGGAGTTTCTAAGTAATGATTTGCCAGTTTTATTGGAAGATGTGCCCCTTGAAACCAGGCAAAATGTGTTTCTGCAGCTCGATGGTTGTCCAGCACATTTTTCAATTAATGTGAGAGAACATCTCAAAGAGACGGATCCAGGCCGATGTATAGGAAGGGGAAGCATATTTCCCTGGCCAGCGAGGTCACCTGACTTAACATGCTTAGACTTTTATTTGTGGGGACGAATAAAAGACCTTGTCTTCCAAACAAAGCCTACGAGCAAGGAAGATATGGAGCATAGAGTTCGAATGCAATTCGTAGTCTGTCAACAGCGGAAGTGGAAGCTGCCGTTTTTTTCTAACCGAAATAGGCTCGAGCAGTGTGTAGAACGTGACAGCAGACACCTTGAGCATTTAAGGAGACACTAAAGTGCTTATCGTTTAGAATTACATACAGAGAGAATGAAATATTTTGTTTTAGGTTTCAGTATCAGTTTTTCATTAATATCTCCGGTTAAACAAAAGATAGAGACTTGGGATTTTCACCGCTTGCTTTCGCCTCTAGTCCTCTTTCTATCTGTGTAGTAATATTTATATCAATGTATTTAGGTTTCTTGAGAAAAATCATAAAATGTGTTAAATTTTTAAAAAGCGCCATCTAGTGATTACAGTAACAATAACAAAGACATGGCTTGCAATACAGTTGATAGAGCAAGAAATACTCTTTTAAATAACACTAAGTTTAATATTTTCCAATGAGGCGATCCCGAGATATTCTATTTTTTCCTAATCAATGTTTGCCTTACCCCCACCACTTTATCTAAAGAATTAGAGAAAAATAGTTAAAACATAAATTGTTGGTGATACACACGAAATTTATTTGCAGGTATTTTAAATACAGTGTAAAATAATTTCCAACGATTTTTCTTGGCCACATTTATTAAAGAAATTTTTTTCCCAAAAGCTCTATGGTGAACAGTTCCCGAGATACAGCCGCTTACCTCGCTTAATTGGCCAGCCTGTACTGGATAAATCGGCAAAACAAGAGGGATTCAAAAATGAAACAATATACAGGCTGTACCATTTAAACAAAGTGAAGTTTGGGTTGTATCTAACTTATGCAACAGCTTGTATATGCAAAAATAATTTTAGTTTCTAGCTAACATTGTACCTGCAACTTTTGAACTTGAACGCACTGTATATATCTAGACAAATTCGGAACGCATCAAGTGCATTATAGTAGTGAATTTTCATAAGACTTGTACACTATTACTGCGGAATATGACTTAAACTCATACTTTAAACTTACAGCCCTTGAGGATGGGTTTTAGAGGTTCTAATATTCGCCCATTTTATTTTCTTTTTTGTGAATTTTAATTAGGAACATTCACTAATAGAGAGGTATCGACGATGAGACTTTCGAAAATTTTCTTCAAATGAGCACGAATTAGGGCCCCTAGAACCAATTTCCAAAGTCAGTTAAAATGTGTATGTATATATATATATATATATATATATATATATATATATATATATATATATATATATATATATATATATATATATATATATATATATATATATATACATACAACCGATAACTCAAAAAATACTTCACTGATTTGGACCAAATTTGGAAATACTTTTATTTTGCTAATGGCTTGGATGAGTTCGTTTATCAGATCTTGACGCCAACTTTTTCTTAACAAAAAATTTAAAAAATATTTAAACACAATATCTCTCAAATTGTTTAAGTGATTGAAACTAAAATTTACAACTTAAAAGAACATAGACATACGTGGCTGTGTACCAATTTTCAAGTCTTTTGATCAAATAAAAATTAAGTTATTCTAAATTAATATTAAAATATTCCTCGACATCACTTCAGATTCTGTAATGCAATATCGCAATATCTACAATGTTAGACAAAGACAGATGAAATTACCTGTACTGCTATGCTATTTAAATAAATCGTAGATAGAAAACAATCGAAGTTACATTATTGGAACATGTCCGCATGTAGAACATTGAGAGATTTACTACAGGGACGCCATCTCGGTGCGGAACCAGGTAGTATGTTGTCACGACTGCTCTAGTGAACACAAAATGTTATAGATGGAGACGTGTACCACGTTTGATATTTGACAACATTTAATTAGCCTAACATATTTAAAACATGGATATAAATATTGAAAATAAATATTGCACGATGGCTGTAAATCAAAACTGTGAGGTAATGACTTAAAACAATACAATTTTGCGTAAAATATAAAATCTGTATATCAGTAAATCATATTCTAAGAGCAGTGTTAACACTTGGTTTTTAATGTTTCTTATTTAGCCACGACAGGGCCCCTTATACATTATTATTATTATTATTGTATAACCGGGGGAAATAACTAATGCATTATGTAGTAATAGCAGGAGTATCGGCATTTTAGTGAATTTTCACTAAGAAAATTCACTAAAAGACGGGTATCGAGGGTAAGACTTTTTATAGTTTGTCTCTGTTCGAAAGACAATATTTGTTAGGTTCGGTGTGTTAAATTTAGTACCACGGACGTCAATGTTGTTTACAAGTATCAAGACCTGGTAGTCCAGTGTAGTCTTGGACAAAAGCCAGGTTCATACACTTGCGAATTGCGAAATCACCGCGAAACGTATTCCTATTGGTTTATTTAAAATAATATCGTAAAACTGTTGTTTTTATTAGATCTAATAAATGTGTGTTAGTAATTTTTGTGTGCATACAGTTAGAAGTGATTTTTGATCAAACTTATGGCTCTTAACACATGACATAAATGTCTTTTCTACTTTTAAGTTTCTGTAGCCCCGATGTTAATTAAGGGCCAGCGTTTATTATACTTACTTATCTTGTGCTTATATATGTAATATATACATAAAAAAAGAAGTGAAACAGGAAGTGAATTTATTTACTTTAGTGCTGTATTCGATATTACCTAAAAAAGGCATTATAGGCGACGTTGTAATTTCGGTAAATTTACAGTTTACTGCATGGAGGGTTTTTAGAATTTTTTTCAGAAACATGCTTATAACCCTCCTTGGATGCACAGGCCACAAGGCAAAATGTTTCACACAACCCCAAAGAAAGTTAAGGGACCAATATTGAATAGGGCTGCTGGACGGGGAGGAAATATGAGCGGAAAATGCTAAAAAAATATTTAGTCGGACTTTGAAAAGATGCATCTTTCACATTTTGCAGCAATACCTTCTTTAAACCCTGTCTACCCCGCACCGCATTCATATTCGCCCAGGTTTAGTAACTTTCTTGGGGGTTGCTCCCAAGAAATTTTTCTTCTGCTTTATGTTTTGCTCGTAGTTGAATATGCATGCACAAGGGGAAGCAGAACCCCTGTGTTTTTGGGTGCGGGGGCAAAAACCCTCTTCGACCTGGGGGTTCTTCTTCCCTTCTGCATGCATACAATCACCCGCAATGCATGAACCACGGTAATTTTTTTAATGTTCAGCTTTCTAGTGTATTTTTTGTTGAGTATATTTCCTGTTTATCAGTTTTTTGTCTCAGTTTTTTTATCCAAATTACTGTATAAATATTTATGATAGACATCATGTTTTTGCTTGCCTTTCTTTACTTTATTTTTTTACTGTTCCTAAATAAAGTAATGATTTATAACTTTTAATAACGCTAAATCACTATAATATATTATTCTTGTGAAAATTCACTACCATAACGCACTTGCTGCGTCCTGAACATATTTTTTTCATGTTACTACCGATATGTCTCTATTATCAAAAAAAGCTTGTGTTGTAGCTCCTTTTGAGAAAAGTGCCCAAAGCTAAATTTTCTATGAAGCTTGAAAATTAATTTATTATTATATTAATTATATTTAGGTCGTGTAAGTCGCTTTAAAAAAAACCGGTATTACAAATCTCATTAAAGTCACAAAAGCTTTCCAGGAGAAAGCTTAATTTACATTTAGAGACGGAAAGTATCTGCCAAATTATACACGTGGCAGTTATTTTTCCTTATTATTCGCCGGGGTGATTTCGTTTTAGTCAGTCTAATCGAACCCGTTTTTCCAAAAACTAAAATGTTTTAAAAAATAAATTATCTTTTAGTGAATTTTCTTAATAAATATCTAATAATATCAACAATAACAAAATGTCTGCTGAAAATTATAATTTCATTCTCAAAAGTTACAAAATTATCCAGGAGTTTAAAAAAATGGGATCTTGTTCCAAACGTTTCAAATCCGTACACTATTGTTTTTACTAAATGTTGTAACAGTTATCCTGAGAGGTCGTGAATCATCAACGCTAGTTACTTATATGATATGTTAAGTAAAATGCCCGTAATTTAACTCCAGTGTCTATCACCAAAACACCTAATTTAGTTTTAATCTCGTCTGTGTACATCTCATGTAACGGTGACCCTTTATACTAGATTTTACCCTTAAAAATTTTCCGCCCAAAAGCCACCCCTATTTATCACCCTTAACTAACACTATGGGAAATAAAAAACTCTAAATACTAATAAGATTTACTGGATACCAAGACAAGATAAAATCTCAATATACCTTCCCTTATACTGGCCTTATGGTTTCCTGCAGGTAAATATGCTATGGTATTAACTACTTATAAAATTGTGGGTAAGCAGCATGTCGATAAATCCTTTGATTATGTAAAATAAAACTTGACTACTACAATAAAAATCCAGCTCTCATTACGTTCAGAATACAAATAAATGTTAATCAATCTGTTTCTCACCCGCTGGTTCTGTTTCCTCTATGTCTTTCTTACTTCACACGCAATTTGCACTCGCAAATTTAGTATTTTTTAAACCACTTCTTTAAAATATCACTAACGATACGAATAACAAGCCTTTCTTGCCACCACGCTCGAGAACTGTTGCATGATTCAGAACAGTTTTCTCTTTACTAGGGAACACTGTTCCTGAAACTTATCCTTTAAGAAGAATCTGTCAATTCCCTACGACGTTACTGTGTCGCAGGTACCGACCGACTGCCTCCTCAGTCTCATAACGCATTAATTTTGGAACCTATATTATTTTAACGGACTCTGTATTATTTCGTAAAGTGTGTCTAACTTCTTAACCATCCTAACAACGTTTTTACATCAGCAGCGATTTTATTTCTTAAACCTTAAAGTGCTTATGCTCTGATTTCTCAGTTTTATTGCTAAACCAATATGGTAATTTACGCAATTTAATTTCAGTGGAAAATTTTTGGTCCAAATTAGAGAATTTACGCAAAGAAAATTTCGCTTATCCTTAATTTTTTTTATTTATAGAAATATTTGCCGTAAATGGCGCCCATTTACAATATTAAAGTGAAAGAAAACAAAACGCTACATGCAACGAGCGCAAACCGAACCCGGGCCACACTGAATCAGAGATGCGCTAATAAAAAGTTTACGTGAGACTTGACAGCAACTTGCTGCGGAAATGTTATCCTATATTAAAAGTAAATGTAACAGCTAATTGCATAATGAACTGAATTGTCACTTGAAACACATTCGACGACTGTTTCGATCCTACATGACTTCTTATGTTTACGTTTAAAGATAAAAGAACAAACTGTTTTAAAATTATTTTTTTTAAAGACGTAAGTCGATTTTGTTTAGAATTCTCATTTCATTCGTTCGTACCTATCTTTCCATATTCTTATATGAAACTTATCAAATCATGGTTTGGCAAAAACGTCATAATTTCTTTATAAGAACCATAGTTCCTTAAAATTTACTTTATTGTCTTCCTTAAACCTTGATCTTTCCGCTATATCCTACAAGTTCAGTCCAAAAATTTAACTGGGGGCCGTTCATCAAGCTACAAATATAGTGTGCTTTAAAAATTTATTGAATCCCCCACTTCAAAAACAATCACTTTGCAATTTTATAATTTTATGTCATCTGTCATTCTAACGTCGTAACTGCTAACAAACGACATAAAAGGTTCTTAAAATTTTTGTCCGATATAGTTGACTTACGAATTTGTTTGCCAAGTTTCGTTCAAACCAGTTGATGATTTTTGAGTTGTAGCTTGGACACACACACACGCACACGCACACACGGGAAGTTTAGCGAGTCGCGACATAACTTTACGGTTAAGACGTTTAGGTTTTTTCAACAATATTTATTTAACTATTACGCAATTATTATAATAAAAAATACAATAATAGAAATAATACCTAGATATGAACACAAGTGTGATACTAATAAAATACAACACTGCGGCACGCGATGTGCAAAGTACTATGTGTGGAACAAGAATGAACACCTCGCTGAAGGCGAGATGCCTATTTATGATATGTCACCTCGGGAGTGGCGCTATTGTCTTTAGATGTGACTTCTACACTACTGACTCAGCTTCGCACGCTTTGTGGCGTAGTTTCCCATGATGCTTTTAGATCCGCTGACTCTGGTGTCTGCATACTTGGTTTGCTACATTGTTGTAATAATAGCCCATGGTTATGTGTCCATCTATTTCGCGACTTCGAGTTGTGCTTCAGAGCAACTTTATAAAGTTAAATTTATTTAATTTAAGTTACAATTGTACAGTTTAATAACTGTAATTGATATATAATATAAATTAATTAAATGTTGTAATATATGAAATATTAATGTGCGTAATATAGACGGTTAAGGCTGGACAGAAAAGACTAACCAACTTAAAATTGAATTATTGCATATATTTATGAACTAGCTATGCTGATAGCTAGTACCAATAGGTCAATAAAGTCTTTGATTTGAAAATATCCCAGACGCTAAGTTGACAGGAAATGAACAGGTGCATAATTGCTGGTCGGTCTCTTAGCTTATGACTGGATGGTGCAACCATAACTCATAGGACCTTGTGAGATGTACGACAGAGTCGCCCTCTCAGTGGGGAACCAGGTAGTATGCAGTCACGACAGCTCCAAATAACACAAAATGTTACAAAATAGAGACTGTGTAGAACCAACTAACAATTTTGTAAATTGTCAGCCCTGACCCATTTCTTATCTAATATAGGGACAGTGTATAATAATAATAATATAGGTTTTGTACACAACAAATCAAAAAAATAGTATAAACTAGGTGAATAAAAAATAACTAAAATTAAACCTCCAAGAAGTGCTTATAAAGCGCTTATTAGTGAGTTCTTAACTGTACATTTCGTTTCAAAAACAGTAGTTGTCACTTAGTACACATAAAAAAGTTAAGCTAAATTTAAAACAGAACAATGTACAGCAACTCTAAACAACGTGAGTTAAAAAAAACTAAAAGAAAACATCCTCGAAGTGCTTCTAACGCACTTATTTATACGTTATTTCGTTTCTTTTCGGAACGCTTGGATATACAAAAGCACACACATACGTACATACCACCCTTACACACGCTCGCCCGCGCATACATACACCCCCATTGGCGCGCGTTGACACACACACACACACACACACACACAGCACAACAGTGAAAAACCCAGCAGTGACAACAACAGAGACAGGTATTGTTTTATTTCCTCCTGTAATTCAGACTGATTATATTATCGACTTCTCTTTGATTTAAATCAAGTAACCATTGCTTGGACTCCTTTTAAAACTTGTTAGTAGAGTAACAGCATCTTATTTCCTGTGGCATCATGTTAAACACTTTTTGACCTACGTAAGTGTGACTTCTCTACCAAATGCTTTTGTTGGATTTATATTTTCTACATAAATTCCTATGACTAGTGCCGTACCCATGGCCAAAGACTACAAAATTCTCTGGATGTTTACGCATTTCCATTATAATTGCACACAAATATAATTTTCTACACTTAAGAACATCAGCCTCCTCCTAGAGATTTTCACTATGGTAAGTCATTGGTCTACGAAAAATGATCTTTAGCACCCATTACTGTATGACATTTAATTCACTGAATACGTTATCCCTGGTTCTTCCCCATCCTATAATTTCATATATATATATATATATATATATATATATATATATATATATATATATATATATATATATATATATATATATACAACTTCATCTCCCTTACACTGAGGTATTGCCTTAAGATTTTGTATCTATATAAAAGCTCTCATCTTTTCCGTCACATACTCCGCTTGCTTAATTCCATCTCAGATGTTCATCTCTTATTATTACCAAGTACTTTATATGTTCTCCCTGCTTTATTGTAAACTCGCTTCGATCATTTTTGTCAGGAACGAAAAGTTTTGTAGAATATTCTGGTATGTCGCAAACGGCATATCTTTAGTTTTACCAACATTAAATGCCAAGAAGTTTATATCAAACCAATCCTTTATTATCTTAAAGCCACATTCCGCTTATTTTTTAAATTTATCCCATGTATCACTACAGTACAATACGACGGTGTCATCTGCATAGCTCACTACTTTCCCCTTGCAATTTAAATATAGTAGATCATTTTTATATACGTTGAAAAGGATTGGTCCCAAAATACTACCCTGCGGGACTCCGTACTTAACGTCTCGTGTATAACTAAAAATACCGTTTTCACAAGTTTTGGTCAAAGTTATTGGTCTGTAATTCATCATGTTAAGTCTATCACCAGAATTAAATAGAGGCTTTACTATGCCAAGCTTCAAATAGGTTGGAAATTCTCCGCTTTCAATAATCCTGTTTATAAGGTGCACAAGAAGCTCAACTGTTAATGTTGAAATCTGTTATAATACGATTTCACTAACTTTATCGTGTCAAAGTGCTTCTGTGGCTTCAACTTGGTGATCCAATGCCTTACCTCTTCTTCGGTTACAGGATTTAAAAATATGGAGCTGGAAATTTGGCTGCATTTGCTCCTGCTAGCTCCTTTTCCCTTTGGAACTTTTTGGCCAGACTTTTTTCGACATTTGAAAACAAAATCGTTAAAACTGTTTGCAGTTGTATTATTATCCTCTGTAAGATCTCCATTCTTCACTCTTATTTCCGCCATACTACGACCTTTTTTACGACTAACTCTACTGCATAAATCATTAACACACTCATACAACTGTATTATTGGAGCAATATTTCTCTATCTGCCCTTTAAAGCAGTCTGATTTTCCCTTTTTTTATTAGCGAATTTAGTGTACTTCTCTACTCCCTATATCTTTACTAACGGCTTGGGTTGAATGGGTTTCTTAAACATTTTTTATAGAAGATGTTTTTGTTTGCACAGTTTGAGTAAGACCCCCAGTAGTCCACTCCTCATTCTATAATCCTCTGTAAGGCTAGAAGTATTCTCATCATAATTAGAACCGCAGACGGGTTTCGCTCCAATTAGAGCTCGTCAGTACGGTATATACAGCGAGAACTCACCTATAAAGTAATACGGCTATGGTAGCTAGCCTCATAGGACATTGTGAGATATGCGATAGAGTCGCCATCTCGGTGCGAAACCAGATACTCTGCTGTTACGGCAGCGCCAAATAACACAAAATCTTACAAAATAGAGACTGTGTACAACCAACCAACAATTTTGTAAATTGTCAGCCCTGGCCCATTTCTTTCATCGTATAGGGACAATGTATGTAAGGCTAGATGTATTCTCACCATAACTAGAACCGCAGACCGGTTTCCCTCTAATTAAAGCTCGTCACTACGGTATAATAATTACACAGCGATAAAATAATACGACTATGGTAGCCAGCCTCCTAGGACATTGTGAGAATGCATCTAGCCTTCCATACATTGTCCCTATATTAGGGAAGAAATCGGCCAGGGCTGACATTTTACAAAATTGTTGGTTGGTTGTACACAGTTTCTAACATTGTGTGTTATTTGGAGCTGTCGTGACTGCATACTACCTGGTTTCGCACCAGGATGACGACTCTGTCGTTCATCTCACAATGTCCTCATTATCTGAAAATAATAGTAGAAATAGCGGAGTAATAAACAAAATTTTATCCACTACAAAGTTTCATAATTAAGTTTTATGATTGCACAAATTCTCAAGATTTGTAATGAATGCATAAAAAATGTTCCTCTAAGGTGCTCGTTACTAACAGATTCCTTTACTACCGCACATTCTGTAGCAGAGTAATACACGTTTATTCTACCTTTATTCTTTTACGACTTCCGGCAAGCCAGTCCCGGCCGCGGGGCGTGTTCTTTGAAATTATAATGTAACTGCTACAGCTAATAACACTAATTAAAATCCTTTTTTAAGCTGCAGTCTCCTTGTTTAAATAAGAAATTTGTATAAAGCTCCTAGCACATGAACGTTTCACGATAAGAATTTGACCTGCGGTAACGCCGGACAACATGGAACATAATCAATACGTCAACAACGAGTAAAAGTAACATGCATATCTGCAGTATCTCTAAAGGCAAGAATTTGCTGCTAAGTAGCAACGAAACAATACACTGCTAAAAATATGTTACTACCTACATCCATTTAATCGTTTCGATGATTTTCACATTTTCACATGACTGAACTAGAGCAATTTGTGATTTATCTAAGCTTGTATAGCAAATCATACTGCCTGTTATTTTAAGCGCAGATTCTTGGAAAATATTTTCTAATACTAATGGAGAGGCTACAACTGTGATTTACAGGCCGAATAGCCGAGTGCGCCCGGAGAGTAACCTGTAGAGATCGGACTAGGAGGTCGCGGGTTCCAATCCCGTATTTAGATTGTTAACAAAGACATAAAAGTTTGAACGCAGCAAGTGCGTTATGGAAGTAAATTTTGATAAAAGTGTTTTTAATAACAAATGTGTCTCTTTAGTGCAAGCAGGCATCAATTTGGTCACCGGTATAACCTATTTAGTAGGAATAACGTACCATATTTTATCAAACTAACTTGTTTGAAAATGTACAAAAATTTTTCGAAAATAAACTTAAAACGTTTCCGAGAAAACTCGTTTCCTATCTGACAAACCCTAGGTTAATAGCAAATTGCGTTATGGAATTTTGAAGCATTTAATGAAAATTCGCTACCAAAACGCACTTACTGCGTCTCAATTTTTTTTTAGAAACATGCACCATATTTCGATGAAAAATGCAATAAGGGATGTTCAAAAAAAATTGTAAGTATCACCAACGACTTATGGGCCAACCTGTGATTGTCAAAATAATGTTATAAAATGAAGCTCAAGACACCCTATAGGTAATATATACAATTTATTCTCGTATTTTGCACAATAACAATTATATTGAGCTTTACCGTAAAAATGCGTACATATGTAAACAGAAAGTAAACCCCGATATGGATTCTAGGGGGCCTAGTTTGCGCTCATTTGAAGAAATCTTTTTAGCATTCCAAAGCCGTGGTCTCCTCCTTAACGAATGTTTTACGAAAACTACTACCAAAGCATCAGAGGAAGGATCTATTTGAAGTGAATTTTCTGGAAATATTTTAGTAACATGAAGCTGAAACTTAAGGATTTGTAGAACACTCTTATTACATAAGCCGTATTTGTTTCGGGTTCTTTGCCTGAATGTTGCCAATTTTGACGTTTCCAATCGCGACTTTGGCGTTTGGAGGAAAACGTCCAATTTTTTTTCTTTAAATGCCTATAACTGTTTTCTCTTTTAACCTACAGACATAGCTTATGATACATGGTTTACTTTTTATAATACAAACACGGGCAGCAAATTTGGTTGCTCTTACTTCGTTATTTCCGGTGACATAAAAAAATTTCAAACGAAAACACAACATTTTCCGGGAACACTTGGGCTCATTTTCCTGGCTAACTAACTTTTCCAAGTCACTTGCAAAAGGGACGTACTTACCAAATCTGTTCAAAATCGGACCATTATTTTTTTAGTGATCAGTGTGATACATACATACATACACACACACACACACACACACACAGACACACGCACACACACACACACACACACACACACACATATATATATATATATATATATATATATATATATATATATATATATATATATATATATATATATATATATATATATATATATATATATACATCTAAAAATTGAAACTGACCCCGGATATGGGTTCTAGTGGGCTTAGTTCGCGCTGTTTTGAAGAACTTTTTACATAATTCCAATTTGGGATCTCCCCCTTAGTGATTTTTTTTTAAAGAAAATTCACTAAAAAAACTTTAATATCTAATGATAATTAAAACAACACTTTTGGAAAAACCGCATAAAAATCAAATTGTTGTTTGTTCTTGTTGATATGACTTTTTGCCATTAGTACATCTTTCCAATAAAGCGTTTCCGGCTCAACAGGTTAGCTATATTTACTATACAGTGTGTTCCACCGGGAACAGCCGCGATCGATACATGGAAAAGTAAGTACAGGCTGATTTTGAAAATTTGGTTACTTACAAATGTCAATGAAGCCGACCTTTTTAACATATCTTCACTTTCTGGCACTTCTGATTATACCGGAAGTCGACACTAACATGCTTATTTTAAATGGAACATTCTGTATATTTTTGCAGTTTTGTATTCTAGGTTCAATTTTAAGTTGACTTAAAATTGAACGTAATTCTACAGAAAATTGAGTGATACAAATTTAAAGCATTTAATGAAAATTCGCTACCATAAATTTTTATATAATTCTATATGTTTCATTTCCAATAAGTGTCTAACGCAAAATGGTTTCTGTGTGAAATTTAAGTGGTTAATAAATTGAAGATACGTTTCGTTTACCTTTGTTTCTTGCCACATCCTACTATGACATGCTGTGCATCACCAACTTCCCCACACACAGTGGATTTTGTGTAAGACCTATTCTATATTTATAGTTAGGGAACAAAGTATGGTTGAACCTTAACCTAATTACCGTTACAAGGTGTTTGTCATAATACCAGTTAATTGCTAAACTATGGTACTTTGGGTAGATTAGGCTGAACATCTCTCTAATGTTTTGCTTTTGTCTCGTTAGTATATTTCGACTCCATTAAAAATGAAATTGCAATAATAGCTAAAATGTTTTGTTGAACGAATGCAATTAGTGATGCAGCATATTTATACAAATATTACATGTCAAAGGCCTCTGGGATAAATTGAGGTTTTTGGTGCTTTAAGAATTTATGTGTTAAGTTTTTATAACTTTTCCTAGAAAGAAAATATAGCGAAGCCCTATTATAATATAATTTAACTTTACTAAAGCAAATAATAAGCAGGCTTGTTTCTACGTGTTCTAGATAATGCAACTACAGAATCTTGTTAACACTTTAAATTTACGAAATTGCCAGCAAAAAAATACCAAACTATCACTTGATAATTGTAATTTGGAGGGTGTCATTTTTGTTGCAGTCACCTTGTGTAGAGGAATCATCTTACATAGCCCCTTATTAAAAATAACTTACCATGATAAGTGTTCGTTGACGAAGGATTACGTGGATTATAAACAGTGACTTCAACTCCGCGATTGTTATATTCCACTTTTCTGACAGCTGCATTTAACTTTATGTCCAGGCCCTCTGCAAGTGCTACAGGAACGCAAGAGTATCCATTACGAACTGTAACAAAAAGCAAATTTTAGTGTCAAAAATGAGCAAACGCATTTATTCAGAAACGAGGACCATTATTAGTCGTCGTTAATGGACCTCGGTAACAATGTTGGTGTAATCAAGTTACAGACAGACGATGCCTTGCACTTTTAAAAATAATTCGTCAAAAATTTTATGTAGCTTTTACTTTTACTGGCTTGCTATATTTTATGGTAAGTTGATGCTATAAAAAAGTGCGGACAGAGCAAGTGCGTTATGGTGGTGAATTTTCATAGAACTGATCTACACTTTTTAAGATTGTTTTTTTGAAAAATCTCAATGTCGTGATCTCGTCATACGTTAATTTTTCCTACGCAAATACAATTAAAAAGTGAATTTTCATAAAAATGGCTTTAACAGTAATTTATTTTTAATAAAAGCAGGCATCAAATTTGATTCCCAGTATAACGCATATAATAGAAACAAGATAGATACCATATTTCATCAAAATAGCTTTACTGTTTGCGAAAGTACAAAAATTTTCCGACACTAAACTTATACTGTTCCCGAAATAACTCATCCGATTTTCCTGACCAACAAACCTCGTCAAGGTATTGACCCACCTGCCACGATATAATTACTCACAAAAAGCTTTTTGACTAAACTTTTTTTAAGAAACTGGATATGTGTTCTAGTGGGTCTAGTTCACGCTCATTTGAAGAATATTTTTCAACATTCGAATGTCACGATCACCCCATTAATGAATTTTTTCTGCGAAACGTCACGAAAAAGAAAAAAATTGCATCACCAACGACGTATGGGCCACACTGTGATTGTGAAAATAATTTTATAGAATGCAGCTTAAGACACCCTATAATTAACGTATACAATTTTTTTCTCGTCTATTGTATAGTAAGGGACATATTGAGCTTTACCGTAGAAGCGCGGTACGCTGTATGTAAACAGATAAAAACTAAAACTAATTCCACTTGTGGGTTCTAGGTGGCCTAGTTCGCGTTCATGTGAAGAAATCTTTTTAAAATTTAAAAGTTGCGGTCTCCCCATTAACGAGTTTACTCTGCGAAAATTCGCTAAAAATATGGACATCAGATATATATATATATATATATATATATATATATATATATATATATATATATATATATATATATATATATATATATATATATATAGACTACTTCTCTAACTTCGCATTCAAGCCAGCGAAGTAGTCTCCAAGTCTATATATATATATATATATATATATATATATATATATATATATATATATATATATATATATATATATATATATATATATATATAGTGTGTTTCACTTTAAGTGGCGACAATTCATTATTCCATAACGGGTCAGCCGATTTTCAAATTTTCTTTTTTTCTTAAATAAAGTAATTCTCTAAAAGCTGCACATTCCTGGTATGCATTATTTTCAAAATCGCTTTTTCCATAGCCTGCTACAATAACAAATAAAAGCCCAAAAATGACTAACATATATTAGACATTTTTTTTACGAAAAAGACAAAAAAATATCTGTATCGATCTAGGCACATCTGTAACCTACAAATCCCAAGTGTCAATACCCTAACTTATACCAAGTGTTCACAACTTGGGTGCCAAAAATGAAAAAATCGACTTTTTAAGAATGCCCTGTGTAAAAGCTACTGAGCGTCTTGCATTGCATTACATTGCCAATGGATTAAGAGTCAGCTAGTGTATCAATTCACACAATATCATCCGCATATCTTATACAGAGCACGGCGGTTTTGTCAGAATGCCGTTCGGGTTATCTGGGGCTCCAGCAACCTTTTTTAGGCTCATGCAGAACGTATTAGAGGGCCTTATTGGAGAAACATGCCTTGTATACATGGATGATGTCATAGTTTTCTCCACATCATTAAAGGAACACATTGAGAAACTAGAACTAGTATTCGAGCGCTTCCGACAAAGCAACTTAAAGATCCAGGTAGACAAAAGCGATTTCCTAAAGAAGGAAGCCGAGTTTTTGGGACACGTGGTCAGCACAGACTAGATTCGTCCGAACCGAAAGAAACTGGACGCAATAAAGAAATTCCCAATACCTAAAACCCCTAAAGAAATTAAATCATTTCTAGGATTAGTGGGATATAGAGAACTTCGCACACGTCACGAAACCACTAACCAAATGTTTAAGGAAAAACTCTAAAATAAACGATATCATAATTTCATATTAACATTGAATGTCACCATAGACAATATATTCTACAGGATTTTTTCAAATAGTGGCATGATAAACGGACTAGGTTATATTTTAAATCGATCACAGGGAATCTCGATTCACAAGATGGGGAACGCATATATCAAGCAATAGAAGTCTTAACGACAGACCAAAATAAAATCCACGTACTTTTTAAGTCTCAGAATTCGGTAATGCTCGAGGGAATAGTAGAGTTCAATAAAACAATAGAAGGGTTGAGTCATAACCAGGACACGATAGTAAATAGAATAAATGAATTAGGTAATACAATCGATAGCCTGAGGAGCGAACAACTAACTCACTACCGTCGCATAAAAATTCTAGAATTACTCACACAGCTAGGCCATTTATTAAACAATATTCAAGAACTAATACTAACAACAGAAAATGCAATCACTTTTTCAAAGTTAGGAATCTTTCACACATCAATATTCAAACCAAAATTATAATAAAAGAAATCAATAAAATAGAAAATTATGTAACACATGCAAAATTAATAACAACCACTGATTTAAATTTATACGAAAAAATATTTAAAATAAAAGCACTTCAAAACAATTTCCAAATCATATTTCAAATAGAGATACCTCTAGTAGACGAATCAGAGTATGATTATTATCAGTTATACATTTTACCTGTCCCTAGGAGTCCACACACTTTTACCATGATAATTCCTAGAAACAAATACCTAATCCTAATCAGTAAACAATATGCCTATCGTAATGAAGAGTGTCAAAATTTAAAGAACCAGATATATTTCTGCAAAGACGACAATCCAACTACCATGCATGATCAAAACCCATGTAAAATCAAACTAATCAAATTTCAAAAACCTATCAACAATTGTAATCAAGAGTTAGTCAAAATTAACAGTTTCGAGATATGGAACCAGTCAATACATAGTTATAGCACCCGAAAAACTAACGCCAGAATAACTTGCCAGGAACAGGAGTGGACCAAAATAATCAAAGGTACCAAGTTAGTCAACCTTCAACCAAATTATCAATTGAAAATAGGCAACAAGATCTACAAGACCGGCCCAACAACAGCAGGAACACAACAGCTATCCAATCTACATAAATTAGAAACCCCCATTTCAGAAGATCACATAAAACAAGAAAAGGTACCCGAACTATCATTAGAAAACGTATAGCTACATAACACCAATCAAATACAACATCAACTTCAGAATATCAAACAGAATATACCAGGACCTTGAAAATCCGGAACGAACCATAGCTTCGTTCTTCAAAAAGGGGAGGAGATAAATGGAGCCCCAACAATGGGCCTTTATGCTATAAAGTCGCCTTCCCACAGTCAGGACAGTCGAGTCAGCAGTAAGATTGGAGGCACCTGCATCTACATCAGCAGATCGAAAGTCGCCTCTAGAGACAATAGTACCACGCCTGGAGCGTAGTGTATAAATAGGTTGCTCACAAGGATACAACCGTTCATTCTTGTTCCGAGTTAGTAGACTCTGCACATCGCGTGCTAGACTTTATATCACTTGTATGTTGATAGTCATATTTATCCTTATTTTATATTATTCATTTTTGTATTAATTAGTAATTGTTAAAAAAAAATAAATTGTTTAAAAAAGTAAAACGTCTTAACCGTAAAGTTAAGTGGCGACGTTTGAATTTTGAAAACCTTTCTTCAAGTGAGGGCGAACTAGGCCCCCTAGAACGCATGCCCTACTTTTGCAAGTGGATTGGATAAGTTCTTTAGCAAGGCACATCGGCCGAGGTTTTCCCGGAAAATTTTGTGTTTCCTTTCGGAAAATTTGTATATCTCTGGAAATAACAAAGTAATGGCTACCAAATTTGGTACGCGTGTTTGTATTATAAATTTTAGGTCTGTAAGTCAAAAGGCAAAAAGTTAATAGCCATTTAAAAAAAAGGGGTTTTCCTGAAAACGTCAAAGACGCGATTTGAAACGTCAAAATTGGCAACATTTAGGCAAATAACCTTAAACGAAAACGGGTTATGTAAAGAAAAGAAGAGTGTTCTACAAACCCTCAAGTTTCAGCTGCAACCGTCATTCTCCTTCATTTTACTTATATATTTCCACAAAATTAATTTCAAATAGACCCTTTCTCTGATGCTTTGTTTGTAGTTTTAGTTAAGTTTATGGTTTAACGGTCTATAATTTTTAGCTAATTTTCGTAAAAGAAAATCATTGTTGAGGAGACCGCGACTTTCGAATTTTAAAAAGATTTCTTCAAATGAGTACAAACTACGTCCACTAGAATCCATATCCTGGTTTACTTTCAGTTTTTATATGTTTACATATATACAGGGTGACGCATTTCTACGCTAAAGCTCAATATAATTGTTATTATACAAAATACAAGAAAAATTTGTAAACGTTAATTGTAGGGTGTCTTGAGCTGCAGCTTATAAAATGATTTTGACAATCACAAGATCGCCTATAAGTCGTTAGTGATACTTACATTTTCTTTTCGACCATCCCTTATGTTATTACGTTTTTGCATTTTGCATCGAAATAGAATGCACGTTTGTAAGAAAAAAAAATCGTGACGCAGTAAGTGCGTCTTGGTAGCGTATTTTATTAACAGCTTCAAATTTCAACAACTCAATTTACTATTACCCTAAGATTCGTTGGCTGTGACACCAGTTTTTTCGGAAACATTTAAAGTTTATTTTCGGAAAATGTTTGTATATTTTTAAACAATATGTTATTTTGATAAAATATGGTACATTGTTTCTACTATATAGATTTTACTGGTAGCCAAATTAATGCCCGTTTGCATTTAAGAGACATATTTGCTTTTAAAAACATTTTTATGAAAATTCACTCCATAATGCACTTGCTGCGTCCAGACTTTTTAAATTTGAACCTGGCTTCTTACAATGTGAAATATATTGGAAACCGTGGGTCCCACGACGGAAACATAACACAACTTTTCTTTCAAGAACAAAACGAGATGGCTACAAAAAATTTAAGTTTTGCATTAAAATCAGTGGCATAAAAATAATTTAAAAAAGGTAACACCATACCCAGATCTCTGCCACTAAATTAAATAATGTTTTTAGCAGCAGTATCAAATCATGTACTTCAATTAGCACAGCAACTGTAAAACATGTCTAGTTATTCCGATCAGCCCATTTTTAGTTATCCAAAAAATATTCAAATTTTCAAACAACTTTAACACCCTGTATCCCGAAAAGTAATGATCCGACGACACATGTCGATATGAAATTTTCCGTTTATTTTTGCATTTTCCACACACTATAAAGTTGTAACACGTATTTGTTAAAATGCTGTAAAATCTTGTAACTGAAAAATGTGTAACCTGACCCCCTAATTTTTCAGCCTTCTAATTAACCCGTCTTGGAATCACCTGTATATAACCACAATCGTACTATACAAAAACTGAAATAGTCACCCCATTTATGCTACAAATGAAAATGACATAACTTAAATAACTAGTAGCAGCCGGTATATTTTATTTTTATTGTAGTCATGATTGATTATTTTTCCTTTTTCTGAAACAAACTTATGGGACCATAAATGTGGTTGCTTCTTCACTCACTTCAGCGTCTAATACAAGATTCGTGTGGTATAATCTGTTTGATAAAGTTTAGAGCGTTCTGGCGTGTTTCGTGACTCGCTACACACAAGAAGTTGCACAGAGCCTCTACTGAGATAATACTCGTAAGAATACAGCCACAATTCAGGACTTGCACATCGTGCTAGAGTGAACTCATCGTGTTGGTCATTGTAAATCTAATTTTATCATTTGCGTTCGTTTCGAGCATTAATACTGAAACATCCGGGTAACCACTGACAGAACCTTTCGATACCAATTGAACCGAATTGCCACGGATTTATATCGTATACTGTATTTTTGCCCCTTTAACATCGGTCTATTTCTGCAAGTATGGCTAATCGCCGACGACAGGGGGCAGTTTCAACACACTACCCTGGAAATTTCGGTAAACCCCTGCCTTCCTGAAAAGATCTCGGGCATCTTTAACGTACCTAGCATCGCATGGTACACGGCACCAACAGATTTGCACCCCTACCAAAGGGCGGGACGTGCACACATATAACTTGCGCAAACACGATGACACAATCTCGGTTGATAATAATTCTACAGTAGGTATCTACTAAAGAAGTGAAATGGTCCTCTACTGTGAGTCGACGTTTCTAGAAGAAAAATCATAAAACCTTGAAAGCATTTTTTGCTCGTTTTTGGTAATCACAAATTATTTTGTTTTTTTATTTCCTTCGAGCTCCAGTACGAACGATTTTTTTCTTTGAGTGCCTATAACTTATATCTTCTTCAAAGCTCAAAAACTAAATGTTGGTTAATATATATATATATATATATATATATATATATATATATATATATATATATATATATATATATATATATATATATATATATATATATATATATATATATATAGGGTGGTGCGCGAATAACTTAGGGCATCCATAAATGGAGAAATGGCCGGATTTAATATCTGTAAATTTACACATCAAGGTTTTAG
Source organism: Tillus elongatus (assembly GCA_964006375.1). Taxonomy (NCBI): domain Eukaryota; kingdom Metazoa; phylum Arthropoda; class Insecta; order Coleoptera; family Cleridae; genus Tillus; species Tillus elongatus. Next base: position 129,229,047 of record OZ023262.1, read on the forward strand.
ATGATAACAAAAACACCTCAAATACTGGCGATGCCATGACACTTCCGGTCATACCGGAAGTCGCCAAATAGAACATGTAATATTTTTCACCATTTCAAGATTTTGCATCAAATTTTGAGTGATCTATTATCAACATACCATACCCTTAAAAGCGACCGTTTCAGAGATATCTTGATTTTCAAGTTTTTTTTTGTTGAAAGAATGTATGCACTGTAACAGCCATATCTTCTCTAACGTTTAAGTTAGAGGGCTGAAACTTGTTTCTGGTAATGTCTTATGGCTGACAGTTTGTTTTGAGTAAAAAAGTTAAAAAAAGTTTTTTTAATATATATTTCAACAACACACCACGAGGGCTTACAGCCTAAATACTATCGTGGCGTGGGTGTCGACAAGGAGGAAAGAGGCAACTTGTTAATTCTGGACTTGAAGGTTTGAAGGTTCGGAGAAGAAGGAAAAACATGTGCCGGCAAGGGATTCCACAACTTGGAAGTCATCGGGACAAAAGAGCGGGCACAACAAGATGTTCTGTCTGGTGACCTGGACAGTAAAAGGGTGCATTCGCTCTGTTCCCTTGGGAGATCTGTTGGGGGCAGCAGTTGGAGCAACTATGGAAGAAAGCTCCTCTGAGCAGTGCCCGTGCAGACATACTATATATACAATTATACTGAGTGTTAGAAACTAAGCGAGCAATCTAGGAAATTTCAATCATAAATAACTGCAATATACTAAATGGAAGAGCCTGTATTTTATAGCATTATTTAATTCATCTTTTATTGCATTTCGATTTGTATTAACATTCCCTATACCTAAGGTTGAGAGTTTTCAAGATATGCACTCCTTTGTTCATTCGGTACTGCAAAGTGCATTTTTTTTAGTGAGGCAGAAACAAGCATGCCAAAAAATTAACAAGTTTACAGGTAATCTGTTAAATTATGTGACAAATTAATCAATAAAATTATTTCCAAGAAAAAAAAAACCTTAAGCAAAAAAATAAAATAAGAAATAACATTTAAAATATCAAAAATAACCATTGAATAATTTTATTATGTATCACTAGTTTTAAGAAACCGAAAACTAACAACGAAAAGTGACAGAGAAAGCTACAAACTATTTTGAAAAGTGCTGCCATTCACTTCTAAGCATTTATTAACCCTTTAAGACTTCCTTATTTGTAGCTTTCTCGATTACTTCAGGCTTCAAGGAATTAAAGGCCAGCAGCAGCTTGCATATCTTTCTTGGTGGTTACTGGAAGTGCAAATACTTCATCTTTAATGTACCCCCCATATGCTAAAATCAAGCGGGATCAAATCAGGCGAGTGAGGAGGCCATAGATGGGGACGATTGCTATAAATTCATCTATCATCAAATGATACAAAATCCTCGCAGCCTGATTAAAATTGTGTGGTGGCGCGCCGTCTTGTTGGTACCAACAATCTTCTTCGTTTATTGTCTCTAATGCTGGCAAAATCACTTCTCGTGGAATATCACAATAGCCACCTCCAGTTAAATTTTCGTCGTAAAATTTTAACCCAATAATTCTATTGTTTTTAATAGCACAAAACACATTGCACGCCCATCCATCTTGAAAGTGAACCTCCCTTGGAACTCGCGGAGTCTCGTCAGACCAGTAACGGCTGTTATGACGATTAAATATTGTATTTTTTGAAAACTTTGATTCATCACACCAGATTATTTTCTTTGAGAAGTTATTGTCCTTTTGCGTCGTCAAAAGAAACCTTTCACAAAATTGTACTCTGCTGATGAGATCGGTTGCTTTTAAGTTTTGGATTAAATAATATGAAAAAGGTTTCCACTTATGTTTTTTTAAACTCGGTGAACACTCCTGGTGGAAAAATTTAACTCTTTCCCACAGTCTAACAGTCTAACAGTCTTAACGAAGCATCGGATGGGCCGCAAAGAGAGCTAAAACGTTTATCTGGATTTCTTCATCATCAGTGACAGGCTTCAGTTTTTGAATTGTCGGACTAAATGACCCAAATTCAGCACAGTTCTTCAATACTCTTTTTAGGATATCACGAGTTGGTCTTGGTCTGGATAGCTTTCCGCAAACACACGACACATTCTGCCAACTACCCGTTGACACTCCCCATAAATCAACACTAAATTTTAAAAATCGTTATTTGTGTAGCCCAAATAAGACATAATTTTGAAAAAACTTCTCTAAACTTGTTAATAATATGAATAAGCTTAAACTAGAAAATAATACAACAATTTTGACAAGTAAATCATTTACTTGTGAGTTTTGTTTAGGCTTGCTTTCGTCATGGCCTGCTTTTTACGAAGGAGACCACAATTAATCAAATTGAATATCTTGAAAACTATCAACTTTAGGTATAGGGAATGCTAACACAAGTCGAAAGGGTATAAAAATATGAATTAAATGATGCTACAAAATACAGGGTGCTCCATTTAAAATATTGATAGTTGCATGCATGGAGAAGGGGAAGGAGAACCCCCACCGTGTTTTTGGTGAGGGGGTAGGATTCCCTTTCGTCCTGGGGGTTCTCTTTCCTTTATGCATGCATACAGCCACCCTCAGTGTATAAACCACAAGACACTTTTTTATGTTCAGGCCCCTCTGAAGCAGAGATTTTTCCGGCCCTGCTCCAGTGGGGCCTGGATATACAGCTTTCCAACATAACGGTGGTTTTCCGGGCCAGCCTGGCGTGGGGCTACGTCCCAAAGGCCTGGCGCCGGCTTAGGGGGGTCTTCATTCCCAAACCGGGAAGGGAGGAGTACACGCTGGCCAAGGAGTACAGGCTAATCAGCCTTATATCCTTCCTGCTTAAGGCATTGGAAAAGACAGTTGATAGGTTTATGCTGGGGGGATCCTCAAAGATCACCCCTTCCATAAAGATCAGCACGCGTACCAGCGGGGGAATTGACGGAGACGGAGCTTCACACTGTGACGCGGAAGGTGAAAAGGGCCCTGCATTTCGGGGAGAGCACGTTAGCTGTGTTCTTCGATGTGGAGGGGGCCTTTGATAAGGCAAGGACGGACCCGGTCTGTGCCGCCCTACAATATAGGGGAACGCCGAGATCCCTAATAAGCTGGGCGGCGAGTATGCTGGAGGACAGGAGAGTCTCGCTGACCTTGAGGGGACGGGGGCTGGACGTTGGGGGTGACGGGCGGCTGTCCTCAGGGCAGCTGCCTTTCGTCTCATCTATGGTGTCTGGTAATGGACGGCCTCTTGAAGCGGCTCTCCGAGAATGGCTTCTACGCCCAGGCGTACGCTGATTATGGGCTCGTCCTAGTCACCAGCAAATTCCTCGGCGTCGTCTGAGAGTGCATGCAAGCTGCCTGTAGCATAATTGAAAGGTGGTGTGGTGACCTGGGACTCTCCGTAAACCCGGCGAAGACGGAGATGATCCTATTCACCAAGAAGAGGAATGTGGAGGGGCTCAAAGCACCCGTGATGTTTGGAAAACCTTTAGCTTTAGTGCGGGAGGTCAAATATCTGGGGGTGGTCCTGGACTCGCAAATAGGTCGAGTTGTGAGGAAGGGAGTAGCGACCCTCTGGCAGTTGCGTCGAGTGATAGGGATGACCTGGGGACTTAATCCTCGGATCCTTCATTGAACTTACACTGCGATCGTCAGGCCAAGAATCCTCTATGGGGCGTTAGTCTGGTGGTGTGGGGTGAACCAAACTACCAACAGGAAGCTGGCCAAACTTCAAAGGCTGGCAATCCTGGGTATCACAGGCGCTATGAGGACGACACGCACAGCCGCGCCAGAGGTCTTTCTGGTGCTGCCACCGCTTCCCATCTGTATCAGAAGTGAGGCTATGGCGTCGCATCTTAGAATGCGAGGCTCTGAAAACTGGTGCGGAGAGAGAGCAGTAATAGGGCATGCAAGAGTCGCCAAGGAGGCGGAAAAGGAAATTCCGATTTCCGCCATCAAGGTACGGGATGCCGAGGACGATATTAGGCTGACTAGGCCATATACCCTCAGGATCCTCAGTAGCGATCAGTGGAGGGATAATGGGGTTGCATTTCACCCGCAAGCCTGGTCTGTTTCACCGACGCATCGCGGCAGGAGGATGAACAATCTTCCGGGGCAGGAATATACATCGAGGGACTGGGGGTGCGCGAGAGTTATGCTCTCGGCGGATATACCAAGGCATTCGAAACAGAGATGTACGCTATCCTGTCTGTGGCCAATAAACAGGATGTGAGGAGGAGCCCCGAGAAATATGTGTACATTTGCTTGGATAGCCAGGCGGTCCTCTGGGCAGTCTGCGCGGCCAGAATCAAGTCAACACTGGTTCAGGAGTGCGCTGACGCCCTCAAAGGACTAGCCAGGACAAAGGAGGTGCAACTGGTGTGGGTTCCTGGACAATGTGGCGTAGCGGGGAATGAAGTAGCGAATAATCTCGCAAGGCTTGGTTCCCGGCGGCCGTTCTGTGACCCGGAGCCTGCGATAGGCATAACTGAGGAAGCAATGGAGAGGCACTGGGGTCGGTTGGTAGCTGTAGGCAGGCGAGGGACTTCGTGGAGGGAGCCGGACAGATAGAGCTGTCTGGCTACTCGGTAGGAGTGGACCTACGCTTCGCCGCATCCTTTGGGTACTGGCAGGCCACTGCGCCCTTAGAAGACACCTCACATTGATAGGCGTAGAGAGGGATCCCATTTGCCAGGAATGCAGCGAAGATGAAGAAACGTCCTACCACTATCTGTGAGAATACGAGGCTTTTGCGAGTCTTCGAGCAGAATTGTTCGGTTCGAGGACTCTGCAGAGGAATCAGATAAGTACCGTCCTATTGAAGACCGCCACGGCCTTCATTTCGAGGTCAGGGTTGTTTGGTGACGGAACCGAGGAAGAGTAGAGCATGGTTGCTGGGGTTGGCAAAAAGGGCCCATTGCAGCCTATTTGCTTGGCGTTGGCCTCCCCACCACTGCTACTACTATGTTCAGCTAACTAGTGTATTTTTCTTAGTTTCCTATATTTCGTGTTAACAATTGCTTTGTTTGAGTTTTGTATCCAAATTACTGTATATATATATATATATATATATATATATATATATATATATATATATATATATATATATATATATATATATATATATATATGTATATATATATATATATATATATATATATATATATATATATATATATATATATATATATATATATATATATATATAGCATTAGTAACCTCAAACTGGCAGGTTAAGTAGCCTAAGAATTTCTGACATATCGTAAAATGCATGCTCTTCTATATATGTTTATATTTACTTTCTCACCAGAAACTGTTCATAACTATTTCTTTCAAATTTTATTAATTATTTAACCCTCTTTGTCTGGAAACCCATGAATAGGAAAATTCACTTACCATAACATGTACCGATTTATTTAATTCAGTAATGCAGTACCTGAATAAATATACCAAACATAAATGAATATAGAATTATTAAGAATCGATTGATTTTCAAACCAAACAAAAAACTAAAACACTATAATTTACAATGCATAAGATACACTGCGGTATACAAGAATGAAAAGCTGCCTTGTTAAATAAAAACCGAGCTGATCAATAATATGTCAGCGAAGACATAAACAAAGTGATTTTAAACAGATTAGGTTCCCACGTCAAGATAAAAGCAGTAAAGTTCCTACCTTGGTATCCTGTATGGGCTAATTTACGTACAGGGGATTAATGTTAATCGTGAAGTTTACAATGTAATAACCAACAAAAACTGATCACGTTTTTATGGGTCCGAGTCGAGCCGGTCGGTCGATGAAATGTTAATAGTTCATGGCATCGCTCCATTATTTTAATTGGAGCTGAGGTAATTACAGCGTCTGCTCGATAATTGTAGCCTAAACAAATACACGAACGTCATGAGAAAATCGAGGGATCATGAGCATGGAAACTGTCAGGATTAAGTGCTGATATGCCAGTGTACTACGCACGGCAGGTATGAAGTCATTAACAAATGTACAGAGTTAAATAATTGCATTTAAAAAATCTGGACGCAGCAAGCGCGTGTATATATAAGCATATAAAAAGTCTGAACGCAGCAAGTGCGTTATGGAAGTGAATTTTCTTTAAATGTTTTTAATAGAAAATATGTCTCTTTAATGCAAGCAGGAATCAATTTGGTCATCGGTATAACCTATATAGTAGGAACAATGCACCATATTTTACCAACATAACTTGTCTGAAAGTGTACAAAAATTTTCCGAAAATAAACTTAAAACATTTCCGAGAAAACTCGTTTCCTAGCTGACGAACCTTAGGTTAATAGCAAATTGCGTTATTGAATTTTGAAGCTTTTAATGAAAATTCGCTACTAAAGCGCACTTACTGCGTCTCGATTTTTTACAAATATGCAATAAGGAATGTTAAAAAAAAAGTAGGTATCTGCCAAAATAATTTTATAAGATGCAGCTCAAACACCCTATAGGTAACGTATACAATTTTTTCTCGTATCTTGCACAATAACAATTATATTGAGCTTTACCGCAGAAATGCGTCACACTGTATATATGTAAACAGAAAGTAAACCCGGATATGGACTCTACTAGGCTAGTTTGCGCTCATTTGAAGAAATTCAAAAGTCGCGGTCTCCTCATTAACGAAATTTTTCTATGAAAATTTGCTAAAAATTATAGACCGTTAAACCATAAATTAACTAAAACTAATTCCAAAGCATGAACGAAAGTCTCTATTTGAAATGAATTATCTGGAAATATTTTATTAAAATGAAGGGCAATGATGGTTTAAGCTGAAACTTAAGGGTTTGCAGCATACTTTTTTGTCTTTAAAACTTACAGACCTAAATTTTGGTAAATTGTTCACCCTTTATATATATATATATATATATATATATATATATATATATATATATATATATATATATATATATATATATATATATATATATATATAATTGAAACTGACCCTTGATATGGGTTCTAGGGCGCTCATTTGAAGAAATTTTTTCTAAATTCAATTGTCGGGATCTCCTCGTTTGTGAATTTTTTTTTAAAGAAAAATCACTAAAACAAGCACTTGTGAAGCCACGGGAAAAGTCTATGTCTGTATTAAATATGGAACGGTTTTACTAAGTTAGGGCAAGAACAAGCAACCAGATATGCTATTCAAATTGAATTAAGTCTTAAAACGTTCATCTCCTCTTTGTCTAATTATTTTTATACAAAAGCTCGCTAAAAAATTCATCCGAATAACAACAATCTGATTAGATAACGGTAAAGTGAAATGAGACTTGAAAAAAATAGTCACTAACTAGGATTCGAACTCGTTATGCAGGAGTCAATTGAACTCGATTATTCGATTTACAGTGACTGAGGCCACTGAGCTATGCTCTACATGTGTCTACCAGCAGCTATATCCCGTAATACACTGGTTCAATGTTTTAAAATTTACACAAAACGATTTCGATTTACAATATATTTTTTGCTCATATTATAACTAAATCAAGGAAAATAACGAATTAAACACATATCTAGGAGCTTGTTAGTCATTTCTTGTAGTATTTTTTTTCACTCCCATTCGTACTTAATCAATTTTGACCTTTTAGCTCTCCTGGATCAGATTAAATTAATTAAAAAATAATGTTGCTCTAACATTTTTGTTGTTTAAGATAGACATCTAAATTTTGGTACACAGGATACACTTTATGGTAGAAACCATTGGTTGCTGTTATTTTGTTATTTCCGGAGATATACAATTTTTTCGAAAGAAAACACAAATTTTTCCGGGAAAACCTGGGCCGATTTTCCTGACTGACGAACTTATCCAAGCCACATGCCAAATAAAGGTATGTGCCAAATTTCCTCAAAATCAGATCATTATTGTTTGAGTTATCGGTGTGATACATATACACACACACACACACACACACACACACACACACACACACACACGCACACGCACACGCACACGCACACACACAGACACAGATATATATATATATATATATATATATATATATATATATATATATATATATATATATATATATATATATATATATATATATACAGTGTGGAACAGCCAAATGGAATAAATTCGATAACGGATAAATGAGGGCGTGTTGGGAAAAACGCTTGGACACGTCGATTTGTATTTTTAACTGCGCATCTTTTTCAAGAAAAAAAAATTATATAGGGTGCGTCATGTGACAGTGGCCAATACCAACTTTCTTATTTTAAATACAAGCCCCTGTATATTATTAATTTTTTGGATTCTTCAGAAAATTCTAGACATAATTCATGTACAATGTCCTATACCTATCTTCAACTGTTTCGGAAATATTAAGTATTTTCAGATTTATTACAAAAATTAACATTAAAAATAGACAATTATTTTATTTCACAAATTCTAATAAGAAATACTGATTATTTCTTAATAATTTAAAAAAACAAAAAAAAAATTAATGTCAATGTAGTAAATGTTCAAAATGCTCGCCACGAACATCTTGGCAACATGCTAATCTGGTATAGAAATGTCTTCTAACATTACTCAACATCTCAGGCGTGACTGATCTAATCGCAAGCGTGATTCGTCTTTTTAAGTCATCTAAGTTGAGGGGCTTTGTTTTGTATACAATACTTTTGACATATCCCCACAAAAAGTAGTCTAATAGCGACAGATCAGGAGATCGTGCTGGCCATTCTATCGATCCGCGCCTCCCTATCCACCGATTTGGAAAAATTTGGTTCAGGTACTGCCGAACATTGATTTGGTAATGGGGCGGTGCTCCATCTTGCTGAAACCATATTTTATTGGCAGGAACTTGTGGGTTTGCTGGATCTGGATATAAGTTTGTCAAAGTTGGCACGACATTATTTTGGAGCAGTTCTAAATATTTATCCCCATTCAAGTTGCCATCAATGAAAAAGGGACCTACGATATGATTTCCAACAATTCCTGCCCAAACATTAACTTTTTCAGGATATTGCGTATGTTCCTCTCTCATCCAATGAGGATTCTCATTAGACCAATAGCGGCAATTTTGACGATTAACATGACCGTGAAGTGTAAATGTGCTCTCATCAGAAAACAAAACATCTTCTAATTGGATCACATTGTTATCTAACATTGCCATCATTTGTTCACAAAAATACGTTCTCCTATCGAAATCGTCCTCCATGAGCTCCTGAGTTGGTATCATTTTATAGGGATGCATTTTACTTTCCTTTAATGTTCGAAAAATTGCTGTGTGGCTAACGTTGAATAGTTGGGCTGCTTGTCGACCAGAAGTATGTGGGTTTTCTTGAAACTCAAGCGTAATATCCAATTTCGTATCATCACTTACTGCATTGGCAGCTACTTTTTTTATCTGTCTCACATGACCAAGCTCGCGAAACTGCTTTTCTATTTTGCTAATTGTTCCTTGGGATACAGGCGGCAAATTTGGAAATTTTTCGTGAAATAAGCGAGACACTTCCATCTGTGTCCGTGTGTTATCTCCATAACCAATCATTTGTAGAATGGTTATTTTGTGCATTTCTGTTAAATGAACCATTTTTCTAATATTATTACGTACAGTTAACGAAATTCAAACGACAATAGCACTGACACTAATCACTACTGTCATGCAGGCAGACAACAAGTTGCTAATGCTACGAGTTTTATACGAACAGAAAGAAAACTGTTTTTGTTTCATTTCATATCAGTAAAAAGAAACGCAGGAATGGTTTTTGTTTACTTTCTCATTATCAAGAGCTGAATGGGAAATAAGTATTGAATGCAATGTAGCGAATTTGTGAAATAAAATAATTTTCTATTTTTAATGTTAATTTTTGTAATAAATCTGAAAATACTTATTATTTCCGAAACAGTTGAAGATAGGTATAGAACATTGTACATGAATTATGTCTAGAATTTTCTGAAGAATCCAAAAAATTAATAATATACAGGGGCTTGTATTTAAAATAAGAAAGTTGGTATTGGCCACTGTCACATGACGCACCCTATATAATTTTTTTTTCTTGAAAAAGATGCGCAGTTAAAAATACAAATCGACGTGTCCAAGCGTTTTTCCCAACACGCCCTCATTTATCCGTTATCGAATTTATTCCATTTGGCTGTTCCACACTGTATATATAAATGTTTTTTTTTTAATTCACTAAAATTAAAACTGACACACGATATGGGTTCTAGGGGTCCTAGTTTGCGTCCATTTAAAGAAAATCTCTCCAAAAAATCCGAACATCCAGTAAAAGTCGACCACTTGCATTAAAATTTTCTATACTACTTAAATTTACGTTTCCTTCATTTTGAAGCAATATTTCGAAGCTATTTATGCTCAATGTTTTAAGCCATTAAGTCATTATATCTAGACGCCGTTTGGGGAAAGGCGGTTCTTCAATCAGAAAAAGTTCCAACCGCATAGGACGCAGTGGTGTCAACAGTGTTTACAGTGTTGGTCCAGGTGGTCCGACGAAGAAATCCATAAGCGTCGTCATGCATCCGGACAACCTCGGGCAACCTCAGCACGGGAAGATAGTCATTAGAGCATTGCAGCTTTACAAGACAGATTTTTCACAACAAATCCTTGGTAGGGAATTTTGCAACAAAGAGTCTATGGCAACGATATATCGCAGAATTTGCGCTTTTGGGCTTCGTTCGCATAGACCATTTTTATGTCTCCCAGTGACAACTCGACATCGTGCTGCTCGCCTTGAGTGGTGTAACGGCAGACCAAATTGGGATGGTGAATGGAATCGTGTTGTGTTCTCTGATGACATCGATTCTGTATTTGAGTCCACGATGGTCGCAGATGGGTAAGACGATTAAGTGGAGAACGCAGGAGTTTAGAAATCTACGTAGACCGGCGCACGGCGTTTGCACGAAGATTGATGGGGTGGGGAGCAATAACATACGGTACCAGGTCACCTTTAGTTTTTATTGACATTACTTTGAATGCAAATGATTACATACGAAACGTACTGCAGCCTGTTGTATTGCCATACCTACGAGGGTTAGCTCAACCCGTTCTCCAACATAACGTCATCATACAGCAAGGGTTACTACAAATTTCTTACAAGAAAATAACGTAACCCTGCTTCCATGGCTTTTTTCCCAGACTTGTCACCAATCTAACATGTATGGGATATGATTGACAATCGACTGGGTAATTTACCCCAAACACCAAATAACCTAGTTGACCTTCGTCACAAAATTCAAGAAATCTGGGATGACATTCCCCAGGAAAGCATAAATCAGTTCATTTCAAGCATGCCTCGAAAAGTTATCGAATGCGTAAGAAACCGCTACCGACCCACTTATTATTAAATAACTTTATTTTTTAATGTTTTAGTTTGAAAGTGTAATGATTTTCCAAGTTTCATTAAACACACATCTTACTGGGTGTTCGGATAGTTTTGAAAGTCGGTATATATATATATATATATATATATATATATATATATATATATATATATATATATATATATATATATATATATATATATATATATATATATATATATATATATATATATATATATATACCACGAAAACTCTTATACCTATTTTATATTGAAAATATGCGAAAGGCTAAATTAGCCCCAGCCAAGCAATTTCGACTATACTTACATACATACCTATGAGCGAATTTTCATTAAAAAAAATTATAACCCAAAACCAAGGTCCGCTAAAATTTTTATATGTATGTATATATATATATATATATATATATATATATATATATATATATATATATATATATATATATATATATACGCGACTTTTAACGTTTTGAGGAAAACCCTCTTTTTTTTTCTTTAAATGCCTCTATATGTATGTATCCGAGCGATAACTCAAAAAATAGTAAACTCATCTCAATCAAACATGGCAAAAATCTTGTTTGGGCGAAAACCGAGATCGAGTTCGTTAATTAGCATTTATTCTCAAGTTTTTCCGGTGGAAAATCGGGGAACACCTTTTGAAAACGCTATATTTTTGTAAGTATGTGAGTAACTGGAATTATACATACTTTACATGTGGCTAGAAATAGGGCACATTAACCTATGTAGTGAATTTTAAGTAATTTGGTACACAATATTTAGAGTTTTTTCCAAATTAAAAATAAAATCCCAAAGACATGCATTAAAATTACTTAGTGGTTAAAGTTCAATGCCTGACAGACAGAATAGTTAACTGCCACGCGTAGATTAATTCATACAACAGGTATAAACCATACATCAACGGAAACCAAACTAAATATATACCAGGCATAATACATACTTCCCGAACCAACAATCGTGCAATCTCGGCTGCAATTATGGAAAATGACAGACGACATGAAATTAAAAATTTGCCAAGTAATTGTTATTTAACTGGGCGATTCAATCGATTATTAAAAGACACTATATTTGTAGCTTTTGTAACGGCCCAAACACAGTTTTAGCTCAGCATAGATATATTATGCTGTCGCATAATATAGCGGAAATTTAAACAAAATCAAGCCAAGTCTCTATAAAAATGTTTCTAAAATAGTTTCTTTTATCTTTAAACTTAAACATAAGACTTCATGTAAGACCGAAACAGTCGTGGGATGTGTCTCCATGGTAATTCTACTAATTTTCTGTAATTAATTAATTCTGTATATTTTGAATATAAAAACCGGTTTAATTAGGTTGACTAAAAGGAAATCATACTGGCGATTAATAAGGAAAAATAACTGTTACGTTTACAATTTGGCAGATATTTTACTTTTCTAAATATGAATTAGGTTTCCTTCTGGAAATTTTCTGTATAACTTTAAAGAAATTTGTAATACAAGTATATTTTAAAGAGACTTACACTATCTACAGATATAGCAAAATTTAGTTTTTTACCTTCATAGAAAATTGAGTTTTGGGCATTTTTCTCAAAAGGAGTTAGAACATTTTTTTATAATAGAGAGATGTCAATGGTAACACTTTCGAAATAATTCTTCAAATGTGCGCGTACTAGGACCTCTAAAATTGATCTTCAAGGTCTGTGTAAGTTTAAAGCATTAACTTAACTAATACGCCGTATAATAATAGTGTACAATTCTTACGAAAATTCGCTACTATAACGAACTTGCTGCATCCCGAAATTTTCTTTAATGGACTGATATAAATTAAACCTAACATGTGCGTTCCGTAAGTGTGTTGTGTGTGTTATTACTTTAACGTCGGCCTATTTCCGCGACTATGGCCAATCACCGACGCCAGGGAGCAGTTTCACCTCACTATCCTGGAACTTTCGCCGTACCCCTGCCTTTCTGTAAGGAGGGTAGGGATCTTTAACCTCCCCAACATCGCATGGACACAGGATCGACGGCTTTACGCCTCCTCCAAAGTGCGGAACGTGCAGACATTCCACTTGCTCAAATACAATGCCAGAACCTCGGTTGATGTTAATGTTACAGTTTGTACTGAAAAAGTATAAAAGTACCCTGGGATCGAACCCAGTACCCTTCGGTTCAGAGGCATACGTTCTTACCCCTGAACCACCGAGGTTGCGTTCCGTAAGTACTTAAATCGTTTGGATAAGAAAATTAGTATTTTTCAAACTTCGATGACAGTTGATAACTAACACTTCTAACAAATAAAAAAAAAATACCCATTTATCGTGGAAACAGCTCTTAACGGATTTTGCATAGAAAATGTTTTAGCGAGTTTTTGTAAAAAAAAATTGGGAAGACTTACCATTTCTATCAAAATTCGCCAGCATAACGCACTTGCTAGGTCCATACTTTAATTTTTAAATATTCGTCAAAGTTATCTTGCATAAACTATTTGTTAAACATTTTAAACAAATACGACTAAAGGGTATTATCTGATTAATATTAGCGTAGTCACATCGTAGAGCTTCTAGCTAGACTTAGTTGTAGAGGCGGTTTGCCTAAATAAATTAAAACGGATGCCATTTTTAAATTAAAATAAATAAACAAGGAATATGTACATACCATTAATCAAGGCGTGGATATGAATTTTAAGTAGTACATACTGGACACGTTGGAAGCAATAAACCATATGTTATTTATATCTTCACATATTCAAATCGCCTATAGATAACGAAGAGTTCAGAAACTGCAAGGAAGTGATTAAACGGGCTTTTATCTTTTTATAGAGCTGTTAATTAGGGGACACTTGTGAACTGTAATTTGTCGGTAATTTGTTGTGTATAAAGTTCGGTTTGTATGGGTGAAAGAAGAGGCCACGGTCCCCGCCCAGGCACATTGTTTTGTATTTTCTGGGTGTTCCCTGATTGGCCCACCGCCCCGCGCAACTGACGTCATATGTACTTAACCACTTGATGTACGGGTTGGATAATGAGTACACGGCATGGCCGGGCCTAATTTCGTATACCAGCTGAGAAAGACAGAGAAAGAAAGAAGTAAACCAGAAGACCCGCATCACGTATACCGTCTGTTTGAGTTCATGTTTGTTTTTATAAATATCTCTTTACTACCTTTTCGATCAACAGTGCTAATTATTCAATATAATGCTTAACATATAAATTATAACCTATCTACAGTTTTTTAAGTGGATATTTTAAAATAACAGGTCCTTCTTGGACTATAAATATCTGTCAGTGTCACTTTTAGTGAAATGTCTTTTAAAAAATTCAATATGGAGGAGATCACGACTTTGGAATTTTGAAAAAAAAAAACTTCAAATGACCGCAAACTAGGACCCCTGGAACCCAAATCTGAGGTCAGTTTTAGACTTTATATGCTAGGTACACTTGAAGAACCCAAATCACCCAAACACATCTTTTTAAAGACCTGACGATTTTTTTCACTAACAAAGTTAGCGTTATCAGAGGATGAAAAATTATTTTTTCATCTTACTTATCAGTGATCATCGCAAGTTCCCATCTTCACTTAGGTACTTTCAGAAATAATGAAGTAGTGTCTTCCCAAAACTTAAGATGCTGGCCCGATCAAAGTCCAAATTGGTCAATAGATTGCAAAAGGGTACGTTTCCATATTTATTATGAACACTCTTTATAAGATATGTGGATGATATTGCGAGAATTGATACACTAGGTGACTCTTAATGCATCGGCCATCTAATATTCGCAAGACACTCAGTAGCGTTACACAGGGCACTTCAGAAAAGTCGATTTTTTAGGTTTTTTTTGCACTCAAGTTGTGAACACTCGGTAGAAGTTACGATATAGAAACTCAGGTCTACAGATGTGCCTAGATCGATAGATATTTGCTTTTTTTGAAAAAAAATGCCTAATATGTTTTAGTCATTTTTGGTGTCCTATTTGTTGTTGTAGTAGGCTATGGAAAAAGCGACTCTGAATAATACATACCAGGATGTGGAGCTTTTGGAGTACTCTATTTAAAGGATTTATTTCTTTTAAAAGTCAGCTCACCCTTCATGAAATAATTAATTGTCGCCACTTAAAGTGAAACACATTATATATATATATATATATATATATATATATATATATATATATATTTATTGATTATACATTGTGCGATACAAAGAAGCTTGTACTTGCATAAAACACAATTTATAGCATATATGTAAAGTCCAAACATAGTTAAATGTCAAATAATATTTATTTATTTATTTATTTACTTATTATCATAAATCTTACAACATGTCTACACAACAAGCCTAAGGCTTGTGCTGTATATTAACATAATTTAATAAAATTTCACCAAAAACTGCTTGAAAACTGCATCCAAATGTAACATACTCTGTCAATTTTGTAAAATTTTAGCTTTTCTTCTGCTTCTGCTTCTGCTCACAAACACATCCGTGATCACCTACAATGTTAATGCTTCACCTTGCAGAATCCTATTAAAATTCATAGCAAAAATCTATTAAAACGTTATTTAAATTGAAGCACAATAATTTTGACATTGTGACTTGACATAACTAATGTAATTAATATATATATATATATATATATATATATATATATATATATATATATATATATAGATATGTATGTATATATATATATATATATATATATATATATATATATATATATATATATATATATATATAGTGTGAAACACACTTATGGAATAAAATTCATTATTCAGCAAAAAATAGTTTTTTGGAAAACGTTGAGACACGTGAAATTTAATTTGTCGCACATTATCTTATAATCATAGCTCGCACCATTTTATCCCCACCACCTTATCCATTAAAAAAAAAATAGAAACCCTACATTTTTTCATCACAATTCGATGGATCACATTTTTCTGAATGCGGAGATACCAAATAAGTATGGTCTAGTATTAGTTTTCAATACAGGGTCGACATTTAATACAGGAATATTAAAACTGAACAGTTTACCCTGAAATTCAAATTTCGAAAGTAAACTTAATAAAAACGCCCCTTTCTTATAATAAATGCTCTCCATTTACTTGCACACAACGAAATAATCTACTCTGGAATTCTTCACTGACTCTTATCTTAAAGTTCTTATCTTGTCCGTTATCTAAAACGTACTTGGTATCATTAATCGTTTCTTATTAACTACCAATTTTTGCAGTGCGAAACGTGAAACTTAACAGTTCTGTTTTATTTTGTGGTGTATTGTTTTGAATGCACGGTCTCCTAATAAATTAGTCGTAATTTTGTTCCGGTAATTTCAATTAATTTTTGGTCTAATAATGCGATACTTAACTGAAAGTCTGCGAACAGAAATATTAATGATGATTGGGTATGGTGATATGTGCAGAACACAGGCACAAGTTGTTAACCTATTTAATGAACAACATCCAGATTTGCCCCCACTAACCCATGGAACTGTGGCTAAGATACATTCACAGTTTCGTAATTATGAACGCGTTAAAGCACTGCCTAGGAGACCCAAGTTTGTTGAAGAAGATGTAAAACTCAATATTTTATTGGCATTTCAAGAAGAACCAACAACTTCTACCCGTCAAGTTCCACGTGAAAATGATGTTAGTCAATCAACAGTTTTAAGGTGTCTCAAAAACGTAAAAATGCAACCCTATAAACTACAACACGTTCAAGAGTTGATTGACGGCGAATCTGTTAGAAGACTGCAGTTTTGTGAACAACTCCTGGACATGTTACATAGAAATGTTATTTCTTCTGCTGACGTTCTGTTTTCCGATTAAGCAACATTTCTTATGAATGGCGATGTAAACAGGCAAAATCGCACATACTGGGCTGCCTAAAACACCTACTGGATGCGA
The DNA here is from genome assembly GCA_964006375.1 of Tillus elongatus. Taxonomy (NCBI): domain Eukaryota; kingdom Metazoa; phylum Arthropoda; class Insecta; order Coleoptera; family Cleridae; genus Tillus; species Tillus elongatus. Next base: position 129,246,227 of record OZ023262.1, read on the forward strand.
CAAACACACACTCAGCCTCCTCAGAAGTTGAACGTTTGGGCTGGTATCATTGGTGATCACGTAGTTGGACCTGTTTTTATATAAAATCTAAACGGTCCAAGGTATTTAGGAATGCTAAGAGAACAGGTTATCCCAATGTTATCAGAATTGTATCCAAATGTAATGGAACCTAATATTCCTCATGAAAGGAAATACAGGGTGCCCGATTTCATTATGGGGAACTGGCTTATCTTGAGATATACAAGGTCGGTTAAATTGGGGCAAAGTTGCGTAATCCGGTTCTGGTCATTTTGTAAAAAGAAAACTGAGATATCTTTTACGGTTTTCGAAATAAATATTTAAAAAACGAAAATTTCCATTTTCGTATTTTCCAATTTTCTCGAAAACTATTGAATCTAGATATGTGCAACAAATACATTATTATAACACTTTTGAACAAGGAATCTTAAAATGTGAATTGTTTCGGTGCGGCATGCACCACAGTCCTACAGCGATTGTCAACTTTTTTTCTTATGGGCGCCATATTGTATTTTTACATCTTCGGAAACAGATTTTTTCTGATTACAATGATCTATCGCATCATATGGTTTCCTCTATTATCTCGTCAATTATATTAGATACATTAGATATTAGATTTATTGTAGGGCTTTGGAGAAAATCCGGTACTGTCATCTAAAAACAAAATTATGTCAGCTTATTATAATAAGGGAACGTATTGTTATTTTCAATAAGAGCACGTTTTTTTTAAAATTTCGTCATGAAAATGGTATTTTCTAATGAAGAAAAGCGTGATATGATTGAAATTTATTACGCTTCACACAAAAATTCACAACTTGCGGCAGAAAAATATCTTCATCGTTATCCAGAAAGACGACAAACAAATCGAACTTTGTTTTGCGTATGCATCGCTGTTTAGGACAGTCTGGTACGTTTGATAAACCAAGAAAATATTATGGTAGTAGGCCGATTGAGGATGAAGAAAATATTTTACAATAACTATTTTGGTTACATATATGTACTTATTTAAGTTATTCGTGTTGACATTTCTATTGTAGGTTGAAGAAAATACGGCAATTTCAACACGGGTATTAGCAAGTGATTTAAATATTTCATGCCAAGCGGCATGGCGAGTACTGAAAAAAAAATCGTCCTTTCAAAATACATGTCACACAAATGTTGCATTCTGGTGCACCGTCCAATTGAAGACCGTCACGGCCTTCATCTCGAGGTCGAGGCGGTTTGGCGACGGAACCGAGGAGGAGTAGAGCATGGTTGCTGGGGTTGGCAAAAAGGGCCCATGGTGGCCTACTTGCTTGGAGTTGGCCTCTCCACCACTGCTACTACTACTACTACTACTGCATCCTGCTGATGCTGACCGAATAATGCTTTTCTGTCGGTTTCTTATTACCAAGATACAGGAGAACCCAAATTTTTTAACAATGTTATTTGGACGGATCAATGCAAGTGTACCAACTGTGATATGTTCAATCGCCATAATGAACATGTATGGCCTATAGAGAATCCCCATGCACAGCAGAGTCGACAGACACAAATAAGGGTCGGAATCAATGTTTGGTGTGGCTTACTATGAAATAAAAAAATAGGCCCAACACACCGCGTACGGTCCTTGAGACGGCGAATTTGAATCCAGTGTATTTGCGTTTTGTGTTATTTCTCTCCTGAAGAATGCACTGGGTATTTATAAATAACAAAGACATTTTAAATTTTTATATCCTCTTTTTATTATAAAACACAAATTAAGTGAATATCATTCAATCTCAGTCAACATAAACAGCTCATACTGTTGGACTTTTTTTCGTTTTTTAAGCTACATTTTATCCCAGCGTAAGCCATTACTATCGCTGTTTTTAAATCATATAAGTTCTTAATATAATAATATAGGGCAAAGTAAAGAACAATTTGACGCAAACAGAAATACAACCGGACGTTTAGTTCGGCCGCTACGCTCAGTACTCGAAACATCTAGGATGGTGGCCGTTTTTGCAAGATGGCGGATTTTTACCAAGATAGATTGTTTGGGACCTTTGGGTTTCGAACTAGGACATAATCCTCAACGTTTGTACCAACTTTCAGCTTTTTATTTCAAATGTTCAGGTTTAGCATATTTTTTGTCTAATTTAACTGGATTAAAAAGACTTTTGATCATAATTAACACAATTTAAAAGCAATATCACTAATTTAACGTCACAAGCATGACTGCCTGTCTAACGCAGTTTTTCATTTTGTTGCAGCTTTTGTACTTCTCCAATTTACCTCAGCCTTCTTCCTTCTTTCCAATTAGGTGTCCTTGACTCATTTGTGTCGGAAAATCATTGGCCCAGAATATAACCAACAAGGATTGACTTTCATCTCTCATGTTTTTAGTAGACACATTTCCTCTATCACCGCTTATTGCACAGTTTTATTCTCCATTCTGTTGGTGTACAGTTTGGGACACTCAAATATGCAAGATTTATGTTACCACGGACATTTTGTTACGTTTCAGCACACTAGCTGGCTCTTCATCAGTGGTGTTGTTAAAAAAACTCAATTCTGAAAGGTCAAGTTGCAAACTCTGAAGTTGTTGGTGCAATATAACTAGCCACAAAGATTTTAGTATTATTCGCTCAAAGAAAAATTTTTAAAGAAAAATTTGCACCTGAAACCAGGTAAGTCCAATATTTTATAGCAATTTCAACGTAAACCGCCATTAATAATGGGTATTCTTCCAAATATTTTCTCGTTATCTTCTTTAGCCGCTGAAAATTTTCCAACCCGATGATTGGCTGTCTTTCCAGTTCCTCTTTTATTTTGTAAAACAGCTCTTACATTCATGAAGGCTGTCTGCTGACTCATAGGCGAACTGTCTATTAACTTGTCTGATATCTGAGCTTTGTTTGCAGCTCTTAAAGGTCGTGGTATTTTGAGATTAATTTTCTGCAAAAAGTTTTTAGTAAAATAAAGTATGATGGCGGTTGAAGCAGAAGCTGAAGGCTTTGTAAAACCGACTTTTTATTATATTTGTTCTAGATAACCCGTACTCATTTCAGAATCTTTGTTTAAGAATCGCAAATTTTGACGTTTCAAATACCGACTTTAACGTTTGAAGAAAGAAAGCCTATAAAACCGTCCTCAAGAATGGGTATTCTTCCAAATCTTGGATTATCTCGTTATCTTCTTTAGCCGCTGAAATTTTTCCAATTCCCATTGGTGTTTTTTTCAGAGAAAGTCTATGTTCCAGTCCCTCTTTTATTTTGTAACTATATATCCTACGTTCATCTGAGCTGTCGTCTGACTAATAGACCAATTCACTATAAACTTGTGCTTTTTTCGCAGCTCTTAAGTGTCTTGGCATTTAGAGATGAATTTTCTGCAAATTTTTGTTATTAAAATGAAGGATACTGGCGGTTGAAGCAAAAACTGAAGGCTTTGTATAAAACACACTTTTTGCTACATTTCTTCCACATCACGCGCATTCATTTCAGAATCTTTGCTTCAAAATCGATAATTTTGATGTTTCAGATCGCGGCTTTGAAGTTTTAAGAAGAAAAACTATACAATTTCAAAGTATATTCCAGTACTTCTTGACATTTTGCGCCAAGAAGACATAATTTCGTGTTGTAATTTTCAATAGATTTTGTTAACCACACATAATATTTTATGCGTTTCTCTGATCACCAGTGGCACCCACTTTTTGCTTGTGGAAGGCTTATATTTTTCTCGTTTAACTTAGAGATCTGAATTTTAGCATGTAGGCTACGTTTTTTGGATGAAACGCGCTTATGAAATTTGGCTGCCCCACATTTGTTATTATCGGATATACAAAATATTTCCGAAAAAAAAAACGTGATATACTTGGTTCTAGGGTTGAACCGCATCTAGACTTTATTTAAACTCGACGTTTCGGCTCCTGCTTTGGAGGCATTTTCAAGAAATTAAGAAAATGAACTGTAAGGCATTAATCTACCTACTCTTTAGAGCGATGGATAAGGATACGTAAGGTTTTTGTAGCTCGATTACGGAGCCTCAATCTGCCTACTCCCTAAATCTTGTTGAAGATCGTCTCTAAGGTCTTGGTGTGTTCAACCCTAGACCACAGAGGGATCTGCCGTACTTACAGTGTACAATTCTTATGAAAATTCACTACGCACTTGCTGCGTCTGAGCTTTTCCTAAATATCATGTAATTTTAGACACGGAAACCTAACAAACCTAGAATTTAAAAACGATATAGAATACATGATGTTGAGTTTAAAAGAAGATACGAAACAGTTAGTTCTGCTAGAATCGGAAGCTCTATAAAACTGAAAGTCCAGAGCTTGACAAAACTTGTGGACGTGAATTCTCAGAATTCTCAGTTGCATTAGTTTTCTGTAAACTGAAAATAATTCGTGATCCGCAAACGTACAAATATTATCGTAACATTGTTAGTTTTAAAGTTGTACCTAACACAATGAGGCATGTACGAAATCAATGTACGAGTAAGTAATAGTATTTAATAATTTGGTAAATTGATTTTAAATCTTAACAGTAGTATGTATAGAATCTTTGAGATATTATTGTAAATATTTTTTCTCCCAGCTCTAACGTTATACTTTTATAATTTTAACCAGCAAGACAGTGAAAAATAGCATCACAGTGACATTAATCGCTCTTTTTCACACTCTCGGAAAACCGTTCAGCAAAGGACATTGTGTGTTTCATAAATACTGTCCTCCATCATGTCAACGGCACAAGATAATTCACTGAAATATGGCATCGAAGTGATACGCCTTGAATTTTGATAGATTTCTATCAATTCTTTGGTCCGGTATAAAGTGAAGAACACCCCGTGGGTTTACCACACATCCCATGGCTTACATACCAGACTGTGTCATCAATCATTCGGTAACACGTCCCGTATATAGGATCACGTCAAAGAGGTTGTAAGGGATAGAGGTAACAAAGGTGCAGTTTTGCAATACAAGAAGCCTGTACACTTTTCCTAACTGGGCGGAGTTCGGTGACTTGAGTGGGAGAAACGTCAGGGACGTATTTAGGAATTTTTAGTTTGGTTAGAAATAAAACTGAAATTATTCAATCATTGAAATGTAATGCTTATTCATGAATTTCTTAAGCTTTTGTATAAATAGGTAACCTAAAAAGGTTCGGAACGCAGCAAGTGCGTTATGATAGTGAATTTTCATAACAATATTAAATAATATATTTATATAAGCTGTAAGATTTAGCCTTATATTAAAAGTTATGAAAATTAATTAATTTAATTAGGAACAGTAAAACAAGGTAAAGAAGGACAAGCAAAAACATGATCTATGACATATATTTATAGAGTAATTTGGATACAAAACTCAAACAAAGCAATTGATAAACAGGAAATATACTCTAGAAAAATAAACTAGAAAGCTGGAAAAAAAATCCTTTGGTTGATGCATTGAGGGTGATTGTGTGCATGCAGGAGAAGAACCCCAGGAGGAAGAGGGTTTCTGCTCCTCACCCAAAAATTCGGGGGGTTCTCCTTCCCCTTGTGCATGCATACAACTACCTTCAAAGCATAAAGCACAAGAAAAATTTCTTGTGAGCAACCCCCAAGAAGGTTGCTGGACCTGGGCGAATATGGGGTAGACAGGGTTTAAAGGAGGTATTGCTGTAAAATGTGAAAAACGCATGTTTTCAAAGTCCCTTAATTTTCTTGGGGGTTGTTTGCCAGAAAATTTGCCTTGTGGGCGAGGAAGGTTTTAAGCATGTTGCTGGAAAAAAATATCTAAAACCCTCATGCAGTCAACTGCAAATTTACCGAAATTACATTCTACTTCGTCGCCTATAATGTCTTTTTCAGATAATGTAGAATACAGAGCTAAATTAAATAGGTTCACTTGCATTTTCATTTTTTTTTTTTTATATTACATTTATACGCACAATATGCGTATAATTAAGGGAACCCTTAATTAACATTGCAGCAACACAAACTTGAAAAGTGGAGAAATTATTTACAGTATGTTAACAGTTATAAACTTGATTTCATCATGTTACAGTAGTATTCTGATAATAAAAAATTACATCTAACTGTATGCACACAACAGCTGGTGTGTTACGAGATGTGATTAAACGCCAAACTGACTGTACCACAGCATTAGCATAATATTATTATGCTGCCACATTATCATATCTCTCTAGTAATGGTATCATGTCAAAAACCTACACTAGAGGCTAAATTTCCAATTTCTTCTTTGTTTATGGTGTCTGTTTCTACTGTCCTAAATTTCCAATTTGATATTGTCAATAAATAACACTACCACACAATGACAAATGACAGCTGAGCTTCAGCACATACGCAGTCTAACAAAGTTGTCGGATAGAGTAAATTATGATCGGAGGGATACCTAAGTTGAAAATCATGAGAAATGGGTAATTCGAAATTTGCAGGTATTAAACACAGTATTTTTTAACTGACTGATAAAATTAAATTTTATAAAATGTTTTCTTTATTATCAGAAGTTGTAAAAATTTCATATGTTTATACATGAAAGGTTTAACTACATGAAATTTCTGAAGATCGGGCAACCCCGGTCAGCAACATCTTGACATCTGGCAATGGTTGTGACTTCCATTATTTAGATTTTATCTACAATTTATTTAAATAGCATAACAGTACAGGTAGCTGTATTGCTCTGCCTTTGTCTAACATTGTAGATATTGCATTACAGAATTTGAAGTGATGTCGAGGATTATTTTATTATTAATTTCGAATAACTTCATTTTTCTTTGATCAAAAGACTTGAAAATTGGTACACAACCACATCTCTGTATGTTCTTTTAAGTTGTAAATTTTCGTTCCAATCACTTAAACAATTTGAAAGCTATTGCGTTTAAAAAAATATATTTAATTTTCTGTTAGGAAAAACTATGTGTTAAGATCTGATGAACGAACTCATCCAAGCCATTAGCAAAATAAGCATAATTCCAAAATTTTCTCCAAATCAGTGAAATATTTTTTGGGTTATTGGTTGGATAAATTGTTGGATGAATACATTGGATAAAGTTTTATATTCAAAAGGTTAGATAAATAATAATAGTTTTTATTTCAACAACAGAAGAAAATACAACATAAAGTACATTGTACTGTTTACAAATTAATGTTAACATTCCTTGTCTTTTTTAAAGAAATAGAGATTAATTTCATTGATTGCTGTTGCCCTTACTTCGTGAAACTGGTCCATACTTCATACAGACTTGGAGACTACTTCTCTGGCTTCACTGTTGGTTTTCGTTTTTGTAGGTGAAGGACGTAGCCAGCGCGTAAGCTAACTGAAGCAAGTGGCCCTTCTGAATTCTAGATGTTCTTCAACGTCTCTGTTACTGGTTTTGCTGCTTGATAGTATCCTCAGACAGAAAAAAATTGAATTAATACGAAATCATGACAATTACAAATAAAGATCTGTTGCTATTTTATGATGTTATAATCAAAAAAATCTTTAAAAGTGAAAATAAAGTAAAACAAATATGACGGATGACGCCTTTAAAATGTCTACGTGATGTATATCAATATTTAACATAAAGATAGAAGAAACCTATAACAGTAATAACTATAATAACAATTACAACAATAAAATAACTAAACAAACACATTAATAAAGCAGACTATACAATGAAAATATCGACACACATCATGTCTTATAACAACTTTTTGGAAAAAATAGTTAGATTTATGTTGTCTGATTTATTTAATTAGGAAGAAGAATATCTCAGAAATCCTAAATATTGTCGTGTATATGCTTTTTTACTTCTAAAGCTTAAAACAAGTCTAGTTTACACTTGTCATGACAAAAATGTTGTGGTTTTATGCCGTTATTTACTGTGGGTCTATGTTGGGTATCAATAATATGTTTTGCAAATGTAGATTTGTCAGCATGGTTATTTCTAAATGCAAAAATATGTTCTTTGTATTGGGTGTTAAAATTTCTAGAAGTTTGATCGATGTAGATTGCGTTACGTGTGCATTTCACAAATTTTGAATACCTATACAAATACAAAAGTAGCTTTTAAATCTTATAACATGACGCTTGATTTATTAGATTATTTCAAATAATTGATTGGAAGTATTATCACAGATGATGGTAAGTGTAGGAAAGGTCTGAAGAGGATCGCGATGGCAAAACAAGCATTCAATAACCACAGTACTGTGCTCACTAATAAACATTTTAACCTGTACATGAGGAACAAATGCAAGTCGTACGTGTATGGAGTATGGTAATGTATGGGGCGGAAACTTGGGCTGTAGTTAAGCAGGATATGAAGAGAATATAAGCTTTTGAAATGTAGACAAGAAAAATTTCAAAGACAGTGCAGGTTGATAGAAAGACGCTTCAAAGTGTGCTAGGAGAGGTGAAAGAATAAAGAGGGTTGCTCAAAGAAATAGAGAGGAAGCTAAAATTTATTGGTCATATTATAAGACATAATAACTTTCCGATAACATTATTTGAAGGACATACGAGTACTTGAAATGTACACTGAATTATTGGCCCTTAAATAAGAGAAGTTTGTTATAAACAGCCCTTAAACTTCTACTTTTATCAAATAGATTTTTGTTATAATGATGTATTCTAATAGAAACATACATAGAAGATATTAGTTTAATTAGATGGCCATAATGGCAAGTCAAAAGATTTTGTTCTCGAAAGTGAACTTCAAGTTTTTTAAATATGCTGTTTTGGTTTATTATAGTTTTTAATATTCGCATGTTTATTTCCTTTACATTTATAATCACCGCAGATTCATTTAAGTATGTTTGAAGAACTTTTTCTGCAATAGTGCAAATAGATATTACATCGTCAGATGGGTATGTGAGGAGTTGACCTTTGTCTTTCTGATCTATAAACGATGTTAATAACACAGACCTCTCCCCAACAAGTTCACCCGCGCATTCTTCGCATCTCAGAGCTTTTGTTATTTTCCTTACTACATAGCCAGATATATATGTCACGACTTCTTTCTTAAACTCTGATATATTCATATCTAATATTTGAAGAACTGTGTCGTCGTCAAAATTATCTATTTGACTCATGTCTTCATCTGGTTCTTCAGATATTCGTTCTCGCCCACAAGTTTTATTTATTACCTCAATGGGTGACAGAATAGGAATTGCTTCCAAAGGGATACAATTTCCTTTAAATGAATCTTTTAATTCAAGATGCACCATCATCCTTTTATATGCACTTTTAAATTGCTTTGCTGATGGGTTATTGTTATAGCCTCCCATGGATCTAATTTGCCCAAAAAAAAAGCTCAATATGATCCTGACTGATTTTGTAAGTGGGAAAATACAGCAAAAAATTATTGTCGGCAATTAAAGTTTTATAAACAAATTGCAAACTTTGTATGCAAAATAAAAAGCCAATTATACCCATTTTTCTACCACTCTCACACAGAAGCGGTCCATCAATTATCCTAAGTGACATTAAATATTGTGATAGCTCTTTTAAAAATACATTAATGTTTTCAAAATTTTCTGCGTTTATTGCTTTCTTAAAATCTGAATTGTTTAAATTTCTAGAATTAAGAATGTCAAATAAATTGTTTATAAGTCGGATAAATTTCACAGTTCCCTCACATTCTTTGAACTCCTCAAGATGTAAAACTTCATTGCAATATTCCAAAGAATGTGCCACTGAGTGGCTAAAAAGTTGTGTGGCTAATTTAACCTTCATTTTTTGGTTTGTATAAAATATATGCGATTTTCTTAATTTATTTGCCAAATGAACGCCCTCCTGATCCTGTAACTCATTTAATTTTACTAAATAATCCCACTTTATATTTTCCCCATTCTCATCAATTATTAATTTTTTATCGCCTAATGTGTTTCTTATCAGTTTGATCATATGACATGGATCAAAAAAGACTGCAATTTTCCTACCTGAAGTAGGATCAACAAACGTAGAGTTAATGTTCCTCCAATTCAAATCGCAGCCAAGTTCTTTTGCTAACGTTAGGTTATTTGTTGCCTCATCAAAAGTTATTGAGATCACGTATATGCCCGACTCATTTAGTAGCGTTAAACACTGTAATACCAAATTTTGTTTTTGTGTACCCCTTAAAGAGTCGATTAAAAAATATCCAAGAGGAAGCTTCCATGATTGATTAATGCTAACAAGCATAAAAACAAGAGCTTCTTTGGCTACAGGGTTACAATCGGTCTCAAGATTTATACCAAAATCTACAAACCCATAATATTTTACCCCATCCCATTCTATATGTTGGCGAATTGCCATCTCATCTATGACTAAAGAACATATAAGTTTTCCATTTGTGCTTTCTGATTTTGACTTTAATAAGTTGAACACCTCTGACGTAAAACCAGCTTCCCCATTAACGCTTTGATACCATCTAGATATAGTTTTTGGATGAGGAAGAGCCGAGTTAAATGTGTTTCTGACAAAACTGTAAGCTTTGGGAGAGTAATAATGCAGCGTAAGAGAAAAAGCTTTAAGTTGATTTTCATACTTATGTTTACGACCTAATTGTCTTTGTAAAAATTCTTCATTAGGTCCTATTTGCATTAATGTTTCTAATGTTTCGTCGGTTACTTTACCTTTTAGTTGTTTGATTATATTCGCAAGGGTTGCTGTTCTCTTCTTATAATGATGAACACTACTGCTGAGCCGTTTAATTTTTTTTCGTGCATCGAATAACTGCTTCTTCAGTTTACGTTTGCGCGGTGTAACAACCTATAAAAAATGTTCAGTGATAAACCATTTATTTTCTCAAGTAAAATGAATATATAAACAAAATTTCCAACAACACATTTTGGTTAATAGTGGTTGAGATAAATTGCAAAACAGTTGTTTCTAACTTATTTAATCATGGACTATACAAACTTAAACACCATATAAAATGTGATGGAATAACATATTAGGTTTTTTAAAATTATACTGATTTCATAAACGGCAAAAACTGAATTTAACTCACCATGTCCTTCAAAGTGGGTGGCATTGAAGGTGTTTTCATTTCAGCAAATCCTAAACTACTAAACGATCTTTGCGGTACCTCTACAACAGTTTTCTCTTCATAAAAACCAGCACTTGTTGATGGCCGAGAATAATCCATTACAGGTACATTGCTACCAGACCAAGTACTAGTTGACGGGTTAGCTGCAAATGGCACATTGATAGCAGTTATATCAGTCATTGGCTGCTCGCCAAAAACGACTTGTGTTGATGGCTTGTTTGTTACCTGCATAAATAAATTTGAAACGAATACCATTAATGTAAATTTGCAGGGCTAATTAAATTACGATAAATATCATAACAATATATTACGTGAATGTAATTAGTAGCATAGTTACTAGAGATGAGCGATATATAGCTACCAGTGATTTAATCGCTTCTATTAAAAGATCGCTGTTAGTAGCTGTTATTAAAACACAAAACAACAGCGATTGTGAAAACCGAGATTTACACAAATCATTAGAGTAATTATTTCTATGAAATTCATCTTATACTAAAAACTCCATGACAAACAGCAATTGCTGTATTCATAATACACGCAATCGCAGTTTGTGCGAGCGAGTAGAAGTATCTGTATACTTTCCTTCTCGCCATTATTAGAATACAACATTTCTCCTTTTCTTATAGGTAGAAAACGAAAAACTCATGATACAAATAACGCGAGATATGATAATGAGACTATCTATTTTTAGAACCGTCACGCGCATGGCGTCATGTGGTGAGTCCAATGCAATAATAATATGCTGTCGTACAGTGGAGTTTGACGGTTCATCACAACCCCTTAACAAATTAGGTATTTTACTGATATTTGAGTGCATACAGTTGGAATTAACTTTTTAAGATCAGAATACTATACTATGATTATGTGACATGATGATCAAATCAAGTTTATGAATGTTAAGGCCCCCTGTAAATGTCTACGAACGTCTTCTCTACTTTTTAAGTTTGTGTATCACCAATGCTAATTCAGGGCTCCCCTTAATTATTATACTTCACTTGTGCATATATATATATATATATATATATATATATATATATATATATATATATATATATATATATGTAATATAAAAATGGAATGGAATGTAACTTCAACCACATTAAAGTGACGTATAGAAACTTTTTGATTGCGAATGACTTTGTGTTAAGTGTGTAGTTGGCCTTCTATAACGTTACTCACCATGTGATGTCATAGGAGGGGACGGGGCATATGCGCAATATCATATATCTTGTAAGTCATTATATCATGGAAAAACCTGCTGAATCTAGAATTAAAGCAGCACCGAACTGTAGCATATATATGCCTTCCAACTTTTTCATTATATTAAAATAAAAATAATATGTAGATTTCTCTCATCGTATATTCTTGTAATATGCTAATTTTATAGAACTTCTATTAATAGTAAAAATCTGAGTAGTTTTAAAATTAATATATAATTTAAAAGTTATCTGAAGATCATATTGTGGTTTCAATTAAGCGGTTAACACTAACACCTTGTAAGTGTTTAAAATAATAGCATACGTACATGCAGCATTGTAAATGGCTAAACCACAATCGCAGTAGCTGTTTAAAGTCCCTGTTATTTAAAAATAGCCATCACTGATATCAGTGCCATTGAAAAACCGCTGTTTGGCTATATATATATATATATATATATATATATATATATATATATATATATATATATATATATATATATATATATATATATATATATCACTAATAGTTACATAAATTAATAACCTTGATTCAGTACTTACCAATACAGGTATAGAACTTTTTTTTAAGTATACTGCAAAAGGTGATTTTTCTAAATCATAAGATTCCTCGGTAAAATGTAAATTGCACACATTTGAGTTCATAAAAATATCTTCATCGCTTAAATTTAATGCTTGTTTCCAAGCCTCGTATCTTTCACCAGCTTTGGGAAATCTGAAAATAATATCTCAAATTATCTACTTTATCAGTGACTGAACCTCTAGAAAGATGCAGTAATAGATAAAACAAAACTATTCTACTTTTTTTCTGCTTCTACTGGAACTACATAGGTAAATACATCTAATTCAAATAATAATTGCCAAACAAAATGCCTAATTTCATTACAAATATTCAATAAATAATGCATTATTAAGATTTTATTTCTTGAAAAAACACAATTGACAATAATAAATGCTAAAGATTTAACAAAAGCAATACAATGTGTAAATACGGACCTGTGAAAACCAATAAACATTTGGCGCCAAACAAGGAAACAGAAGACATGTAAACAACTTACCGAAATAAATGCACAGTTGCTTTATCCTTTTCATAATTGGCACTTTTATTGTACATACAGTTCTTCACAATACACCTTGGCATTTTTTAACTTTTACACTCTTAAAACACTGCTAAAAAACGGCAAAACACACAAGATAACCTCTAATCGCAAATCAACAAACACTTCAAATACTTGTTGACAGCTGACAATAACTTCAAGAGCGGTTGGGGGAACGAATCAAAACAAAACACATTAGCGCGTTATTCAAAATTTTGTTTGTGATTGGACGGTGACAGGAGTGGGAAATCGACAGGCTGCAAACTCGGCTTTGTTCCCTCTAACATATACAACCTCTTTGGATCACGTCAACTGAAGTACGTCGACCCCCTTATTCGAAAATCCTACTTCAAATAACATTACCTCATCATCTGCTTACCAGTAACTCCGTCGCATGATCTATCATATTGAGTACAATAATCGCATGGTCTCATTGACAGTTTAAATTGAGTGCTTTTGTGCAATGTGAACATACTATAAGATATTTTACACTAACAATGGTACCTCCGCTTAAACTACACAGAAATATTTTTTAACTATTGCTAGTAGGCATGACTACTTATACTTTTCAGTTTATTTTTCACAGCTCAATTAGCGATTCTTCATTTAAAAAATGTTTATTTACAGGTATCAACTTTCAAACATTTTCTTCATATCAGCGCGTATTAGAGCCACTAGAGTCTATATTTGGTGTCCAAGTAATCTTGGTAGATATATATATATATATATATATATATATATATATATATATATATATATATATATATATCTTTATATATATATATCTTTATATATATATATATATATATATATATATATATATATATATATATATATATATATATATATATATATATATATATATATCTTTATATATATATATATATATATATATATATATATATATATATATATATACAGGGTGATTTACACAACTCCGTGATTAGAAACTACCAAACTTGTAATAGGAATTTTGATCTTAAATTTTCAGCATAGACCTAGTCAAGCTATCTGTCAAATGAAGATGCGAACACATCCGGTTATACCGGAAATCGCAACCAACTTATTTATTTTAAATAGAACACCCTATTTGTGTTGATGAATTTTCGTAGAAAAAATTCACTAATGGGAAGATCCCGACTTTTGAATGTTGAAAAATTTTTTGCAAATGAGCGCGAACTAGAACACCTAGATCCCATATCCGGGGTCAGTTCCTAATTTTATATGTTTTATATATATATATATATATATATATATATATATATATATATATATATATATATATATATATATATATATATATATATATATATATATATATTCACTACCATAGCGCACTTGCTGCGCCAGACTTTTTAGTGAATTTTCTTTAAAAAAATTCACTAATGAGGAGATCCCGACATTTGAATTTTCAAAAAATTTCTTCAAATGAGCGCTAATTAGGCCCCCCAGAACACATATCCGGGGTCAGTTTCAATGTTTATATGTTTGTTTATATATATATAAGTAGAACAGCGATACTAGGCGCCATCTTGGATAATTATAAACCCATTAATTACTCTTCAACGACGTTGTCAAGGTCACTAATTAGTTTTTAGTTATCGCAATTTTAATTATCTATGACGTCTGTTGCTCATTAAACGATAATTGCAAATTAGTAAATAACTTGTAATTCATATTATAATTTCTTTTATCTGGTATCATTATTTATAAATCTAAACTTATTTTTGGTTTTCACTTTATTTAATTGATGGAAGTTTTGTATATACCAGTAACGATATAGACAAGAATGTTATAATAGTGAGAAAGAGAGGCTTGAACGTCTGGGAGTAAAAACGCGATGGCTATTTGTTCAAAATTTGTTTGGAAAATTTTACATTGCTCTTCTATCACCGTTATGTTAATTATCAGATGATTTGATCAGTGAAAAATTAAAGTAGAAATTGGTAGCATTGGTGACGAGATATAAATGTATCTAAATATGCATATATGTATACGAAATTTGAATCTCCCAAAAATCTCGTTTTTATCCCTTGTTAAGTCAATAAGTAATATAATGCAATTTAATTAAAATCGTGTCATTTTATGAAATCGAAGGAAGTTTTGAACATATCGGTTAAAATATAATACAGTTTTTATTACTATGAAATTTTTCGACAATTGTGCAGTGAAGAATGGCCAGCAAATTTTTTAAATTTTAAGTGGTTTAATTAGTCTAGTAGTAGTATAGGATCCTGGACACTCCATTTAAATACATGTAAATTTTGTAGTCTAGTATGGACAGTCAAGTCTATCTCTGGACATTTAAGTCAACCCTGGTCATAATTATAACGGTGTTTAAATGCAAATAGATAGAATTATTTTCGGGGAGTCAGGTATGGACAAGGTATTATTAATAATGAAAACAGTGGTAAAATATAAAAAATATAATATATTTATTCATGTGTACACTACAACAAGTTAACTAATTTTAAAATTGTCTCTTTCTGAAATTCTGCTTTTTTTGGGGTGACTGGGGCTTAGAGAGTGAACAGTAAAATTCCGAAAATACTGTTTTTGAACGTGCCCCTCGAAATCCCAATTGACTTGTTTTTTTAAACCAGATTTCCTTGATAAAGAAATTATTAAGGGTGGCTAGTTTTGAAATGAAAGCACTGTTAGGTGACGGCTTAAACTGTCTTCAAGAATATCGTGAATTAGAGCCAACAGATTTTAAAATTATCTGAATGAACACACTATATGTGTGTATAATAAGAGAAAAGGCAATGTTGTTTATGTTGAAGGTGTTTTCGATTAAGGTAAACCATGTTTACATTTATTGTTAGAAAACGCTTATCATAATCAAATTGTGAGCTCGACAGCAGGCTACTTCTGTAAATACTACAAGCAGAGATTATACCACCTTAACAGTCATGCAAATTGTTCAAATTTAAGTCGCTGTTTCCATCCTCCATCTCCATCTGTATTAAAAGTAAAAATATTAGTTGCATTCAATGTAAGCCAGATTTTAGAGTTAAGTGTTTCATGCAAAGTCAGAGGCATAAGCTTAAACTAAAAAATTCACAATCAGTCAATTTTTATACTTTAAAGAAAATAATAATCAGAATTAATCTTAAATTTTTACAATTTACAAAGAGAAGGCGTTTTCCTGATTCATATGGCATACTTCTTTGGCGGTTTAAGTTATAAATCATATGTATAATTATTTATTTGTTTTTAACTCTTTCATGTTCACTTTAGATCACTGTAAGGGGTAGCAATAGTAGTTGTAGAAATTAGTTTTAGCCTTCACATTTTAATTTTGTGTCTGCTTACCTAGCTACAAGAAGATGGATATACAAGATTTTCTGGAAAAATATGACACTTTGTTGTTAGATTATCACCGCAATCAAATTTATAGACTTCAAAATGGGTTGGGAAATTGCGAAAATGAACCGATGAGAATAACATGTCACGGAATGCATTATGAAAATTGCGTTTGGTCCAAAGACGATGCCAAGGACGGACCAGATACTTGTGAATGCTTTCATAAAAAATTACTTAGATCCAAAATAGATAAAATAATTAAGTTATATTTAAGAAAGAAGCTATTGCCATTGTAAAAAAAGAATGTAAGTACTGTATATAAAATAAAGAAAAAACCAATGAATAATCAAGCGTATTTATTTTTAGTCTTCACATTTAAATTTTGTGTATTAAGTGCTTAGTAGTAACGATTTAAATTTCGTTACTTGTTATTGTGTTCGACTGTAAATATTGTTTATACGTGATGTACCTTATTACAGTAATAAAGCTCATATATAGATATGCTCTTTATTTTAACAAACAAGCATTATAAAAAACTCTCATCATTCCTACATTTGTCAAAGTTTTAGTTATACACCTAATACAATAGTTTGCTTACAACGAGTAAAGTTTAAATCTACATCCATATCTTACTTTTCAAAAATCAAACTTCATATCTGCTGATCCATAACAAACCTCAAATAAGTGCTCACAAATTAAATCAATATTTTCCAAATTAAAAAAAAATTTAGAAAAGTATCAGCAGAATTACTTCTTAGAGGACTAAGTAGAAAATAAATTTTACTAGCGATAAGGACCTGAGATATCTTGAATAACTTGAAAACTACAAAACTATAGTCTACTATATCTCTTGATAAATGACTGAACCTTTTTGTGTATGTTGAATAAAACTGTTGAAAAAATATCTAGGTAAATAAGCCGCATCTGTGTTTGACACTACACCACATGGTGGTCTGCTGATATGTTTTGGCAATTTGTTACTCAAGGCAGATGTAGAGACTTCTTCTCTGGCTTCAAAATTACTTGTTTGTTCTTTGGAATTGGTGTTACAGTTTCGCGGAATTGTCAGACAGAATAAAATTGAATTTATTTATGGATAAAAACCCGTTGCCACACTACATTATTCTTATCAAAAAACTAAAAAACTAAAATGACAAATGACGCTTCTAAAATATCTGTGTGATGTATTTCTATATTTAGCGCCAAAGTAAAATCAACTTATAACAATAATAATCATAGCAATAATAATAATAATAATAATAATAATAATAATAATAATAATAATAATAATAATAATAATAATAATAATAATAATAATAATAATAATAATAATATACCTAACAATAACAGCAAAAGAAGTAGGCTCTCTATAACAAAAATATTGATACAAATCAGCTTATTACATTATTGCAACTATTTTTAATATAGATAAATGTTTTTTGTCTGATACATTTAATTATAAGCAAAACTTTCCAAGAAAGAGGATTCAATCAAAAATGAGTTTGCTAAGAAAAGACATTTGTTTTCGTGTAGGTATGTGCTTTTTTATAAATAAAGCTTCAAAAAGTAGCCTTTGCGCTTGTCATTACAAAAATCTAGTTACTCCATGTGGTTGTATTGATTATCCGTGATATGTTTTGCAAAATGTAGCTTTGTCAGCGTGCTTATTTCTGAGTGCAGAAATATGTTGCTTGTGTATGGTATTAAAACTTCTATAAGCTTGGTAGATGTGGACTGCGTTACAATGCTGATTTATAAATTCCAGCATTTGTCAACAAATATTATTTTTCTTTCTAGTTAAATAGGAAATCACGCGTCGTGTTCTAAGATTTTAAAGCCATTTTTTATCTGTATTGCTACTTAACATTTCAGAAATATTTTCTGAAATGTTTCCAAAGTAAGTCTTCGAAACATATTTGTTATCTTTTTTGTTTCTAATACAGATTTGGGTAAGTTAAATTTAGGGCTAATTTGTATTATTTTGTGTCTATTATCTTATCGATTATTTTAGCAGAGTAAACATTATTAAGTGCTATTTGCTTGATTCCTAAAATTTATTTTTGGGTCGTTTCAGGCATATAGGTATTGAAAATGCACGATGCATCATCTTTAAATGGCAGACGGACGCAGCTTTTGTAAAAAATGGGTGACATGAATCGTATGGTATAGTTGTTCCCTGTATATTGAAAAGTCAAGTGAATTATTTTCTAACTTTTTTAAGGTTACACGCCAGAGATTTATAATATTGTTAGCTTCTTTGTCTAAAGTATATTTTAATAAACTTTAAAAATTCATTTAATTCTGTAAGGCTATCTTGAAAACATACTAAAATGCAATCTACATATCTGTACCAAAAGATAATATGTGAAACTTCTAATGTTGAAACTTGTTTTTCTAAGTTTTCATGAATATGTTGGCCAATAAACGAGACAACCGACTACCCGTAAGAAGAAGGTCATAATTTTGCAGAGAAATTTTTTCACTAAATTTAAAATAGCTTTGCTTTGTAAATTCAATAAACAGATTCACTCTTTCGTTTTTGTTCATCACATTTACTTATCGTTTCTAGTAAACGGTTTTTTACTGATGGTAAGAATTGTCTAAAGGGTATTTTAGAATACATGCCACTAACATAAAACCAAACTAATTCACTGTTTGAAGGAATAGTTGTGTTATTTAAATTCTGTCATACTTCATGAGAATTCTTAGCTGAATATTTTGGAATGTAATTGTGTTCTTAAATAAGTGAAATCAATCTGCTGGCTATATTATAATTTAACATGATTAACTTCTGTCTTATGGATCTGGTTTATGTATTTTTTTAAATATTCACACATATCTTATGGTTACGGATTTTTATATAAAAGTTCTTTATTTTCTTACACCCTACACAGGGATGTATTTTAACCCCGATTTTTTAGTTTTGTCTGGAAGGAATTTGTTGGGGTATCTCCTAATCTCTGTACTTTCCTGCGATAATAAAATGATTCATTTTTATGTTGCATAAGGTCCTATTTTTATCCGTGGTTGTGTTTGGTTTTTCCTTTATCAGATTTGGTAAAAGCTAAATAGTTTTATGTTGCTTTTGAAGCAAGTGTACTTAAAAATCCACCTTTTTCAGATTTTCACGTTGCCGGGGGATATCTGAAAGCTAATATCTCTCTAATTTTGTTTGTAAATTTAAATGCTGGACCGTATTTGTAACCTTTATCTAGAATTTTTTTTTCAGTTATAAAATGTGTATCGCTTAAGTTTTCAAATGTTGTGTAGAATTTATGTGTTTGCGGTGTAGCTGTTGACTGATTTCATTAATGTTGTACCTGTTGTGGGTTTCTGATATTTGTTTGTTTGTGATAAGCGAAATAGAAATTTAAAAAACGCTTAACTCAAACAAACAAATATCAGAAACCTAGAACAGGTACAACATTCATGAAATCAGTCAACAGCTACACCGCAAACACATAAATTCTACACAACATTTGAAAACTTAAGCGATACACATTTTATAACTGAAAAAAAAATTCTAGATAAAGGTTACAAATACGGTCCAGCATTTAAATTTACAAACAAAATTAGAGAGATATTAGCTTTCAGATATCCCCCGGCAACGTGAAAATCTGAAAAAGGTGGATTTTTAAGTACACTTGCTTCAAAAGCAACATAAAACTATTTAGCTTTTACCAAATCTGATAAAGGAAAAACCAAACACAACCACGGATAAAAATAGGACCTTATGCAACATAAAGATGAATCATTTTATTATCGCAGGAAAGTACAGAGATTAGGAGATACCCCAACAAATTCCTTCCAGACAAAACTAAAAAATCGGGGTTAAAATACATCCCTGTGTAGGGTGTAAGAAAATAAAGAACTTTTATATAAAAATCCGTAACCATAAGATATGTGTGAATATTTAAAAAAATACATAAACCAGATCCATAAGACAGAAGTTAATCATGTTAAATTATAATATAGCCAGCAGATTGATTTCACTTATTTAAGAACACAATTACATTCCAAAATATTCAGCTAAGAATTCTCATGAAGTATGACAGAATTTAAATAACACAACTATTCCTTCAAACAGTGAATTAGTTTGGTTTTATGTTAGTGGCATGTATTCTAAAATACCCTTTAGACAATTCTTACCATCAGTAAAAAACCGTTTACTAGAAACGATAAGTAAATGTGATGAACAAAAACGAAAGAGTGAATCTGTTTATTGAATTTACAAAGCAAAGCTATTTTAAATTTAGTGAAAAAATTTCTCTGCAAAATTATGACCTTCTTCTTACGGGTAGTCGGTTGTCTCGTTTATTGGCCAACATATTCATGAAAACTTAGAAAAACAAGTTTCAACATTAGAAGTTTCACATATTATCTTTTGGTACAGATATGTAGATTGCATTTTAGTATGTTGTCAAGATAGCCTTACAGAATTAAATGAATTTTTAAAGTTTATTAATATATACTTTAGACAAAGAAGCTAACAATATTATAAATCTCTGGCGTGTAACCATTAAAAAGTTATAAAATAATTCACTTGACTTTTCAATATACAGGGAACAACTATACCATACGATTCATGTCACCCATTTTTTACAAAAGCTGCGTCCGTCTGCCATTTAAAGATGATGCATCGTGCATTTTCAATACCTATATGCCTGAAACGACCCAAAAATAAATTTTAGGAATCAAGCAAATAGCACCTAATAATGTTTACTCTGCTAAAATAATCGATAAGATAATAGACACAAAATAATACAAATTAGCCCTAAATTTAACTTACCCAAATCTGTATTAGAAACAAAAAAGATAACAAATATGTTTCGAAGACTTACTTTGGAAACATTTCAGAAAATATTTCTGAAATGTTAAGTAGCAATACAGATAAAAAATGGCTTTAAAATCTTAGAACACGACGCGTGATTTCCTATTTAACTAGAAAGAAAAATAATATTTGTTGACAAATGCTGGAATTTATAAATCAGCATTGTAACGCAGTCCACATCTACCAAGCTTATAGAAGTTTTAATACCATACACAAGCAACATATTTCTGCACTCAGAAATAAGCACGCTGACAAAGCTACATTTTGCAAAACATATCACGGATAATCAATACAACCACATGGAGTAACTAGATTTTTGTAATGACAAGCGCAAAGGCTACTTTTTGAAGCTTTATTTATAAAAAAGCACATACCTACACGAAAACAAATGTCTTTTCTTAGCAAACTCATTTTTGATTGAATCCTCTTTCTTGGAAAGTTTTGCTTATAATTAAATGTATCAGACAAAAAACATTTATCTATATTAAAAATAGTTGCAATAATGTAATAAGCTGATTTGTATCAATATTTTTGTTATAGAGAGCCTACTTCTTTTGCTGTTATTGTTAGTTATATTATTATTATTATTATTATTATTATTATTATTATTGCTATGATTATTATTGTTATAAGTTGATTTTACTTTGGCGCTAAATATAGAAATACATCACACAGATATTTTAGAAGCGACATTTGTCATTTTAGTTTTTTAGTTTTTTGATAAGAATAATGTAGTGTGGCAACGGGTTTTTATCCATAAATAAATTCAATTTTATTCTGTCTGACAATTCCGCGAAACTGTAACACCAATTCCAAAGAACAAACAAGTAATTTTGAAGCCAGAGAAGAAGTCTCTACATCTGCCTTGAGTAACAAATTGCCAAAACATATCAGCAGACCACCATGTGGTGTAGTGTCAAACACAGATGCGGCTTATTTACCTAGATATTTTTTCAACAGTTTTATTCAACATACACAAAAAGGTTCAGTCATTTATCAAGAGATATAGTAGACTATAGTTTTGTAGTTTTCAAGTTATTCAAGATATCTCAGGTCCTTATCGCTAGTAAAATTTATTTTCTACTTAGTCCTCTAAGAAGTAATTCTGCTGATACTTTTCTAAATTTTTTTTTAATTTGGAAAATATTGATTTAATTTGTGAGCACTTATTTGAGGTTTGTTATGGATCAGCAGATATGAAGTTTGATTTTTGAAAAGTAAGATATGGATGTAGATTTAAACTTTACTCGTTGTAAGCAAACTATTGTATTAGGTGTATAACTAAAACTTTGACAAATGTAGGAATGATGAGAGTTTTTTATAATGCTTGTTTGTTAAAATAAAGAGCATATCTATATATGAGCTTTATTACTGTAATAAGGTACATCACGTATAAACAATATTTACAGTCGAACACAATAACAAGTAACGAAATTTAAATCGTTACTACTAAGCATTTAATACACAAAATTTAAATGTGAAGACTAAAAATAAATACGCTTGATTATTCATTGGTTTTTTCTTTATTTTATATACAGTAATTACATTCTTTTTTTACAATGGCAATAGCTTCTTTCTTAAATATAACTTAATTATTTTATCTATTTTGGATCTAAGTAATTTTTTATGAAAGCATTCACAAGTATCTGGTCCGTCCTTGGCATCGTCTTTGGACCAAACGCAATTTTCATAATGCATTCCGTGACATGTTATTCTCATCGGTTCATTTTCGCAATTTCCCAACCCATTTTGAAGTCTATAAATTTGATTGCGGTGATAATCTAACAACAAAGTGTCATATTTTTCCAGAAAATCTTGTATATCCATCTTCTTGTAGCTAGGTAAGCAGACACAAAATTAAAATGTGAAGGCTAAAACTAATTTCTACAACTACTATTGCTACCCATTACAGTGATCTAAAGTGAACATGAAAGAGTTAAAAACAAATAAATAATTATACATATGATTTATAACTTAAACCGCCAAAGAAGTATGCCATATGAATCAGGAAAACGCCTTCTCTTTGTAAATTGTAAAAATTTAAGATTAATTCTGATTATTATTTTCTTTAAAGTATAAAAATTGACTGATTGTGAATTTTTTAGTTTAAGCTTATGCCTCTGACTTTGCATGAAACACTTAACAACTCTAAAATCTGGCTTACATTGAATGCAACTAATATTTTTACTTTTAATACAGATGGAGATGGAGGATGGAAACAGCGACTTAAATTTGAACAATTTGCATGACTGTTAAGGTGGTATAATCTCTGCTTGTAGTATTTACAGAAGTAGCCTGCTGTCGAGCTCACAATTTGATTATGATAAGCGTTTTCTAACAATAAATGTAAACATGGTTTACCTTAATCGAAAACACCTTCAACATAAACAACATTGCCTTTTCTCTTATTATACACACATATAGTGTGTTCATTCAGATAATTTTAAAATCTGTTGGCTCTAATTCACGATATTCTTGAAGACAGTTTAAGCCGTCACCTAACAGTGCTTTCATTTCAAAACTAGCCACCCTTAATAATTTCTTTATCAAGGAAATCTGGTTTAAAAAAACAAGTCAATTGGGATTTCGAGGGGCACGTTCAAAAACAGTATTTTCGGAATTTTACTGTTCACTCTCTAAGCCCCAGTCACCCCAAAAAAAGCAGAATTTCAGAAAGAGACAATTTTAAAATTAGTTAACTTGTTGTAGTGTACACATGAATAAATATATTATATTTTTTATATTTTACCACTGTTTTCATTATTAATAATACCTTGTCCATACCTGACTCCCCGAAAATAATTCTATCTATTTGCATTTAAACACCGTTATAATTATGACCAGGGTTGACTTAAATGTCCAGAGATAGACTTGACTGTCCATACTAGACTACAAAATTTACATGTATTTAAATGGAGTGTCCAGGATCCTATACTACTACTAGACTAATTAAACCACTTAAAATTTAAAAAATTTGCTGGCCATTCTTCACTGCACAATTGTCGAAAAATTTCATAGTAATAAAAACTGTATTATATTTTAACCGATATGTTCAAAACTTCCTTCGATTTCATAAAATGACACGATTTTAATTAAATTGCATTATATTACTTATTGACTTAACAAGGGATAAAAACGAGATTTTTGGGAGATTCAAATTTCGTATACATATATGCATATTTAGATACATTTATATCTCGTCACCAATGCTACCAATTTCTACTTTAATTTTTCACTGATCAAATCATCTGATAATTAACATAACGGTGATAGAAGAGCAATGTAAAATTTTCCAAACAAATTTTGAACAAATAGCCATCGCGTTTTTACTCCCAGACGTTCAAGCCTCTCTTTCTCACTATTATAACATTCTTGTCTATATCGTTACTGGTATATACAAAACTTCCATCAATTAAATAAAGTGAAAACCAAAAATAAGTTTAGATTTATAAATAATGATACCAGATAAAAGAAATTATAATATGAATTACAAGTTATTTACTAATTTGCAATTATCGTTTAATGAGCAACAGACGTCATAGATAATTAAAATTGCGATAATTAAAAACTAGTTAGTGACCTTGACAACGTCGTTGAAGAGTAATTAATGGGTTTATAATTATCCAAGATGGCGCCTAGTATCGCTGTTCTACTTATATATATATATATATATATATATATATATATATATATATATATATATATATATATATATATATATATATATATATATATATATATATATATATATATATATATATATATATATATATATATATATATATATATATATATATATATATATATATATATATATATATATGTATCACACAGTTAACTCAAAAAATAATGGGCCGATTTTGATTAAATTTGGTGAATACCTTCCCTTTGCAAATGGCTTGGATAAGTTCGTTAGTCAGGAAAATCGGCACCGGTTTTCCCGGAAAATTTTGGGTTTTCCTTCAAAAAAAATTTATATCTCCGAAATTAACAAAGTAAGGGCAACCAAAATTGGTACGCTGGTTTATGTCATTATAGGTGAGATGCCTACCAAAATTTAGCTCTGTAGGTCAAAAGACAAAAAGTTGTAGGCATTTAAAGAAAAATAAATTGGGGTTTTGCTCAAAACGTCAAAGTGACAATTTAAAACGTCAAATTTCGCAACATTTAGGCAAAGAACTTGAATCTAATACGGGCTCTGGAAAGAAAATGTCTTAAGAAGAATGTTTTACAAACCTTGAAGTCTTAGTTTCAACCGTCATTGTCCTTCATTTTACTAAAATATTTCCAGAAAATTCATTTCAAATAGACCCTTTCTCTGATGCTTGGCAGTAGCCTTAGCTATAGAGTTTATCGTTTAATGGTATATAATTTTTGTAGAATTTTCGTAAAAAATCAATAAAGCTCAATATATCCGTTTTTATACAAGATATGAAAAAATATTGTATACATTAATTATACGGTGTCTTGAGCTACACCTTAAAAAATTATTGCTACCATCACAGGCTGGCCCATAAGTCGTTGGTGATACAAATAATTTTTTTTTTAGTGGAAAACGCCTTATGTTTTTGCATTTTCCATCGAAATATAATGCATGTTTGTAAGTTAAGAAATTCTGGACGCAGCAAGTGCGTTATGGTAGCGAATTTTGATTAAATGCTTCATATTTGAAAAGCTCAATTTGCTATTAACCTATAAGGTTGACCAAGAAACGGATTTTTTCGGTTACATTTTAAGTTTACTTTCGGAAATTTATGTACGTTTTCAAACAATAAAGTTATTTTGATGAAACATGGCACATTGTTTTTACTATATAGGTTATACTGGGAACCAAATTTGATGCATGCTTTCTAAAAAAAAAAAAAACATATTTGCTATTAAAACCATTTTTACGAAAATTCACTACCATAACGTACTTGCTGCGTCCAGAATTTTTATACTTTAAAAGAACACAAATAAATACAAAAGTTTGCTTACATACCTATGTAGATTTTTTTTGTAAAATTACATTACATAAATAAGTATACAGTAGAAAAGTAATAAATAACAATATATATATATATATATATATATATATATATATATATATATATATATATATATATATATATATATATATATATATATATATATATATATATATATATATATATATATATATATATATATATATATATATATATATATGTATGTATCACACCGATAACTCAAAAAATAATGGGCCGATTTTGATACAATTTGGCACGTACCTTCCTTTTGTAAATGGCTTGGATAAGTTTGTTAGTCAGGAAAATCAGACGAGATTTTCCGGGAAAATTATGAGTTTTCATTCGAAAAAAATTTTATCTCAAAAAATAAAAAAGCTATGATAACCAAATTTCCTAAGTAGGTTCATGATATAAAAAGGAAACCATATACCAAAATTTAGATTTCTATGTTACAAGAAAAAAAGTTATAATAAAATATTTTGTGCCATTTCTATGAAAATGTACTACCATAACGCACTTGCTGTGTCCAGGCTTTTTTTATATTCGTGTTAAATTTGAAGTCAACTTTGTCTCAACCATCATGTTCTAATTTTTAATCATTTCTGAGATATTCGTAATTTTCGTTATTTTTAGTGATTTTTTCGTCAAGCGTAAAATTCACTAATGAGGAGACCTCCGAAAGCCACAAAGCTATGACAACCAAATTTGGCATATGCGTTTATACTATCAACTTAGCTTACACACCGACATTTAGATCTCTACGTTAAAACAAAACAAAAAGCTATAAGCATTTAAAGAAAATTTTGGATGCCACGGGTGATCAGAGGAAAGCACAAGAACAAAATATTCTATGTGATTAACAAAACCAATTGAATATTACATACAACGGTTGAGTTTTCCTGACGCAAAAAGGTCAGGAAATAGCAGAACAGTTATTTTAAAATTTTTATAATTTTTCTTCTTAAACCGTCGAAGTCGCGATTTGTAATTTTCAGACAACGAATCTGAAATAAGTACAAACATTTACAAATAATATAAACGAAAGCTTTCTGAAGACCTTATTTTGATGGGAACTGTTATTTATTGGTAAAAACGCCTTATCGTAATTTTTTTATGCGCCTAAAATGTGAAAATTTGCACACAAAAAATGAAGTAACTCGAAAACAATAACACGATATTTTTTTCCCTTACAAACATGAATTATAAATCGATGGAAAATGCAAAAATGCAATAAAATAAGGGATGTTCGATTAAAAAAAGAAAACAATTGTTTGGTTTTTACAGTACATCGTCTAGGGCACTATGTGAACTTTGTAATTGTTTTTCGTTTCCTCTAGCGTAGAGTAATCGTGAATGATAAGCTTTATAGGTTCAATCTGTATCACGGGATTTTATCGGATGTTGACAACATTTGCAAATGATTACACTCAGCTCTTAATTACTACAACTACAACACAACGTTGCACGAGTAATATTACGATTCGCAGAATACGATTACAAACATATGTTATCAGTTTTATTTTCTGTGTATGTCTCAGAACATACATAGATATGATTAATGTGATTCAAGGAGCTGTAAACCGTGGAATCTCGGTCGTAAAACAACAGTGTTCAAGCTTTTCCAGTTCCTTGTATCTAATAAAACTGTAAGCCATCAACGGAAAAGATAAATGTGCAACAAGAGCAATTAAATGCAGTAATTTGCAGTATTTACTTTACAATAGAACATCTCACTATATCCGACTGTGACTTTATTTACTTTGACGTATCCAAATTTATACCATGTTAGCCACAAACGTTCATATAAAGTATTTACATCTGCCATATATCATTATATACAATAATGAATCAGGCACATTAATAAATATTTATTATCATTTAGCATAGATAAAAGAACCTGTCAGAAAAATTATAACTAGACTAGTACATTGTAATATATAGTCAAGCAATAGCTTACGGCATCACCTATTATTTCTACAGCTGTCCTTAATTCACTTGATTCAAAGAAGCGGTCAATTTACGACGATAAATATTACGACTTTACTTTACTTATTTGTCTATTTTAATTGTTGGTTTGATGACATTTTTACTGATTGAATTTTCCTTTTGAGTGCGTTTGCGCAGAAAAAAATAGAAGACCGCGACTTTTCAATTTTGAAAAAATGTTAACTTGAGCCAATGAGGCGAATTTCTATATGCTATATATATATATATATATATATATATATATATATATATATATATATATATATATATATATATATATATATAAGGTACTGGAGGGTAATAAGGCCCACCTAACACATTTATTTTATTAGTATAAGAAAATACACATTTATTCAAATAATTAAAATAACATAAATAGTACAACGCTTTAAACATAATAAATAAAAATTCTCGTAACAATAAAATAAATATTGAACCAGCCATATGTAATTAAAAATTTATCGGCCTTACGCCTTATTTTCAGCACTGGCTCAAAATAAGGCCCATTAATAAAAACTGTTTATTGTTCACATCTTGGGCAGACAAATATTCCTATATCGTCTGCGGTCAACCCTACACATTCTTCATGTATCCAACCTGTACAAACTGAACAGGAACGCATATCTGCCTCAAATTCTTCGTCACATATGAAGCATAGTCAAAATTCACTTGCTGACTCATTGTGATTTGCAGTCGGCAGTTTTCTATTCTTGTTGCATGTTACTTTTGGTAGTGTCTTATCAATTTTCTGAACAGCAAAAAATTTTTTTGTTACATGCTTGGCAGTATGATTTAATGCCTTTTTTCCTTTCCATAGTTTTTTTTATTTGTCTGGTGTTTTCAAAATTGTACTAAAGGATAAATTCTGTCGTGATTGTGTCAAATTGGAGGATCCAGCCACAGGCATATCACATGACGGTGATATGTCCTCTTAATATGAAAAGTTTGATTCCAATAATT
Organism: Tillus elongatus; assembly: GCA_964006375.1. NCBI lineage: Eukaryota > Metazoa > Arthropoda > Insecta > Coleoptera > Cleridae > Tillus > Tillus elongatus. Next base: position 129,275,612 of record OZ023262.1, read on the forward strand.
GCCTTGCGGTCACTTGGCAAGATGTGGATGCAGTTTCTGTTGAGATATTCGGCTGGATTTGTGATTTTGTCACAAAATGGGACAATGGTAGATTGTCTTCTTGTTACTTCTGAGGGCGCAAATGCAATTTCTGGGATGCTGTTTGGATTTAATGAATAGATACCCGTGGCTCTAAATCCACTCGTTATGTTAGCAACCGTCATACATTTTTCCCATACTAGTGTGAACACAGCAGAAAATCTGTCTTTAGTTAAACGTATGTCTGGATGTTGATCCCAGTAAGTTAGAAATTTGTCGTCCCAAAAGTGCTCAAACAAACGAAACACAGATTTGCCTAACGGCTGCAGTTCGTGCGTGGTGTTACTAAGGAGACATAGGAGCTCAATATCATGCTGCTGGGCTTTTTTTGCTATGGTGATATCCAAATGCGAGGCAGCTCCATCGAAACCAGTACGACCTTACCTTCTGGTTTGTAACGCGCGAAATGATCTAGCTATGAACAAAAAATCTGTGTTGTCATGCTGCCTTTCGGACTCATGGACACTTTAGCACAGTGGGCAAATTGTCACAAAAAGTGGGTTTCATGCGAACTCCCTTGAAAATAATCATGCGCGGTATTGCGTTACTAAGGGCCTTTACCCAAGCTACAAATGTGACATTCTCCGCATGTTAATGTGCAACTAAGTACATTCTTTTTGCACCTTTCAACGCTATCACCGATTGCTGGTGATGCAGTGTCAATCCGCAACCTTTTCCATCCACGTTGAAGATCTTCTCGGAGCAGTCACGTAAATCACACTTCTGCAACAATGCCTGTAATTTGGCAACATAATCATCAACAATAAAACGATTAATCTTTTGAGACCGAGCTGGATTCATTAATTGGGCCCTTCGCTTACTTAAGCGAGGATGCAGCATACCAGTCCTTACCAACAATTTTCCGATTACCATTGAACTTATTGGGAATTCTATTTAAATCTATGAAACTAAACACACTTTTTCGCAGTGCTTTAGGACTTAAAGGCATTCTTATACTTGCTAGTCTGACGATTCGGTTTTCTAGCTGTTTCCTGTGCCTGCGTTAAAATTAGTTCTCGCTCTAGTGTTTTAAGAGTGGTCCAAGTGTTAAAATGATTTCTCAGGGTACGCCGAGTGATTCCGCATTATTGTTTCACATATCTTTGTGAATGCCCATTTCTCAATAAAGTTAAAGCTTGTTCCATCATTTCCTGATTCAAGTTCGCACGAATTCCTCTGCACTTTGTTTTACCCATCTGTAATATAAATAAATATTATGACGTTAATGTTATTAGATGTCGGGTATTTGCTTGCATTAAAAAGAAAAAGATTTAATTTGGATTAAAAATTAGAGCTGAAAATAAGGCCCAGTTAACTATTTTCATCAGATCTTGCGGGCCTTGTTTTCAGAAACGATAGATAACATTGAAACATGTTTATCTTCAGCCTACTAATATAATTTATTACCAGTCTATGAAAGTCTATTGAAAACTACATATAAAAATAAGGCCCGCTTGGAAATACGATGGAAATACAGCCCGGGCTTTATTTTCCGATTTCAGTCACTAATTTAAATTGAAACGTAGTCATGATCAAGTGCATAACCAAACTTTTCGACACCACACATTTCAAGCATAATGCTTCTAGTATTTACTTATTTAAAACAGAAACAATTTTCACTATTCTAGGCAGCGTAAAAATATACTTACATTTTAGGTATTTTTATAATTCTTCCACTTAAGTAATTCCAACTACCGTAGGCAATTGTAGCAACGTATTTTCGGAAGATCTTTACTATCCCACAATCACAAGCACTACTGGTAGTATGTGACCACGTTCAAACACATAAGTCTGCATAGTTGGCGCGGAATTTGAAGGTGGGCCCTATTTTCCTCCTCTACCTTATATATATATATATATATATATATATATATATATATATATATATATATATATATATATATATATATATATATATATATATATATATATATATATATATGTTGTAGTTTGCTGGATGAATCACTATCGATAATGGTTTCGTTTGGAATATACAGGGAGTCAAAATTTTCTAAAAACTAGTAAAAATATAGTATAGTTCCAAAACGGCTTAAACTATTTTGATGAAAATTGGCACATTTTAACAAATACAGCTCAATTTTTTTGGTGGAAAATAAAAAAATTACTTTCAGTGCCGGAGTTACAGCGGCGTCCATGATTATTTATCAATGAAAAAATGATACGCCAGTGTGTATTTTGGAATCAAAAATATTTTTTGAATATCCTATAAATTTGGAAAAAACATACCTTTCGGTTAACATCGATATCGTGCATCGCTTTCGAGAAAAAAATAAATTCAATTTTAATGCATGTAAAAATCAATAGGAATTAATAAACGGCTATTTGAACAAAACTTTGTACTGTCTATTAATTTATAACAAGCAAGCTATTTTACATTAACAAAAAAAAAAACTTACTACGTCTAAAGAAAATTTTCAAAATGAAGACCGTTTTGCGCAACGAAAAGCTGACAACGACGAACAATGGGTCTTTGTATACCAACTTAATGATGAATCCTTATCTGTGGACAAGTGTTTTGTATTCGCAGCTTTAGGTCTCCGATGGTTGTGACCAGAATGGCACAAGCATTTACTTTAGGGCAACCCTACACAAAACAATCTATAGGGGTGAGATCGGGTGACTGTGCAGGCTTTGAAACTGGACTACCGCTCCCGATCCATCTGCCAGAGAAATTCGTGTTGAACCACTTTTGAGCGTTTCGTCCATAATGAGCCAGGCAACCATCTAACTGAAACCAAGCTACTTCTCTCCAAATTAATAGAACATCATCCTATATATCAGCGTGGCTCGTTTCCAAAAGTTCCAAAAGATTAGCAGCATGTACTCGATTGGGCAAGAAAGAGGGTCCGCATAACATGTTATGAATAACTCCAATCCAAACGTTAACATAAAATTCATCTTGGAATTTTCTTGGTCTGATGGCATAGGGATTTTCGTGCGCCCAAACATGCTGATTATGGAAGTTAACCACCCCACGCCGCGTAAAACAAGAAGTCTGGGTTGTTATCTAAGCAGTTCAGAATCCAGCGTCAAATTTTACTCTACCTAATTCATCACCAGCTTGTAGCCCCTGAACCGGTTGCAGATGGTAAGCATGTCGAAGTCTCGTCTTAGTATTCTTACAACTTTTGATTGGAAAGTACCGGTAACAATTGACACTCGTTGACTACGTGTTGTTGGCACTCTATCAAATACATTCAATATCTGCCTCGTAACTTTCCGTCGTTGAATATTGTTCGATAGACCCCTACTTACAAACTTACAACTTGAAGTCCTTGCCGCACAAAACGATTATGAATCTGAACGAACACAGAACGATAGGGATCTCTTCGGTTTGGAAAACTTCTCCTGTATTCCCTAGCCGCTAGCGTTGAATGACCATCAGCTAATTCATAAACAAAATGTATATCTGCTTGATCTTGATTGGATTTATTAAGTTAATGCCGCAGAAACTGCTCTAGTGTTTTCCAGAGCGAGAATACAACAACTGTAATTTAGGAATTGTCATCATTTGTGGCAGCTGCAACTTGTTTGTTTTCCACAGGCTACTATTAAAAGAGAGATTTGAAGTTATTAATTGCCATTGATTTTCACATGCATTAAAATTACATTTTTTTCTCGAAAACGGTGCACGATATCGATGCGAACCGGAAGGTACGTTTTTCTTCCAAATTGACTGGAGATTCAAAAAACATTTTTGATTCCAGAATAAACAGTGGCGTATCATTTTTCCATTGATAAATAGTCATGGACGCCCCTGGATGAAATATTTTTTCCATGAAAAAATGTGATGTGTATAGTTGTGAAACTGTGCCAATTTTCATCAAAATAGTTTAAGCCGCTTTGGAACTTTAATATATTTTTACTATTTTTTGTAAAACTGACTCCCTGTATATTCCAAACGAAGCCATTATCGATAGTGGTTCATTAATACGATGTTTGTTTTTGGTTCCTATAAACTGAGTCACTCTCTATATGTATATATATATATATATATATATATATATATATATATATATATATATATATATATATATATATATATATATATAGCGTGCGAGATTTGCAAGCGATACAAACTGGACTAAAGTACACCAAAGTTGCACAATTACAAAAGCAGCTCGAAGGTACTTAGAGATTTCAAAAAGCTTCCTAGATATAAGCGAAATAGCAAGAGCTGTCATTTTCTTCTTTCTTTAATATCTCCAAAACTATGTTGCCTGTCACCTTGAATTTTTGTGCCTGGACATAACTCGCCATTATGGTTGCCATGGCGACCTTCAAATTTGTTTAAAATAATTACTTTTTGAGTTGCAATACGTAACTATTTTTGCCCTTAATGGGCGCCATATTGAATTTTGCTACCACAATATTAAAGTTTTTTTCTGGTTACAATGATGTATCAATAGGTGGTGTTTTGCGTTTTTCTCAAAAATTATATATTTTTGTTTTTTCCAACAAGACGGTCCACCAGCTCATAATACACGAACCGTGATCAACTTTCCTAATAAAGTTTTTGACAGCAACTGGATTGGTACCAGTGGACCTGTGCAGTGATGACCTGACCCGTTCAATGATATATATATATATATATATATATATATATATATATATATATATATATATATATATATATATATATATATATATATATATATATATATATATATATATATATGAAGAGAGAGAGACAACGGTCTTCACTTCTAGTTAGTTTCAAAAACTAGAACAGAATATAATTTTAGGGCAATCGACCTTGTCGTGATATGACAGTGACAGCAAGAAAAGTGCTTGTTTATAACATGCTTCTATATTTCGGGTACAATTTGACACTTTAACAGAAGCCTAGAAGAAACAACAACATAGATGTAAACAATTCAGTTATGAAAACAAATGTCTTACGGATAACTGACATACAGCAAATTTTTGTATTTCAGAAAATAAAAAAGCTGTGGCAACTAAATTCGGTATGACGGTATATGTTATAAAAATATACTATAGAGCATCTCTGAGTTAAAGGAAAAAAAGTCATAGACATTTACAAAAAGGTTTGGTGCCACTACTGATCAGAAAATGGGACAAAAGGAAAATCTTTTGTATGCTTAACAAAACATATTGAATGTTACAGACACGTGTTAAGTTTCCTTGGCGCAAAGGATCAAGAAGTACCAGAAAATTACTTTGAAAATGTTACAGTTTCTTTCCTTACAACGTTAAGTCTCTATTTAAAACGCCAAATTGGTGGCTTTTAAAAATATTCCTCAAAGTAATGCGGGTTATGTAGAAATTATCTGTGCTTGAACCGTCATTGTCCCTTACTTAACTAAAATATTTGCACATAATTAATTTTATATTGTCCCTTTTTCTAAAGCTTTGGCAGTAGTTTAACTTATAGAGTTTGTGATTGAATAGTCGATAATTTTCAGCAATTTTTTATAAATATTCAGGATATAGCGACTTTCTATTTTTGAAATAAATTCTTTAAATGAGCACGAACTAGGACCCTCAGAACCCATATCCGGGGTGGTTTCAGCGCTTGCAGCCAACTATCCAAACCGCAATAATACCCGCTTTTCACAGAGAAGCATATGGTTTTAGTAAGACGACGCACCGCCGCACTATGCGCGCCAAGCCCAAGATTTCTGGGCAATTGCTTTCCTATGAGGTAGATTGGGAGGTGAGGGTGATAGAATGGCGCCCAGATCCCCATAACTTGCACCTTTGGATTATTTTTATGAAGCTATTTGAAGTCCAATGTTTACATGAACAAACCACAAAATTTAGCTGAAATGCATAATCGCATTACAAATGCAATGCGTTTAATTAGCCCGGAAACGATTAACAAGGCACACAAAAAAATGTCTGCATAGACCCGCGTATTGCCAGGAGCGTTTTTAATGAAAAAATTAACTAACGCATTTATGAATTATGTTCAAAATATTATCATCGCACTGTATATATAGCGACAATTTAGTGCACGTATATAAATAAAAGTTCGGGACGCAGCAAGTGCGTTATGGTAGTAAATTCTCATTGGAATAATATATAATATATTAGCGATTTTGCCTCATATTAAAAGTTATAAAAAAATACTTTACTTAATTAGGAACAGTAAAAATAAGGTAAGGAAGGGCAAAGAAAAACATGATCTCTAGCATAAATATTTATACAGTAAATTGAATACAAAACTCAAACAAAGGAATTGATAAACAGGAAATATAATCAACAAAAAATACACTGGAAAGCTAAACATAAAAAAATCCTGTATGCATGCAGAGGGGAAAAAGAAGAACCCCCAGGACGAAGAGGGTTTCTACCCTCTTACCCAAAACACGGGGGGTTTTCCTTCCCCTTGTGCATGCATACAATCACCTTCAAAGCATAAAGCACAAGAGAACTTTCTTGGTAGCAACCCCCAAGAAAGTTACGGGAGCTGGAGCGAATATGGGAGTTGTGCGGGGTAGACTGGGTTTAAAGGAGGTATTGCTACAAAATGTGAAAAACCCAAATTTTCAAAGTCCGTCTAAGAGGTTTTTTTAGCATTTACCGCTCATATTTCCTCCCCGTCCAGCACCCCTATTCATTCTTGGTCCCTTTACATTCTTGGGGAAGTTTTTAACAAATTTGTCTGGTGGCGTGTACATCCAAGAGGAGTTATAAGCATGTTTCTGAAAAAAATTGCTGAAAACCCTCCGTGCAGTAAACTGCAAATTTACAGAAATCACATTACACTTCGTTGCCTATATCTTTTTCAGATAATAGAAAATACAGCACTAAACTAAATTGGTTCACTTTTTTTATATTACATATATAAGCACAATATAAGTATAATTAGGGGGGGGGGATAATTAACATTGTGGCAACAATTGAAAAGTAAAGAAGTTATTTAGAGCACGTTAACTGTCATAAACTTGATGTCGTCTCGTCATCATGTCACAGTAGTGTTCTGATCATAAAAAAATACTTATAATTCTATGCTTACAAAGATCAGTAAATTACATATATAAAATCTAATAAAAACAACAGTTTAGTAATTTGTTAAGAGGCTTTGAGATGTGATGAACCGTCAAACTCACTGTACCGAAGCATTAGCATAATATTATCTTCTTGCGACTATACTATCTTTATCTTGAGATCTATATTCAAAATTGTATTATCTGCATGCACATAATATTATGTATAATACGATGTATAATTTATTAGCAAATAATATATTACTATAGTACTCAACCATGTCGCATACGCGTGATAGTGCAAAAATAGGTAGCCGCATTATCAAATCTCTCTAGTAATGGTGTCACGCCACCTAAATTTGAGACTAATTTATTCTTCTTCTTTGTTTCTACTAACCTAGATTCTCAATATCAAATTGGAAATTTAGATACGTAGAAACAGACTCCATAAACAAAGAGGAAGAAGAGGAGGAGGAGCAAGAAAAAAAAGAAGAAAATGATGATGAGGACTAAGGTGGATAAGAAGCAGAAGAACATTGTCAAGTAGAATAAATCACGAATGGAGCGGTAAGTTACAAATCATGAGAAATGTTCGAAATTTGCCGATATTAAATACAGCTATGGATGACGGTATATTTTAACTAAAGTGATAAACATAAATTTTATAAAATGTTTTCTTTATTATCAGGGGTGGTGAAAATTTGAGATGTTTATACATGAAAGGTTTAACTACATGAAATTTCTAAAGATCTGGCAACCCCGGTAAGAAATAACTACATTTTGACATCTTGCAATGATTGTAACTTCCATTGTGTTAGGCTTTATCTACAATTTATTTAAATAGTGTAGCACTACAGGTAATGTCATCTCTCTTTGTCCAACATTGTAGATATTGCATTACATAATTTGAAGTGATGTCGAGGATTATTTGAATATAAATTCCGAATAACTTTTTTTTTGACCAAAAGACTTGACAATTGCCACAACCACGTCTATCTATGTTCTTTTAACTTGTAAATTTTCGTTTCAATCACTTAAACAATTTGAAAGATATTGCGTCTTGAAAAATGTTTTTTAAATTTTTGTTAAGAAAAATTGGGCGTTAAGATGTGATGAACGGACTCATCCAAGCCATTAACAAATTACATAACATTATCGGTTGAATATATATATATATATATATATATATATATATATATATATATATATATATATATATATATATATATATATATATATATATATATATATATATATATATATATATATATATATATATATATATATATATATATATATATATACAGGGTGGCGCATTGAAAACGAAACAGACCGATTTACGTCCAGAATTTTTTTTTAAAGAAACGCTGAAACACGTCAATTTTGATATTGAGGGGGACATGTTTTGACATAAAACTCAACTTTGTCACATCAACCCCTTAAGGGTGGTGATAACAACCCTTATATTTTAAATAGAAAATATGGGTCAAGTGTTACATCATTTGAAAGCTTTTTCTTTTATAAATTCAGCACACTAATTTTTTTGGAAGTTTTATGAACTCGTTTAAAAATTATTCACAGTTGGAGTTGCAAGAACGTATTTCATTCATTGTGCTAAAAAATGCACTGATTAGTCAATTTTTCATTTAAAAAACTAAAAAAACAAAACCAAACGTTCAAAAATGTTTATTAAGTTAAGTAGGTATTCAAATTGTTGACCACCAGCTTCCATACAAAAGTACAAATTTTCTCCAAAACGAGCTCTGACATTCTGGAGCATTTGTGGAGTCATTAGACGGCATTATTCAACAATGCGTCGTCGTAATTCTACCAGAGACAGCGGTTCTGTTGCGAAAATTCTGCTCTTTAAATGGATCCATAGAAAGTAGTCTAAAGGAGTTAAATCCGGTGATCTAGGGGGCCACTCAATAGCACCTCTACGCCCAATCCATTGCTCTGGAAACTCTCTGTTGAAAAACTCCCTGACACGTTGTGAAAAATGCGGAGGAGCTCCATCTTGTTGAAACACTAATTGATTTAGTAGAGGGTAAACGATATCTTCTAGTGGACGTCGTGAAAATTTCTTGGATTATTATTTGCCCAATAACGACAATTATGACGATTGACTGTAGAGTTTAATAAAAACGTACACTGAAAAACAGATATTAAACAGAGAGTTCCTGTTATTCGTGCTCATAACTTCACAAAACTCCAGCCGCCGATCAAAATCATCTTCGATTAGTTGTTGTACAAGATGAATTTTATACGGGTGAAATTTATGATGCTTCAATATTCGCTGAATAGTTCTTCTTTTAAAGTTTGAAACAGTGGCCAATTTTCTCGTGCTCAAAGCTGGGTCTGCAGCCATTTGTCCTAAAACTTCAATCTCAGTAGTCTCATTTCTAACCGGAAATTCACGTTCAGGATTCCGTTTTTTGGTGGCTACTGAACCACTTTGTCGAAACTTTGCATCTAATTCCAAAATGTATTTTCTGTTAACATGTCTGTTCGGATGACGTTCATTAAACAAATTTGCGGTACGGTTGGCACAGTCATCGTTTTTGAAAAAAGGAGTAATTATTTCAACTCTTTCTTCAACAGAATAATTTTTAAACGAGTTGATAAAACTTCCAAAAAAATAGTGTGCTGAATTCAGAAAAGAAAGAGCTTTCAAATGATGTAACACCCGACCCATGTTCCCTATTTAAAAGATAAGGGTTGTTATCACCACCCTTAAGGGGTTGATGTGACAACGTTGAGTTTTATGTCAAAACAGGCCCCCCTCCCTCATTATTAAAATTGACGTGTTTCAGCGTTTCTCTGGACCCAAAACGGTCTGTTTCGTTTTCATGGCCCCACCCTATATATATATATATATATATATATATATATATATATATATATATATATATATATATATATATATATATATATATATATAAATATATATATATATATATATATATATATATATATATATATATATATATATATATATATATATATATATATATATATATATATATATATATATATATATATATATATATATATATATATATATATATATATATATATATATATATATATATATATATATATATATATATATATATATATATAAACTTTTTAACTGACCCTGAAGATGGGTTCCAGGGACCCTAATTCGCGCTCATTTGAAAAAATATTCCGCAAGTCTTGCCATCAATACCTAACTATTAGTGAATTTTCTAGATGAAAATTTACTAAAATCTAAACCGACCTTTATGTCGGTTGTTGGGGCTATATCTAGTACCCCACAAGGTCCTGATTTCGCCATAATCGACTCTTTTCCACGAAAACTACCATACGCGTCAAGGGGGACCGGCTCGGATATGATATGATTTACCCGATAGTAAAGCTTTAATTTTATAGACGTTTTTTATAATAACTTACTTAGATAAAATAGAAGAAAGAAGAAACGGGTTTATTAACTCTGTGCATCAAGGTAGTAGTTAATCTATTAATATGGTTTATACTAATCCATGAATAAAAATCCATACCCAAGTCACGACAGCGCTATAAAATTGTCCTATCACCGTGACAGGTATTTTTGCAAGGAGTAATTATGTGTATGCACATGTTAGAAAGTTTAAACGTAAATGTCAGGATAACATTGTAAACCGAGTAATAAAAGCTACAGATAATATAGAAATGTGAGGGATTGATAATCCTCTTTGTTATTGCTTTTTATTATGCTGCAGAAACGAAAATAATATAAGTACGGGCTATAAAACAATATCGTTAATTTTAATAGCACTACATGGCACCTCATCTTTGTGAATCGTAAATTCAACACTTCATTATTCTTTCAGAAATTTCACACTCCCTTTTCGCTATAACACGTCGATTACTGAAAGTAATGGTTTTTACTGCCTTTTCAAGCCTAAATTTTAAATATCTCTTAAATTTTATTTACCAGTCTGGTACACATTCTAATTTTTCAGCGAATTTCCGTAGATTATGCTTTGTACCATTCTCTATGTTTATAGCTTAAAATGGTTTAGTTATACAGAGTGGTTCAAAGGTACGCAGAGCTGCAGTAGATGCTTGGCATAAAAATATTAGCCAATTTGGTTGGGAGGTTTAATACAATTTTAAAATATACTATATTTGTAGCTTGATGAACGGCACCAATTAAATGTTCAGATTGAAAATGTAGCATTAGTGAAAAGGTCAAGAATTGGAGAGGAGAATTTTTACGGAACCATCGTTTTTATAAAGAAAACATGACGTTTTAGCCATACCATGATTTGGTAAGTTTCATATTACCAAATATGAAAAACGAAAGCATGACTAAATATTGTAAAAAATAGGCTCAGGTCTCTATATAAATGATTTCAAAACAGTTTGTTAATTTTGCGATTAGTTGGTTACTTTATTTACGCTTAGGATATAATACCACGTAAACAAAAACTTGATAGCTAGCTTCAGTAGCCGAGGGGTAGAGTATCAGGGACGCACTGCCTGACACACGGGCGGCGCGGGTTCCATTAGCGCGATGCATGTAACATTTTGTTTTGTTTCACTTTATTATTTCGTAGAGACAATATAGTGTCCAGATTTCATAGGTTTGGATCAACATCTCATTTTTTTAAGACACCTCGATAACTTTGTACCTTTGAGTCTGAAATTATAATATTTAGCAGACCTTTTTTTATTGTTGATAAAAAAGAAGAGAATTTATTTTTACTAAATTTTTTATGTTGAAAAAACCGGTTCGATTAGGTTGACTAAAACAAAATCATCCACGCGATTTATAAGGAAAAATACCTGCAACTTACAAAGACTATAAATTCGTGTATATAATTCGTGAAAATTCCCTGACATATTGAAACTGGCTGTGGTTGTTGCTGTGTTGAAGGCGGGAGACAGTACCAAGTTGGAGAACTATCGTCCCATCTCTATATTGAGCCTTTTTTCAAATATCATAGAAAGGGCAGTACATAAAATGATGGTCAAGTTTTTAAACTCTAATAACATAATATCACCATCACAGCACGGATTTAGAACTGATCATTCTACAGAAACTGCCCTTATCGAATACATTCAATATGCAAACGAAAAAAAGTACCTCAATTACATTGTGGTGGCCTTATTTTTTGACCTGTCTCGTGCCTTTGATACAGTAAATCCTTTTTTGTTGAGGAGAAGATGTGGGCGTTGGGGATAAGAGGCACTTGCAACGACCTTCTACTTTCGTATCTCACCAACAGACAGTTACTTGTAAAAGCAAATAATATTAATTCCCAAAGATATAGTGTAAGTATGGGCACACCCCAGGGAAGTGTCATTGGCCCACTTTTGTTTACACTCTATGTAAACGATTTGCCGCAATTTATACAAGACGAAAAAGTCTTCATGTACGCCGATGACACTTCTATTGTTATCTATGGCAAGACGGTGGAGGAAACTGCATTAAAATTAAAATCAGCGGTACAATCTTTTGATGAATGGTGTCATAGGAATCGACTAATTTTAAACTATGACAAGACTTTTTCTCTTGAAATGCATAACTGCCACCGAAGAGAGAGGATGTGCGACAGCACTATTTTGGTGAACGGAAATGCGGTGCAATTCAAAAAGGTGACAAAATTTTGGGGTGTTAGAATTGACAGTAGCCTGTTATATAGACCAGATTGATCACGTGTGCAAGAAATTAAATTCCGCGTTTTATGCAATTTTGATGCTTAAAGATTCCTTAAGCTCGGAACATCTGCTGAAAGTCTATTACGCGGCTGTCTATTCACATCTGAGTTACGGTATCGTTATCTGGGGCCAATCTTCGGACTGCCAAAAATATTTGTGCTACAGGAACGAATCCTGAGATATTAATCTACCTTATGGGCACTCTTGTCGTGACATTTTTAAGAAAAATAACATTATGACGTTAACATAAGTTTATTTGTTCCATTTGTTAACTTACATTCATAAAAACAAGAAAAAATGTGTTATCAACTCGGATTTTCATGGGTACAACACTCGTGAAAAAGATACTTTTCACCTGAATAAATGTCACCATTCTTTTTTTAAGAAGTCGGCATGTTATGCGGGTTGCTTTTTGTACAACCAGCTGCCTTGTTCTCTGAAGGACACAAATTTTACAAAAAAATTTAGAAAGCAACTGAATATTGCTTTAATTACTCATAGTTTTTTTAGTTTGACTGAATTTTGTGAAGCTGCACTGTGAACGTATGTTTTTTGTTGTGATGTGAAGCTCGTTGATTTTAGATTTTTGGGCACGTACCTTTGATAAGTTGTGATATGTTTTTTATCTTTTTAATCTTGTAAGTTTTTTGACTTGTCCGATTTACAATAATTGTAACTAAAGGACCAAATAAATATCATTATCATTATCATTATCATTATCATTATCATTATCATTATCATTATCATTATCATTATCATTATCATTATCATTATCATTATCATTATCATTATCATTATCATTATCATTATCATTATCATTATCATTATCATTATCATTATCATTATCATTATCATTATCATTATCATTATCATTATCATTATCATTATCATTATCATTATCATTATCATTATCATTATCATTATCATTATCATTATCATTATCATTATCATTATCATTATCATTATCATTATCATTATCATTATCATTATCATTATCATTATCATTATCATTATCATTATCATTATCATTATCATTATCATTATCATTATCATTATCATTATCATTATCATTATCATTATCATTATCATTATCATTATCATTATCATTATCATTATCATTATCATTATCATTATCATTATCATTATCATTATCATTATCATTATCATTATCATTATCATTATCATTATCATTATCATTATCATTATCATTATCATTATCATCATCATCATTATTATTATTATTATTATTGTTATTATTATTATTATTATTATTATTATTATTATTACTATTCGGAAAATGCTTTCTTTTTCTAAATATTATTTAAGTTTTCTTTTGGAAAGCTTTTGTAACTTTAATGAAATTTGTAATAGAAGTTTCGTTTAAAGATACTTGCTGTACATGGATATACCACATTTTTTAAGCCTCATAGAAAATTCAGTTTTGGGCATTTGTCTCAAAAGACCTAAAACACAAGATAATAGAGAGATATTGATGGCAACACTTTCAAAAACATTATTATGAAAATTCACTACGATAACGCACTTCCTGCGTCCCGAATTTTTTTGTTTTCCAAAAAAAAAAAACGTAAAAGTAAAGTACTACGTAAGTTTACAAACTAGGTCACGGAAGGATGTTGAAAAACATAAGCATGCCTAGAAGCCACCTTAGTTTATAAACCACAAGAAAATTTTCTTGCGAACAACTCTTAATAAGATTACGGTATCAGGAGTGAATAGGAGTCATCACCTGTCATCCCATCTGTGGGGAAGAAGAGGGAGGAGAACCCCCTGTGTGTTCTGGGATTTCTCTTCTGCATGCATACAACCATTCCCCATTCAATACTAAGCCGAAGAGTCAAACCCATTTGTTTTCAAAACATTTGCCCAGTTTCACAAAGCTCGATTAAATATTTAATGCCAGGGTAGTTAATCCTTGATTAACATAACCAATCACAGGTCCAAAATATTTGGTTTTCATGGTAAAAACCCGAATCAATAATCTGTGATTGGTCGTCTGAAGCAACGATTACCTAAAGGTCCGTTAAATATTTAATCGAGCTTTGTGAAACTGTGCATCAGGGTGTTAAATATCTTCCAAAGAAGCAAATTTAAATATTTAAAAGACCTAATCCGGTATAAAGCTGAAGCCTGTTGATAATTATAAATGAATCAAAGGGCCTGTATGTCAAATTTACTGTCTTTAATTTAAAGAAAAAGTGATTTATTGAGATTAGATTGTTGTTAGAAAAGTTCGTCACCGTAACGCATTTGCTGTATCCAGACATTTTAGCGACTTCCTATAAAGACAATTTTCATTAAATGCTAATGAACAGGTAAGCACTTTCGAATTTTTTCGAATTCGTTCAAATTTGTTCAAATGAGCGGGAATTAATGCTCCTGGAATCCATATCCGACGTCAGTTTACTGTAAATACTTTCTGGATACTAAGTTCGTTCTCCTGTTCTAAGAGTTAAATTTTTCCATAAAAAATTGCAAAACAGCTTTATGAAAACTCTATATTTTTGAAACTCGTTAATTTATTTTTTAGGAAATTTAAATTATATATTGGCGTTAAACTACAGATGTAATGCGCTAAAATTCAGTTTAATTGAATAACTGTAATCCAAGTTTTTGGGAAATTAAATTAACCAGAATTTACAAAATGCCGAAAACTATATTGCTTGCTGTTAGAAAAGGTAATTTCTGTACGGTATTAAGTTAAAGAATATAAACCAAGTTAATAAATGATTTATGCCATATCAGCAGTGTTTTTAATCAACAGAATGTCACTGTGAATGTGACTTTTCATATTAAATTAATAGACAAATTCAGATGCCTTGAAGCGAATTGTTCATTAAATCAGCTACATAATTTTAACATCTGTGTGCGTGTGGTTGTAGATAAATAGATGGTATTGGAATGCTATCCATCAGTCACAGAAAAAAATACCCTAAATAAGTTTTAACAGGTCTAATGATATGCTTAAGCGATAAGGTAAGTTGCCTTATGCTTGAAAAAACTCGCTATTATAACGCACTTGCTACAAAAATGTGCGAATGATGTATACACAGCAGCCAATGTATCAACATCACACAAACAATGCACTTACTGCGTCTTAACTTTTAATTATTTACTTCCACATCGTCACACCGTGTAGAAGTATGGCATCGGCGACAAAAATTTCAATTTTTGTTTCGGTTAAACGTTCTAAAAAGTGCCAAAAAACATAGAAAACATGATTTTGGAACGAAAATGTTTTTTGTCTTGTCGGTTTGTATGTTTGTAGCCACGATAACTTTGGAACGAATTGATATATCGTCATCAAGTCTACAGCTGGCACCCGACAAGCGAACGGTTCGAATTGTTTTTGCGTCAAATCGCTCCAAGGAGTAGGGGATAAATGGGGGTGATTTGGTAAAAATTGGCATTTTTTCGCTAAAACTTAAGTAACATAACATTTTAGGGTTTGTTTATTAGAAAACAATTTCACCAAAAATCTAGTATTCTGTGCTGAAATTAAATTAGGGGTGAAATACCGGTCACAGAAATTTCGTTTTCCAAAACGGCGTAAAAAAACATATAAAAAACTTAATTCTGGAACAAACATTTTTTGTCTGTCGGTTGTGTAACGATTACGTTTCGTTACTGCTTTAATTATTCAAAATAAACCCGTAAGAGACTTAATTAATAGCCGACAATCCAATATCTGTAAGGCAATTCATGTTTTGATTTCAAGATTGTTTTATGAAACGTCGCCAATGTTTAACTATCCTGAACACCGTACTGCATTTTAAATGTGTACGTTAAAGGTCAAATATCTAAAGACACAATATGGCTTTGTTAGTAAATGATGGGTCGCATTTTGCGGAAGCAATATTTTCAAGAAATAAATGTCGTTTCTACTGGCTCTGTAATTTTCCGTATGACGTCAGGGTCGACGGTTGCAGAGAATTGCCGGCACGGGAGGTGAGTCGTCGTGATTTCACCACCGATTGGAGGTCTCGTTTGATCTCATTCGAAGAATGGAGGCTAGAAAACGCTCGCGCACAGCCACCAACCGTCACAGTAAGAATTTTTGCATGCAGCGACTAGCAATTGCCGAACTGTTTCGGCTTTCTGTTATCTGTACTACCTAATGATTATTGTCAGTGATTGTTCGGAGTAATTTAAACGATTACGAAACGGGAGTTAAGTCGTCGTTCTTTGTTCCGACCTGTTGATTTCTTGCCTTAATCAGAAGAACTTCCTGGTTATTATCAAACCTTAAGTCAATTGGTAGTGAATTTTACTTAAGCAAATTCACGTTTTAATTGCGATTCGCAAAGATGGCATCAAGCAAATTCAGAACATCGACATAGGTGTCAAATGGTCTTGTAGTATTGGTGCAGTAACATCAACCGACCCAATAATCTCTGATGGAAAGTCCCAGTCGTTATCCCAAAGTCCCAGTCGTTATCCCCAGTTTTTCTGCTCTTATTGGGTCTGGAATCTGTGCCAGGCACTCATAATTGATATCACCTGAAAAGTATCTTCACAGGGTCATCAGGTACCCTAATACCGGAAGACTGGTAAGTCCAAACAAATCTTTTCTCTGAATCAACAGAATTTTCATGCCGAAATCTAACATCTGATGTTTTAATAACCTGAACTTTCAAAATCACGTAATCAAGTTTGAGCTTAAAAACAATGTCAGGGAGGTGCTGTCAGCACAACTATATATTTCCTGTTTAATATCTAAGATTTTGTTAATTTTTGTAAATTTAAAAACACAGTTTTTATTTTTTTAAATTGTAATTAGCAAATTTTGTCTGTAAAATATCTAACCTATACATTCTCTTTAACATCTCTTATTTTTCATAATTGATGTAGAAATTTCACGTAGGATTATATATTCTTTTTTTGGAGCCTCATTCAAATAACTGGCCATTTAATTCACTAGAAAACCTAGCAATTGATTGACAAACGTCAAATAATTTACCTAATCATTTGTCTTTATTTTTGAGCGATACCCTAAGTAATTAACAGTAACATTTTAGTAATATGCAACTATCTTTATCCTATTGTTTTGGTACATGTATGTAAATTAATAATTTCTTGCTCTTGAGATTCTTGATATTTATCTGATTTTTATTTGTGTGCAATTAATGTTTATCTGAGATTTACCAACCATTTTTATTTCATTTTGTTTGCTATTCCAAATTTAATTTTTATTGATAAATTTATATATTTTATTATATTGAAATATCTGTTTAATTGAAGAGAAATTCCTCCATAGTATCTACTTTCCTTTTGACGTCGGCGCAAACAATTATTTCTTACTAACTATTATCTAGATATCTTAATTTCTATGTAACCTAGCATTAGTCTGGAGAGCCCACAAATATAGGACTCTGGGCAGTGCGAAGCAAACAAGGGAAGAGAACGTGAGTATCAAACTACATCTAGATCTGTCAATCTCCTAGAAAGTGCTGCTAATCTTAATCAATTTGATAATCTCATAGATAGCTACTTTAGGATAGGGTGTTATAGGCCTCACCATTGAGCAGATCTTTATCCACCTGAGGTCAATCACCATATACCACGGTTCTTGTACCTGGAGTTTTTGTTTCAAGGAGGTAACAGTCTGTCGGCCTGTACGCCTGTCTGTTAGTAGGCGCAATAACCTACAAACGAATTAAGATATCATCTTCAAATTTGGTATTAAGTTAGCAGCCGATCAAGGAAAGCTTTGAATTGTTTAGGGTAAGATCGCTTCAGGGTGTAAGGGATAAATGAGAGGTGATTTGGTGAAAGTTGAAATTTTTTCGTTAAATATCGAGTAGTATTTCAGAAGTTTATGGGTACAGAAATACTAATATTTTCTTTGTGGTCAAGTCATGGACACTGAATTCATTTCATGAGAATGTCTTTCTGAGGAGAATAGATCATCACAGCTATGTGGAAGTTATGATTCAATTTTCAGCACTATTTTTACATGATAACGAAATTGTATCAAAATTTGTTTACCCCTGCCAGGTGTTCATTTATAGCACTACCTGATGACAGGTTTACTCATAATATCGGCAGCTCTGTGCATCTGATCATATCTCATATCTACTGATACAATGATGTATTAAATAAACATACACAATGTGAGCCTTATACATAACAGTATTATTGAAAATACAGTCTCGTTATTTAAGCTCTGCCCTGTGGAGATAATCTCAATATGCTTTATCTGGCAACCTCATAATAAACAATAAATTCCGCCCCAATTGGCTGTTGCATATGTATCTTATAGATCACTGTTGATAACAAAAACATATGCATAAATTATAATAACTTCTACAGTCTCGAACCAAAAAGATATTGATTAGGTACATTTGATTTATTGGTAAGAAATAATACTACATTTCTTTAATATTTATTTTTAAAACTACATAAATTTAACTACCTAGTAACAGGAAGCTATCAAATCCAACAGATAACTTAACTTTATTCTAGAAAACAAATTTGAGCTGATATTAAATTGTTCTCGCATAATGACTGACAGTTTTAGTAAATTTTCTTAAAAAAATTCAATAATCAGGAGATCTCGACTTTTGAATTTTGCAAAAATTTCTGCAAATGAGCACCAACTAACCCCCTAGAACACATATTCCGGGTCAGTTTCAAGTTATATATATATATATATATATATATATATATATATATATATATATATATATATATATATATATATATATATATATATATATACACAGGGTGGCGCACTGAAAACAAAACAGACCGATTTGCGTCCAGAGAATTTTTTTTAAGAAACGCTGAGAAACGTCAATTTTAATATTGAGGGGGACATGTTTTGCCATAAAACTCAACTTTGTCAGATCAACCCCTTAAGGGTGGTGATAGCAACCCTTATATTTCAAATAGGGAACATGGGTCGAGTGTCATTTGAAAGGTCTTTCTTTTCTGAATTCAGCACACTATTTTTTTCTGACAGTTTTATCAACTCGTTTAAAAGTTATTCACAGTTGAAGATGCAAAAACGCATTTCACTCATTCCGATAAGAAATGTGCTTATAGTCAATGTTTGGTTGGTTTGTAAACAAAAAATTGACTATCAGAACATTTCTTATCGGAATGAGAGAAATGCGGTTTATTATTTCAGTTTATCGGTCGGTTTGATACTTGATAGTACTACCGAAAATTAATTTCACAATTGTGTATTCTGTAGAAGAAATAGTTGAAATAATTACTCTTTTTTTCCAAAACGATGACCGTGCCAACCGTACCGCAAATTTGTTTAATGTACGACATCCGAACAGACATGTTAACAGAAAATACATTTTGTAGTTAATTGCAAAGGTTCGACAAAGTGGTTCAGTAGCCAACAAAAAACGGGATCCTGAACGTGAATTTACGGTTAGAAATGAGACTACTGAGATTGAAGTTTTAGGACAAATTGCTGCAGACCCGACTTTGAGCACGAGAAAATTGGCCACTGTTTCAAACATCAAACGAAGAACTATTC
The DNA here is from genome assembly GCA_964006375.1 of Tillus elongatus. NCBI lineage: Eukaryota > Metazoa > Arthropoda > Insecta > Coleoptera > Cleridae > Tillus > Tillus elongatus. Next base: position 129,295,865 of record OZ023262.1, read on the forward strand.
AGCGAATATTGAAGCATCATAAATTTCACCCGTATAAAATTCATCTTGTACAACAACTGAATGAAGATGATTTTGATCGGCGGCTGGAGTTTTGTGAAGTTATGACTGCACGAATAGCTGATACCTGGAACTTTCTGTTCAATATCTGTTTTTCAGACGAGTGTACGTTTTTATAAAACAGTCAATCGTCAAAATTGTCGTTATTGGGCAGATAATAATTCAAGAAATTTTCACGAAGTCCACACTCAAACTCGCCAAGTGCCTTTCATGTATTAATAGCTTGGACAAGTTCGTTAACCAGGAAAATGGGACAAGAGTTTCTTTTGAAAATTTCGACAAGATATTTTATCTCCGAAAGTTACAAAGCTATTTTGATAAAATTATGTGGCTGTGTTGCCTTGGGGAAGACCTTACTGCGTACCAAAATTAAACTTTCTAGGCTTCTAGAAAATTAAGTTATTTGAACAAATTTGAACCATTTAGTGAAAATTCGCTACCATAACACACTGGCTGCGTCCCGAACTTGTTATTCATCTTTCTATTCACCTTTTAAAAGTTTCTATTCGCTTCATGGCATGCTTAGTCGAAGTCTAAGGAACTGGTGTGAGACAGATGGACTTAATCTCAATTCCCAGAAGACAGTTCTTGTGTCATTCACGAACAAGAGGAAACTAAGTTTAAAAGCTCGCACTCTGAGCCTAACACAAGATATAATTTTCCAGTGAAGTTGAATATTTAGCGATTTTCTTAGACCAAAAAACTGAACTGGAACACACACTTGAAAAAAACTTTTTCGAGTCACAAAGACAATCTGTACTCGTCGTAGACTCGTAGAGGCTGAATCGCAGGCTGGTATATTGGATATACCAAACGGTGGCTAAAACCATGGTCACATATGCGTTCATTAAGATAAGAACAGTATGGTTGCCACCTCTCCGGATATTTATTTAAATAGTTTTCACTCGTAACTCTAGCATTTTTATTATTTTGGTAATACATTTTTATCATGTATTTCTTTTCTTCATTGGTCAAACTCATCATTTTTGAATAAATTCCACAAAGACAATGTACAGAAATACTGTAAACATCAAAGTTTGGCTGAACTGTCAATATTTAGATCGTTAAACAAATTGATTCGTGTCCCTTCCAAAGCACTCGTTGCAGAAAAGACTTTTTTTTTAATTTTGATAGCAGCTAAGCTGTGATCGCATTGTGTGACATATCATTGTAATCAGAAAAAAAAGACTTCTAAAAATGCAAAAATCCAATATGGCGCTCACAACAGAAAACAAAGTTAAGTATTGTGTCTTGCATCAAGAACGCCTCGCAAAATATGATGACAGATTTAGGTTGCCCATAAAAAGGGTCCTAACAATGTTACAGTTAAAAAAGTCAAGTTCTTTCGGTATTAGCTTGAAAAAAAAATGGATAATTTCGTTTTTTTTCGATTAATTAAAAAACTGAAAATGACACCTGAAATTTTCTTTCAGATAATAATTGGTCACTATAAAAACGCGCAAATTTGCCCCAATTTAACCCTCCTCGCATTTCTTACGGTTTACAAGATCCCAATGGTGAGGCTCGAATTTGAACTACCCTACATATATACATATATATATATATATATATATATATATATATATATATATATATATATATATATATATATATATATATATATATATATATATATAAATAAATATATATATATATATATATATATATATATATATATATATAAATATATATATATATATATTCCTCATTTAAAGAAATTTTTTCAAAATTAAAAAGTCGCGCAACATTGGTTTTTTTTTAAAAGAAAATTCACTAAAAACCAAAAAAAGAAAATGTTAGAGAAAGTTAAGGTTAGAGTTTGGTTTGAAATCTAACTTGTTGTTGGACTCTACTGGGTGCTACAAATTTAATGAAAACAAAAATAACGTTATAATTGTTACACACCGTATTTATAAAAAATAGGTTTCTATGCCCTAACTTTCTCGAAAAGACAGCCTGTCATTCAAAACAAAATTGTCAAAGTCGGATAAGGGATTTAGACAAAAATTAATTTTAAAGGTTTGATTAGTTTTTGTGGCGCGTTTAATTTCTGGAAGTGTACTTATAAAAAAGTGCTGTCGGTGATGCTATATCTAGAATGACTCATTTTCAGGTTCGTCCACCCTGCTTCTTTTGTAATCAATTGAGTATAATTAAACATGTTTTAGACAGTGACACACGTGATAAGACTAATAGTTTCAAATACAAATATTTAAGATCCGAAACAGGTTAGTTATTTAACTCATCTAATATCTATCTCTTCCTTAAACACTTTTTCATTATTGATACAAATTAAATCAGATATTGACGCATCAGTACCTGAGCACGAAATTACGTTCCAATGCATCCGTTCAACAGACCTATCAGTAATTAATCTAAATTGAATCAGACAGACAATCCCAATTAATAGATTCTCTTTAACATAATGCTGTCTTCTTCTACCGATTTGTATCTCGTTTCCTCTGAAGTTAGTTAGATCAACTTCTCTCTCTCTTTTTTGTACCCGTCTAGAGTTCAGTTTCTCCTTGTCTTCCGTTTGACCTCCTTCTCTCATTCTCTGTTTAGCAAGGTGACTTCGGAATTCACTTGGAACTCAATTCAACATTACGCCCAAAAAAAGTATCCCTTCTCGGTTTTTTAGTGGATTTTCTTTAGAACAAATTTCTTCAAATGAGCGCGAACAGGGCTCCTGGAACACATATCCAGGGTCAGCTTCAATTTATATATGTTCATATATATATATATATATATATATATATATATATATATATATATATATATATATATATATATATATATATATATATATATATATATATACAGGCTGACGCATTGAAAACGAAACAGACCGATTTGCGTCCAGAGATTTTTTTTAAGAAACGCTGAAACACGTCAATTTTAATATCGAGGGGGACATGTTTTGACATAAAACCCAACTTTGTCACATCAACCCCTTAAGGGTGGTGATAACAACCCATATATTTTAAATAGGGAACATGGGTCGAGTGTTACATCATTTAAAAGCTCTTTCTTTTCTGAATTCAGAACACTAATTTTTTTGCAAGTTTTATCAACTAGTTTAAAAATTATTCACAGTTGGAGTTGCAAGAAAGTATTTCACTCATTCCGATAAGAAATGTGCTGATAGTCAATGTTTTGTTGGTTTGTAAACAAAAAATTGACTATCAGAACATTTTTTATCGGAATGAATGAGAGAAATGCGGTTTATTATTTCAGTTTGTCGGTTTATATATATATATATATATATATATATATATATATATATATATATATATATATATATATATATATGTGTATATATATATAAAAGAAAAACAGTCACACGTAACGTTGTCAAGAAGATTTTAAGGAGTAATTCGACTGATACTGGGGCCAATAAGCGGGGTGGACCAAGTGTAGCATCCGGCAGCAAACAAGTGTCAAGGGTTAAGTAGAGAAACTCCCAGAATATATGTGTCAACAGGAGGCAAGCTTTGTTTTCTGTATAAGTTTCTCATTATTAAAAAAAAATGTATGTTCGTTATTTATAGGATTATATACTCTGTGTATTTTTGTGCTGCCGCTTTTGTTTCAGAGATAAGTGGCGGTTATTTGTAGATTTTATTTGTATAACATCGAACTTGTGTTCACTTCTTGTCCATTAGTCTGTGTAAGTATTGATTTGTGAGGTGCCTGTATTCTTGTTTAGAATGGATGATTTTGTGAGAGGTAATTATTTGGACGGATATCAAACAGCAACAGCCGAAACTGCGGACGAGTTCAAGGCGCTTATAGGCTGCACCCAGTTAGATAATTTCAGGGTTTTCCATATGAATATTCGTAGTTTGCACAAAAATTATGATGAATTAAAAATTCTTTTTACAGAGTTAGAATGCGAGTTTCAGTGCGTGGTTTTGACAGAGACATGGCAACTTAAAGATCCTAATTTGTATTCATTGATGGGCTATGAATTACTTTATAGCGGTGGTGATATGAACCAGAATGATGGAGTCGTAGTATATGTAAAGAAGGACATTGCTCATAGGCATCGGGTAGTAAGACTGGCAGAGATAACTGCTGTGAAGTTGACCCTTGGGTTCGGTGGCAATGAGTTTTCAATACTCGCTATCTACCGACCTCCTTCTGCGGATATTAAGAGTTTTAATACGGCGATTTTGCAGTATCTGAAGCGTCGGCCTAAGTCACAACAGATCAATTTGGTTGTGGGTGACATCAACATAGATATTTTTGGTAATAGCAGTGATATGCACGAGTATCTGAATATTCTATCATCTGAGGGTTATGACTCCCTTATCAACAAGTACACACGAGTATATAAAGATTCTGGCAGTTGTTTAGATCACATATTTGCCAGGGTTGTGGGTGGCTGCTGCAGTTTGTACCCAATTATAATGGAGTCGTGTGTAACGGATCATTATGCTACCGTGCTACAGGTATCATTTCCTGCGGCACGGACACATGGCGAAACTCAAAAAAGTTCATATAGACACCGCACCAATATGAAAAAACTAAAGGACTTGCTTATCAACAAAGACTGGTCTTGTATCTATGTTGCAGATGATGTTGAGATTGCTGCTGAGACTTTTGTATCAGATTTGCGAACTATGATTGGACACTGCATGGAGAGGTACAGGTGCCGGACATGGGGGAAGAAAGACTTGATTACCAGGGGCATTGTTATATCGGTGAATCAAAAAAACCGAATGTTTAGGAGGCTCAAGATGCAACCAGATAATCAGGAGCTTGCTCAGCAATATAAAGATTATCGAAACAGACTAAATGGTATAATAAGAACGGCCAAGAAGGAACATTACGGTAGGATCATTGACAGATGCAAAAATACTTCTAGAGGTTTGTGGAATATAGTGAATGATATTGGCGGAAAGACATCAGCGAAGGCAGGAATCACTAAGCTTCGAGATGAGCATGGATCTATCCTACAGACTGATCTTGAGATTGCGAATCAATTTAATAAATATTTTTCAAGTGTGGGGAATGACTTGGCAAGCAGGATATCTGTCGCCAATAAGTTGGTGTCGTCTGCGCGGGTGAGTCAGTCTTTGGTGATATTGCGAACAGAAGAGGATGAGATTAAATCAATTGTGAAGACACTGAAGGACCACAAGGCACCCGGGTACGACGGAATAAGGGCAGATACACTGAAAGGAATAATGGATGAGATTGTCACTCCTCTGACTTTTATTATAAATCGGTGTATAGACGAGGGCATATTCCCTAGGGCTTTTAAAATGGGTGTTATCAAACCTTTATTTAAGAAAGGAGATGTGCTGGATACCGCTAACTATAGACCGATATCACTGATTTCCAGTATTGCTAAAGTCTTTGAGTGTCTTCTGAAAAAACGCTTCGATGGTTATCTCGATAAATATGGATTATTATCTGAGAGGCAGTATGGCTTCAGGACAAAGACATCTACGCAGGATGCCATAATTGAACTGACGAGTAATATATATCACAGTCTGGATAACACCAGACCTTCATTGTGTGTCTTGGTGGATCTAAAAAAGGCATTCGATACGGTTGATCACACAAGATTGCTTGAAATACTGGAGAAAATTGGGTTTAGGGGAAGACAACAACAGCTCTTACAAAGCTATTTGTCTGACAGATATCAGGTGGTGTGTGTGAATGGTGTTCTGAGTGATGTGGTAAAAATGAACTGTGGTGTTCCGCAAGGAACCATTCTAGGACCCTTATTATTTAATATTTATATAAACGACCTTTTTTATGTTAGATCGTTAGGAAAGATAGTTGGATACGCGGATGATGCTGCTATATTTTATAACGCAGAATCATGGGATATACTCAAATCTACAGTTGAATAGGATTTTCGAAAAATCCTGGAATGGTTTCAAAACCGATTGTTGACTGTAAATGCGGCGAAGACAGTGTGTATACCATTTTCATGCTACGAAAGGAACTTGCCAACTTTTACCACCTTGGAAATATGTGACGGCATGAAGATAAAAAGTGTGAAGCATGCGGTGTATTTGGGTGTTACTATAGATTCACACATGACATGGGAGCACCACATTTTAAATGTAACTAAAAAGAATCGCTCTGTGATGGTAAAATTTGCAGTATTGAGAGAGATGCTACACATCAAACACCTGCGGACTCTATATTATTCTTTAGTGAAGAGTCATTTACGATATGCTATAATAGCTTGGGATGGTGCTGCAAGGTGTCATATATCTCAATTACAGATTGCTCAAAATTGTCTCATCAAGGTGATTTATGGTAAAGAACGCACATATGCTACGGATGTTTTATACGCTGAGACAAAACTGCTGGGTATTAGGCAGCTTTTCTACTTTAATGCTGCTGTATACCAGCATATTCATCGATGTGAATTGAAGGAGTTGAGTCACAACTATAATACGAGACACTGCGCACACGCATCTAAAACAGAAAGAGCTAGGAAGACAATTGCACAGCGTTCCTATGCTTACCTTTGCGTAAGAATATATAATTCTATACCAGCCCAAATTCGCCAGCAGCATGGACTTCGAGGTTTTAAACTCGGTTTAAAAAAGTGGATAGTTGGACTAGATCGTGAAGTAATCCACAGGGTCGTGGAGGTTAATATGCTGGTGTAGTGGTCTTTCCTTTGTATTTTGTTGTTTCTTGTGCCTGGCGTCTGACCTGTGGGGCCCACGCATGTGTGTGTGTGTGTGTGTGTGTGTGTGTGTGTGTGTGTGTGTGGAGGTTACCCATAGTGTGGCTTAAGACATTTGGTAAAAGAGATTTTATCTATAGTCAGAAAGCATAGTTATGTTTTTTTATATTTTCCGCGAATCGCTGGAGTTCGTCTGCAATTTTGGTTTTTGTTTGTATTTCTTTACAGTGTCAGAGTGTGCACTAGCTTATCTTTAGAGAGAATGATGTTACAAGTATCACCAACAAGTCTTCGACTTAGGTGACTTTTAACGTTATTGAACAACCAGGCTCTTGATTAGCCTTGTAAGTTATTTTGTGAGAAATGTATATTAGTTCAATTTTGTTCAATTAGGCTCTTGATTAATATTGTAAGTTGTTTTGTAAAAAGAGGTATATTGTTCAATAAATTATTATATATATATATATATATATATATATATATATATATATATATATATATATATATATATATATATATATATATATATATATATATTTATCAAAAAATTGTGGGAACGCCGTCAGTTGTAGAATAAAACTCTTTATTATAGGCCGAGCTTTCGGAAAAATTTATTCCTTTATCAAGGATATAAAGAGTTTTATTCTACAACTGACGGCGTTCCCACAATTTTTTGATAAATAACACTATTACCTATATAAGTGAAAATAATTTTGATGAAATTTGCCACGCGTCTTTCTTTTGTTGATACATAGATTGTATGAGTTCGCTAGCCAGCCGAATCAAAACAGTTTTTCAAACAAGAAAAATCATTTGTCTGAAAAAAATTAAATCTCGAAAATTAATAAAGGTATTATGATGAAATTAGGTCGACATGTGTCTTCAAAAGAGACTTTTTATATAACCAAATTAATGTTCCTAGGTTAATGGCAAACATAATTATTACAAGTTAAAGCATTTAATGCAAAGTCGCGACTATAACGCAATTGGTTCGACAAGAAATTTTCTTAAGATAATCCCAAGTAGGCTGCTTAAATTTTTGTTTTGAGTAAATCTCCTTTCAAGTTTAAAATGATATATTTGAAAAGGACAGTCATGCAGTTCTTCACAAAAATATTTTACAACTAATTGTCAGAGTAACTACAACTAAGTAACTAATAATAATAGGCAGCTAATTAACAAATAAATCAGCACCACAACAGAATAGAGGAAATTGCCGACTCCGATTAATTAGTGTCTTCAAAATGTGGGGCCATGTCGAAGCGAAGTGACACGTGATTACGTCCGGCCGATGGTCATCAAGGAATTTCCACTTCATTATTGAACAAAATGCAATGGGAGAAAACAAAAATGCAGGCCACATCTGGGTTTAACTTCGGTTCATTGTGCATAGCAATAGCGGAAGTGTAGCTCCTTTATTTTATCATTTTATTTGGCTCATTGTGAGCTAACAAAAGTTGAGTCTTTTTACATAATTGTTTTTGGATGCAAATTACGATTCTTACGGATAATATAATAATTTAATTACAAACAGCACTTTCTCAAATAAAACTGATATGTTGGCGTTTTCATGAAATACTGAAATCTACTAACTTTCTTGCCCAAGTCTTCGACATAGTTGAAGGAAATTTTGGTGCTCTGAAACTTATCTTTCTGGACATAGGGTTTGGTACTTTCAGGTTGCTTTTTCAGATTTATTTTACTGATAATATATTTCTATTGTAATTATTGTTAGTTTATTGATATATAGTTTTACTGTATGCTATTACAGTAAGTCAAAGACTTGTGATGTATAGAAACTTAATTTTATACAAACATTTTTATTCAAAAAGGCTTGACAGAATCCAAATTTCACGGTCTTCAAACTTTAGCCTACCAAACAAATTTTCTTTCCGCCTTTTTTTTCATCTAATGCCTCAACTGTTGACTCTATTTAAAATAAATTTTCATTACTTGATGATACCTTTCTAATTACAAATTGTCCTAACATAACAACATTTTCGCCAAAATAATACAATTTGTGTCAGACCGAAAATGACACTTTTAGATATAAATTCTATAAATAAAAATATAAGTTCATATCACAAACTTTTGTGGTTGTAATTTGTGACGTTTAAGGCGTAGATATATACCCCGAACCTGCTGTTTGTTAACTGAATGGGAAATATAGGAATTTCAAAAAAGTCTGGACGCAGCAAATGCGTTATGGAAGTGAATAAAGATTCACTTTTATAAAGATAAAAATGTTTTGAATAGCAAATATGTCTTTTTAATGCAAGCAGTGATCAATTTGGTTACTGGTATAACTTATATAGTAGAAACAATGTGCCACATTTTATCAAAATAACTTATTGTTTGAAAATATACAAAAATTTTCCGACAATAAACTTTACATGTTGGTTTCCTATCCATAAACCTTAGGTTAATATCAAATTGAGTTATTGAAATTTGAAGCATTTAATGAAAATTTGCTACCAAAACGCACATACTGTGTCTCGATTTTTTCTTACAAACATATTTCGATAAAAAATGCAATAAAATAAGGCTGTTCGAAAAAAAATTTGTAGGGATCACCAACGACTTATGGGCCAGCCAGGATTGTCAAAATAATTTTATAAGATGCAGCTCAAGACACGCTATAATTAACTTATACAATTTTTTCTCGTCTTTTGTATAATAATAATTATACTGAGCTTTACCGTAGAAATGCTTCACCCTGAATATATGTAAACAAATCAAAACTGAACACAAACCCGGATATGGATTCCAAGGGGTCTAGTTTGCCCTCATTTGAAGAAATCTTTTTAACATTCTAAAGTCGCGGTCTCCTCATTGACGAATTTTTTGTACGAAATTTAGCCGAAAATTATGGACCGTTAAACCATAAACTTAACTAAAACTACCGCCAAAGCATCAGAGAGAAAATAACTCACCTGTTGCATTGCAGCCCTTTTTGTAAAACTTCGATCCTTTATATCTGTTGACAAAACATCACAAACACTGTTTAGTCCACCCACTAACATTAATAAAATCGTAAAGGAATAATTTGCACTTCTATATTAAAATTCCCAAATAACATATTATTTGTCATCTGAAATTGAAAACAGATAAACGATCTAACAATATACGATAAACGTCAGTTACAGCGTGTAACTGACCTGCGCAATGATAACAAATGTTCCGTTGCTAGGTAATGACTCTGACATACTAGATCTCATATACCTGCAAACCAGTTTTCCCCATTGTCAATAAAAAGCTGTGATATTAAAAATAAATGTTTCAAATTTGAGTAGCTCAATTTTATGTAAACCTAGAAAGCTGAATTTCAGTACATAGTTAGGTCTTTCCCAACGCAACATGTTCACCAAATTTTATCGCAATAGCTTTGTAATTTTCGTAGAAGAAAATTTTATTCGAAAAGAACTCAAAAACATATAAAAATCGAAACGTATGTGGGTTCTAGGGACCCAAATTCGGGCTCATTTGAAATTTTTTTCCCTTCGGAGGGGGCGTAAAGCCGTCGGTCCAGTGTCCATGCAATGTTGGGCACTTTAAATATCCCTACCATTCTTACAGAAAGACAGGGGTTCGGCAAAATTTTCCAGGATAGTGAGGTGAAACTGCTCCCTGGCGTCGGTGATTGGCCATAGCCGCGGAAATAGGCCGACGTTAAAGAAACAAAACACACAACACAACACAAAGACACATGTCGACCTAATTTGAACATAATACCTTTATTAATTTTCGAGATTTAAATTTTTTCAGACAAATGATTTTTCTTGTTTGAAAAACTGATTCGATTCGACTGACTAGCGAACTCATACAATCTATGTATCAACAAAAGAAAGACGCGTGGCAAATTTCCTCAAATTTTTTCTCACTTATATATATATATATATATATATATATATATATATATATATATATATATATATATATATATATATATATATATATATATATATATATATATATATATATATATATTGTTGAATGCCACGTAGTGAGACAATCAAACACGATACTCAATTTAAAAAAAAGACTTTACGATTGATGCTCAGTAACAAGTAAAATGAAAATCAGATGAATAAAACTTAGTATTGCAAAGAATTAATTAGGTAACAATTAAAAACACTAAAATTAGTAAAGCATGCAAGGAAACTCTTCATATTAATTAGTCAACCACCAGAGGTGTAAATTAGAACATAGTTGGGAAATAACTGTAAGATTATGTGAATGATACAAGACAGAATCACGGTTTATAAATTATAATTACATGACCAAATATTTTTTTAATAAAGGCAAAAAATCCAAAATGAAACATTTCCAAATCTAAATTAATAAGAGAACTGCCTAAGTTAATTTAGATTACGTGTAGTGGCATTGAAATTTACAAGGGGTAGCATTATAAGCGCGAAATAAAGCATTTTAAATGAATTTAGGCATTCTAACCAATAATAAATGAGAATATGTCAAAATTTAAAACTCACCGCGTATTAAATATAACTTTTAATTATTTAAACTCTAAAACTCTACGAAATAAGCAGGAAGCGTCCTTTGATCACCTCTTGTAAATTAAAGATTTTGATTGATACATGATTGGTTCAAAAACTAATAAAATGATGTATTAAGATTGAAAAAAAAGAGGCTCACTTATCAAACTACAGTAGAAAGAGTAACACGAAATTTATTAGTTTTAGGAGATCGGTGAAATTAAATCTAAAAAAAAAAGGAATTGAAATATAGATAAAAAGTTGGTCAAGTTAGACTAAAAGGAATGATAGTAGTGAGTAATTACAATTTTATCAAAATTTTACATGTAAAAAGTGAGTATTACCTTAGCAAATACCTATATCCGAGCCGAAACAGATAATGTAAAAAACTTCTGGACGCAGCAAGTGCGTTATGGTAGTGAATTTTCATAAAAATGTTTTTAATAGCAAACATGTTTTTTTAAGAAAGCAGGTATCAATCTATATAGTAGAAACAATGTGCCATGTTTCATCAAAATAACTTTATTGTTTAAAAATGTACAAAAATTTCCGAAATTAAACTTAAATTGTTCCCGAAAAAACTGGTTACCTGGTCAACCTTATAGGTTAATGGCAAATTGAGCTATTTAAATTTGAAGGATTTAATGAAAATTCCCTATCATAACGCACTTGCTGCGTCCTGAATTTCTTTTCTTACAAAGATGTATTATATTTCGATGGAAAATGCAAAAATGCAATAACATAGGGCGTGTTCGATTAAAAAAAAAAAGGAAATTTGAATCATCAACGACTTATGGGCCACCCTGTAATTGTAGACATATTTTTTAAGATGTATCTCAAGACACCCTATAATTAATGTATGCCATTTTTTTCGTAACTTGCATAATAACGGATAAATTGAGCTTTAAGAATTTTTTACGAAAATTTGATATACCATTAAACGATAAACTGTATAGCCAACACTACTGCCAAAGCATCAGAGAAAGGGTTTATTTTAAATGAATTTTCTGGGAATATTTTAGTAAAATGAACGACAATGACGATTGAAACTAAGAGTTCAGGCTTTGTAAAGCATTCTTCTTGAGACACTTTCTTTCGATAGCTCATATTAATTTCAGGATCATGGCCTAAATATTACCAATTTTGACATTTTAAATCGCGACTTTGACGTTTTGAGGAAAACCCAAATTTATTTTTCTTTAAATGCCTGTAACTTTTTTGTCCTATAACCTACAGAGCTAAAAAGTAGGTAGCTTACCTATGACGATATGAACCAGCGTACCAAATTTCGTTGCCCTTACTGTGTTAATTCCAGAGATATAAATTTTTTTCGAATGAAAACTCAAAATTTTCCCGAAAAACCTCATCCAATTTTCCGCACTAACGAACTTATCCAATCCTTTTCCAAAGGAAGGTATGTGCCAAATTTTATCAAAACCGGCCCATTATTTTTTGAGTTATCGGTGTGATACATATATATATATATATATATATATATATATATATATATATATATATATATATATATATATATATATATATATATATATATATATATAAACATATAAAAATTGAAACTGACCCCGGATATGGGTTCTAGGGGTCCTATTTCCCGCTCATTTGCAAAAATTGTTTCAAAATTCAAAAGTCGGGATCTCTCCTTTAGTGAATTTTTTCTACGAAAATTCACTAAAAAGTGTGTTTTATCAACGCAAACAAATAAAGCTGAAACAAGTAGGTTTCAAACAACGTCAACAACGAAGAACAATGAGAAACTAAGAATAGGTTGGGAGTATTGAGTAACATAAACGAAGAAAAATAAGCCTACATAAAGAGCTTAGTTGTTGAACACAAAGAGAAAGGGAGCAGGGAGCAGGGACCAGGTATCGTAAAAAACCAGTGCCATTATAATAACAGTTATCATGTATTTATTCTGACTTTCTATAGCAACTTTCAAACAGCACCTTCAAAACTGCATTTGTTTGGGTATGTTTTTTAAAAGAAAGGTAAGTCCTATAAGTTGTGTTTTATTTTCTAACAAGGCAAAAGTAAAATAAATTAGTAAAGGATTCACATAAGTATAATCCATGTTAAATAAAGTTCTAGTTATAATTTCTATTGAATAAAAGTGTAAGTTTGTAGTTCTAAAGGGGAAACATTGTATCAATGACTATATTTTATGGTTAGTTAATGGGAGAAAAGTTTTGCTTAAAAAAGAAAGGTATTCTTAATAAAGGATAATAACTTAATTCTATTGTCTAAAAAGGCAAAGGCCCAGGAAATTGGAGTATATTTACATGTACATTTTTTTGTTGTGTGTATTTTTAATATATCTGTGTAGGTATTTTGAAATTATTTATCCGGAGGTCAAAGAAAACAGCTGAAAAAAAATTAAGTAATACAAAAAGAAGTAGGTGTTTATTTGATATGTGTGTTATGATTATTTTTCTTTGATATATGGTATCAAATACAACTTCATTGACTAACAAAAAAATTACTGAACCTCAAGGTAGAAAGTAGGCAATAACTATACATAAAACTTTACACACAAATAAGGGGTGATCCAGCAGAAAATACAAGTTTCACCCATATAAAATGAAGTTGCAGCAGACATTGACGAATGCAGATTTTCGAAGTGGCCTCAGTTTTTGCGAGTGGGCAGTTGGCAAGTATGAAAGTGAGATTTTTTCAAATTACGTAATGTTCAGTAATGCATCTTCATTTTCAAGTTCCGGTGGGGTTAACGGGCAGAACTTTAATTATTACGCTGCAGAAAACCCGAACTTTTGCAGATCAATTGACAACCAGCACCGTTTTACAATAAATCTTTGGGCTGGAATAATTGGAACAAATCTTATTGGGCCATATCTCTTTGATGGTCACTTCAAAAGGCAGAGATATGTGCGTATATTGGAAGAATATGTAGCGGTGTTTTTGGAAGATTTGCCTCCAGATAACAATCGACGTATGTGGTTCATGCAGGACCGGGCACGAGCACATTATGACATAAATGTTCGCCGATTTCTAAATGATCGCGGTACCCCCAATAAATAAATGAATAGGTCAAGGTGGTCCCGTCTCGTGGCCTTCAAGGTCTCCAACGTCACATGTCTAGATTTTTTCCTATGAGGCTATATCAAGGAAATTATGTATTAAAAAATATCCAACACCCCACAGAAACTAAGAAATAAAATTCCAGACGCGTGCAGGGCAATAACTTCGCGATAAATGTTCAAAAAGAAATCTTAAGGAGGGTTAGATCGTGTATTCAGGCCCATGGGCAAAATTTCGAATAGTTCAAATGTACTGCCTTTTTTAGATTATTTTTTATGTTAATAACTGTGGATTGTTATTATTATTATTATAGTTATGTTATTATCGTTTACTTCACTTTCTGATTCGCAAAATTTAACTATCTTTATTAAACTGTGTTTCACTTTTTGTAAAAATATGAATAAGTCTATAATATAACAATCATTGCATGTAGCTGCAGTTGATAAGTTTTTGTGTCGACACATTATCTAGTTAGGAGGATAGGATCAAATAATTTGCGTCGTGACCAGCTAATTTTATTTCTAATAATTATATTCAAATTATTGTTAAAGCAATCATTTATTAGGCGGAAGTAAGCTCAAACAATGGATATATAAAAAACTGTTGACTTCCTTGCCAAGGAGACCTTTAGTTGTCACCTGACATTGTTCACATGCTCTGTGCCTCATACAGTGACAATCTGACAGTACCATTCTTTTTACAAGCTAAACTAGAACAAACCACTATAACTCAAAAACTATCAACTGTAGCTATAGGGAAACCTACACTACGTCGATGCACATTTTAATGGTCTACTTGACCACTCCATAAAAATTTGGGTGTTCTATTTGAAAAACACAAGTTATGACACTTTAAAATTAGATATGCTGTAACCCAAAAATGAGATACCTTTACAATGATGATAAATTATTCTGTAACTATTTTAAAGTATTAGATGTCGTCTATTGATATTTCGATTTTAAGGCAGCAAAACTCAAAACTCAGCACACTGCATACGTTTGAAGTAACATGTAAATCGGAGCTACAAAAAAGGTGTAACATTTCACAAATATCAAAGATCGCTTAGGGAATGCAAAGTCACACTTATTTTTTAATCTCTATCCAAAAATGCATTAAAAAGTATAGCATTCTATTTAAAATAATGTAGTTGATAGATACTTCTGGTGCAACCGGAAGTTCCACAAAGCTGAATATATTTTCTCGATATAGCTTAGATAATAATAAGAAAATTTTGTAGTATTCTCGGCGAGCTCTAAGGGGTAGGGATATATAGAGTAATTACACACTATTGGGACGTATATATATATATATATATATATATATATATATATATATATATATATATATATATATATATATATATATATATATATTATATATACATTTAAACTGACCCCGGATATATGTCTCAGGGGGGCTAGTTGGCGCTCGTTTAAGAAATTTTCTTTCAAAATTAAAAAATCGGGATCTCATTAGTGAGTCATTTCTGTAATAGGTTTCTAAACCATAGCATTTCTGAATAGACATTGAAGAGATCTTTTTAAAATAAGTATTAGAAGCCACTACTTCCTATTGAAAAATTTGGAGGTTGCAACTGTCACTCGGAGGGGGTTTATTGTAGGGACGAAGTTTTCAGCTTGGAGGACTTTTAATCTAAAATTGACGTGTTTTGGGATTATTTTTATTAATATGCAAAATAATTGACATATTGAATTTAATATATTTGGCTGTTCTAGACTATGTTTTCCCAAATTCGGGCTTATTTATGGAATTTAAAAAAAAAGCCTTACTAGCCTACTTAAAGCGACCTTTTTATACGCTAAAAAATAAGACATTCTAACTTTTTGCTTTCTACAATATATATATATATATATATATATATATATATATATATATATATATATATATATATATATATATATATATATATATATATATATATATATATATATATATATATATATATATATAGTACCCGCAGAAAACATTTTCGTAATATTTATCTCTAGTTGTGACATACGGATCAGTGATGTAATCCGAACGAGACATGGAAGACTTATGAAGAGAGCCCAATCTACAAGAGCTAAAGCAGAAATATATGTAATGCTAAAGTTGGCGCATCACCCAGAGTATAACTTCATAATTACATCTACATTAAGCTGACGTTTTCAAAGAGACGACATGACTTTGAGGAACCCTCGGGGACCATGAACACTTACGATTCTATTTAGATTTCAAATTGAGTTGTGGTAACTTGCGTGCCTCAGTTCTTGAAGACATATTCAAGCGAGCACAGACGACGTGCCTGAAAAGCTACATAACTTAATTTCTGGCGTCTTGGAATGTCATGAAATTAGGAACCCAAAGTTTTCTAATTACCTTTTCATTCATGGGCTTATCTCACACAATTCTACTTTATTAAGATATTTTATTTCAAGCTAGATACATTCTGTTATTTGTAGACACCATTACTGTCTCATACAGTATATCTGTTTTCCCTTTTAGCTAAGCTTGATTTCATTACACTAGTTTACAAATAGTATAAAACATATGCTCAAAATACTTTTTTATAACCATAATTTCAGACCCGATAGTTGGATGCTAGTAAAAATATTTTTACACCGGCATTAATCTCCGTTGCTTAAAGCTTTCTTACCATACCGGCATGTTTACAAATTCAGTAAGAGCAATAACCTTATCTGCTATGTTTTAGTAAATTTTCTTAAAAAAAACCTCTAATGAGGAGATCCCGAATTTTGAATTTTGAACAAATTTCTTTAAATGACCGCGAACTAGGCCCCCTAGAGCCCGTATACAGGGTCAATTTCAATTTTTATATGTTTATATATATATATATATATATATATATATATATATATATATATATATATATATATATATATATATATATATATATATATATCGAATTTGGCACATACCTTCCTTTTTCGAAAAAAAGTTATATCTCCAGAAATGACAAATTAAGGGAAACCAAATTTGGTACGCTAGTTTCTGCTAGAAAGAGTATCTCGTGTACCAAAATTCAGATCTCTATCTTAAAAGACCAAAAAGTTACAGGTAAAATACTTTTTTATTAATTAAATCTGATTCAAGAAAGTTCAAACGTCAAAATTGATTGAGTACGAATGTGAGTGAAAAATACTACAATAAATGACTAACAAACTCCTAGATATGTGGCTAAGTTGTTATTTTCCTTGATTTCGTTCAAATGTGAGCAAAAAATCCATTGTAAACCGAAATGGTTTTGTGTAAATTTTAAAACGTTGAACC
This sequence comes from Tillus elongatus, assembly GCA_964006375.1. Classification (NCBI taxonomy): domain Eukaryota; kingdom Metazoa; phylum Arthropoda; class Insecta; order Coleoptera; family Cleridae; genus Tillus; species Tillus elongatus. Next base: position 129,313,421 of record OZ023262.1, read on the forward strand.
ATTACATGTATTATGGGATATACCTGCTAGTACATACATGTCGAGCGTAACTCAATGGGCTAAGTCCCTGTACATCGAACAATCGACTCCTACATTACGAGATCTAATCCTAGTTAGTGACCTTACTTTTTATATATATTTTTTAGTCTCATTTCACTTTACCGATATCTAATCAGATTGTTGTTATTCCGATGCATTTTGGGGGGGGGGGGGGGGTTGTATAAATAATAATTTGATAAAGCTCTCATCAGTGCGGTATAGCCAGCTGAAGATGAAAAGCCGCTGAAAGAAGGACCAAACACACACAGAGGCACTTTCTCCTTGTATATAGTGTAGAATTGGTCGCGTTAAAAAATCTTGTTATAACTATAACTTCTGGGCTCCGGAAGCCACGCAGGTGATTTCTGTTGCCTCCGTGGCGATGTTGGTTGTTGCCCTCGAATTGAGGGTGTTCAAAAAAACCTGCAAATGTGCACGGGTTGCCCGTTGTGACCCGTATGCTTTTGTTCCTTCTTCCAGCGTGTTTCCATCTTCACCTAGCTATACGGCGCTGATGAGGGCTAATAAGTTTGAAATACGTGTATGCGGTTGGCTCCATGCTGGGACACCCCTAACCTTTCTCCTCGTATATATGTGTATATATATATATATATATATATATATATATATATATATATATATATATATATATATATACTTATATATATATATATATATATATATATATATATATATATATATATATATATATATATATATATATATATATATATATATATATATACATATATATATATATATACTTATATATATATATATATATATATATATATATATATATATATATATATATATATATATATATATATATATATATATATATATATACATATCACACCGATAATTCTAAAAATAATCGGTCGATCTTGTAAAATTTTACAAGTACCTTCCTTTTGTAAGTGGATTGGATAAGTCCGTTATCCAGGAAAATCAGACCAGGTTTTCCGGGAAAATTTCGAGTTTTCTTTCGGATTTTTTTTTGTCTTATAAAAGAACAAAGCTGTAGCAACCAAATTTTGTATGTGGGTTTACCTTATACGACATAAAAGTTATACGTAATAAAAGGTAAACTATATATCAAAATCAGATTTCTCTGTTATAAGAATAAATGTCTGGACGTAGCAAGTGCGTTATGGTAGTGAATTTTCATAGACATGATTTGGCGCCAAATATTTTTTTATAACTTTTGTTCTTGTAACATAGAAATCTAAATTTTCGTGTATAGTTTACTTTTTATATCCTAAACCTACCCACCAATTTTAGTTACCACAGTTTTTTTATTTTTTGAGATAAAAATTTTCTTCGAAAGAAAACTCAACATTTTCCCAGAAAACATGGTCCGCTTTTCCTGGCTAACGAACTTATCCAAGCCACGTACAAAAGGAAGGTACATGCCAAGTTTGATCAAAATAAAAATTGAAACTGACGTCGGATATGGGTTCTAGGAATCTCCTAGTTCGTGCGCATTTGCAAAAATTTTTGCAAAATTCAAAAGTCTGGATCTCCAGATTAATGAATTTTTTCTACGAAAATTCACTAAAAGGTTATAATATAAATATAAGAAAAAAAATTTTGTTGACAGATTATTTCTATGAAAATTCAATACCATAAAGTAATTGCTGCGCACAGACTTTTTTTATATATAATTGAGAAGTTGTCTTAAGAAAAATGTCACATTAAACTCCAAATTGACAGACTTAATAATCTAAGTTGTTCTATTAACCTGTGGCTTTGCTTAATAATTAAAGAACGTCGTCACATAAGCAACTGGAAGAAAAGACATACTTTGGATAAAACTCTCTCTCAGGGCTGCAAGTAAATTCATCTGTTGCATTTACCGGTCGGTCACCTTCTGACAACAACTTTGTCCAGCTCTTTGACTACCTTTCTGAAAAAACCGACCATGTGATTTCTGAATATCCTTCCTCCGAGGTCACTATTCTTGGTGACTTCAATGTCCGTAATAAGGAATGGCAAGGACCTTTGCAGTCAGCAACTCTTTAGCCAATATGGTTCAGCAACCTACTTACTTTTCTCGCATCCCAACACACAGCTTAAATCCCTTGGATCTCCTTCTTACTACAAATCCTAAATGCTATAAGGTATCAGTCACCGCCCCCCTCGGTCGCTCAGACCATGGAATGGTCACCGCTTCCTGCGCAATGCAACCCGAGGTCACACAGTCATGACACCCACGTACCGTTTGGCACTACAACTCCACGAACTGGGACGAAATGCGAGATTACTTTTTCTCATTTCCATGAGCGTCTGTCTGATTCTCTCATCCTGGTCCCTCTGATATCTCACAAAACGCCACCGAAATTATCCAAGCTGGCATGGAATTATTTATTCTACGTACACAGAAAACCTCTTCAGCCACTCAAAAGCCCTGGTTCTCTAAATCTTGTGACAAGGTCAGACTTGAAAAGGTCAAAGCTCACAAAGCGCTTCTACACAATCCCAGTCAAGAAAACCGTCAAGCATTTAACGACGCAAGAAACCGCTATGTACGCATTCTTTCTGAGGCAAAAAAACTCGTTTAATAACCACATCAAAAACAAAGTCCTCTTAAGCTCCAAGGGCAGCAAACCCTTCTGGACTCTTGCTAAATATATTGGGAATAATTTCTGCAAGAGCACGTTCCCACCTCTTGTCTCAGGGGATGAAATTGTTTCTACCGCCCTGGGCAAGGCTGAACTTTTTGCCTCGTTGTTCGCCGGCAATTCTACTCTCAACCCACCTCCAAATGTTCAAACACCGACAGTCCCCAATCTCGCGCATAAAATGACGGATGTCATTTTCAAAACTAAAAAGGTACGAAAGATGCTCTCTACTCTTAATACCAGGAAAGCCTCTGGCCTTGACGAGATCCCAGCAATTGTTCTCAAAAAATGCGCACCAGAACTTGCTCCTGTCCTGACTCGTCTGTTTCAGACATCTTACAATAGAGGTATATTCCCTAGTAACTGGAAAACTGCTCGAGTACAACCCGTTCCCAAGAAACGATCCAAAGCGCTTCCTAGCAACTACAGGCCTATCTCTCTCCTTTCAGTCATCTCTAAAGTGATGGAAAAGTATATAAACACCGAATTAGTAAAATTTCTTGAAAAACACAGTCTAATCCCCGACAGGCAGTATGGATTCCGTCAGCGCAGATCAACTGCTGACCTCATTTCCTTTGTCACCCGTTCTTGGAACAAGTCTATGGAACTACACAGTGAATCTCAGATTGTCGCTCTAGACATATCCAAAGCATTCGACCAGGTCTGGCACGCAGAACTGCTTAATAAACTTCCCGCCTATGGCCTACCACCAAACTCTGTACCTGGACAGCAAACTTCCTCTCCAACCGGAGCATATCTGTTGTCGTGGATGGCCATTCCTCTAAACTATATCCAATTAATGCAGGAGTCCCTCAAGGTTTAGCTTCAGCCCCTACTTTGTTTCTTCTTCGCATCAGAGACCTCCTCTCTAGCACATCCAACCAAGTTCACAGTTACGCGGACGACAGCACCCTCCAGTCAAATATACAATATTCTAAGCCTGTCTCTTTGGCCCAATTATATGAGGATCGCAGACTCATGGAGGGTTCTGTCTCCGTGGATCTCCAAAAAATATTAGACTGGGGAAGTAGAAATATTGTACAACTCAACCCCACCAAATCCCAGTCTTGCTTTCTTTCTCATAAAAGATACACCAACCCTAGACCCATCACAATGAACAACCAAGTTATTTAAAGTAAAGGGTCATTTTCACTTGTCGGCATTTATGTGGATCGAAATCTGAATTGGCACCAACATGTCACATCAATTGCAGAAACGGCTGCTAAGAAATTAGATTTCCTCTTCCGGGCTCGCAAATACTTTTCACCAGCTAATCTCTCGAATACTGCTGCTACATCTGGGGTGCTGCTGCCGCTTCTACACTCGCTATCCTGTATTTCATTCAGAAGAGAGCTATACGTCTCATTGGTGACCCTACCCTCACCCCAAGGGTGACATCCCTTGCCCACCGACGTGCCGTTGATGACCCCTCTCTCTCTTTTATAGATATCTGCAAGGGCACTGCTCAGAGGAGCTTTCTTCCATAGTTCCTCCACCTGCTGCTCCCAACAGATCTGCCAGGGGAACAGACCGAATGCAGCCTTTTACTGTCCAGGTCACCAGACATAGAACATATTGTTATGCCTGCTCTTTTGTCCCAAGGACTTCTAAGTTGTGGAATTCCTTGCCGGCGCATGTTATTCCTTCTCCTCCGAACCTCCAAACCTTCAAGTCCAGAATTAACAAGTTGCCTCTTTCCTCCTTGTCGACACCCACGGTACGATAGTATTTAGGCCGTAAGCCCTCGTGGTGTGTTGTTGAAATAATTTTTAAAAAAAACCCAGTTTAATATTTATGCAATTTGCATAATAAATCATTATTTTGGAAGCAATGTCTCTGAAATCATAAAAAAACATGAGAGCTAACCGCAATATGATGATCGATGTATTTCATTATACTAGTGCCAGGTTTATCTCTATTTATTTAAACTCTTCGAGGAATCAACAAGTACACATCAGCTTTCAAAACATGTTTGCACCAAGAAAACTTATTACTTGAGTGTTGTAATCCTTTCTCATTAGAAAAGTTCAATTGTTAAAAGTCATTCATCCTATTCACAAGTAGAAACAAAGCAACTAGGATACCTTCAGTGTTTAGAACGATACCATCTGTAAAAGGTGTTAATTAAATCTACTTCTTGCAACACCAAGTTCCGAATCAATCACTGTCGGACATAAACGGTGTGTTTTATCAATTTTCTTAATCACTAGCGCAGTTGTAGCATTATTATTTATTTGTAAGGTGGGCCCATCGTTATACATTTTAGACTGACAAAAAATTCATAGCGTGTTTTCTTGTGACAGGTTCATGATGTTTGTTTTAGGGTTTATCAATAAGTTTTGATGTAGAACATTTGTTTTCAAAATCTTTAAGGGAATTAATTAATTTACTTAGCATGTGATATAAGATAATGTATTTTATTTTCTATAATTAATAAGGTAATTATGCGGCTTTAAAATTACCTACATTTAACATTCAGCACTCTTCTAGCATATGTGTGTGTTTTTTATTTTATTTCTTTAACCTTGATCTATTTCCGCGACTATGGTCAGTCACCGACGCCAGGGAGCGGTTTCACCTCACTGTCCTGGAAATTTTAACGAACTCCTGCCTTTCTGTAAAGAGGGTGGGGATATTTAATGTGCCCAACATCGCATGGACACGGCACCGACGCTTTCTGTTAATGATAACTAACAATGAGCTTATCTTTTAAGAGAACTTTCTGAAAAAAAAAACAATTCGCTAACAAAAATCCACTTTTTCTAACAGACCTTTATTTAAAATATTACATTTTACACAAACAAATTTATATAAGTATATATATATATATATATATATATATATATATATATATATATATATATATATATATATATATATATATATATATATATATATATATATATATATACAGAGTGAGTTTTTTCGATGTTTAGTACAGGGATCTCGTAAACTACTGCAGTTATAGAGAGACGGTTGGGGAAAGTAGTGCAGTTTTATGAGTGTAATTCAGAACTGTTTTTGTTACCATCAAAAATGTCACGGATTACTAGATATTTTGAAAAAACTGACATTTGCTGATTTCTTTAAATGCATCTAGCTGGTTTACTGAAAAGGCATAAATACAAATTTTCAAAAGATCTGTAACTCTTGAGTTATGACACACTTGTTTTCGTTAAATGGAAACCGTAGTTGGCTGTGGCTTCATTAAAGAGGCCTTTTTTCCTCTTCGCATAGATATAAAACACGATATGATATATTTAAGAAATGAAAATTTGACAGTGGTTTTCTTTTTTTTTAATCAAAAAAAATAACATTGGTTACCACGGAAACGGTTTCAAATAGCGAAAACATAAATCTAAGTTTTACATAGCTTACATAACATTTCTAATTAGAGATAACGTCGATCTATTTCCGCGACTATGGTCAGTCACCGACGCCAGGGAGCGGTTTCACCTCACTATCCTGGAAATTTTACCGAACTCCTGCCTTTCTGTAAGAAGGGTGGGGATATTTAATGTGTCCAACATCGCATGGACATGGGACCGACGCTTTTTGTTAATGATAACCAAAAATGAGGTTATCATTAACAGAACTTTCTTAAAAAAAAACAATTCGCTAACAAAAGTCAACTTTTTCTAACACACCTTTATTTAAGAATATTAGATTTTACAGAAACAAATTTATATATATATATATATATATATATATATATATATATATATATATATATATATATATATATATATATATATATACAGAGTGAGTTTTTTCGATGTTTAGTACAGGGATCTCGTAAACTACTGCAGTTATAGAGAGACGGTTGGGAAAAGTAGTGCAGTTTTATAAGTGTAATTCAGAACTGTTTTTGTTACCATCAAAAATGTTACGGATTACTAGATATTTTGAAAAAACTGATATTTGCTGATTTCTTTAAATGCATCTAGCTGGTTTACTGAAAAGGTGTAAAGAAAAAAGTTGTAGATACATATGTTCTAAATAAAGTAAAAATATGCAAATTTTCAAAAGATCTGTAACTTTTGAGTTATGACAAACTTGTTTTTTTTTATGGAAACCATAGTTGGCTGTGGCTTCATTAAAGAGGCCTTTTTTCCTCTTCACATAGATATAAAACACGATATGATATATTTAAGAAATAAAAATTTGACAGTGGTTTTCTTTTTTTTTATCAAAAAAATAACATTGGTTACCACGGAAACGGTTTCAAATAGCGAAAACATAAATCTAAGTCTTACATAGCTTACATAACATTTCTAATTAGAGATTTAACATAATAATTAACAAAACTAAATTTCTAAATCAAATTTGTAAAAAGTTTGATAAAAATTTAAAGAAAATATCTGAAAAGCGTTGAGTTATTACTAATACAACAAATATTTTTTTGCAAACTCGAATCCGTCGTTATTTATTGAAACTTCTACCACTAATAATCTAGGCTGGATTTTTTAAGAGGCAGTCGATGTTCATTTTTTATGTCGAATCTAACAGGTAACTACGGAAATAATTGTTTTTGACACTTGCAAATATTACTGTGACGTTTTGTTTGTAAAAAGTCTTATTTTGCTAGAGACGTTTGTAGTTAATTAATTATGAATTTTTTGAATCAAGTGGAGCGGGATATGTTGAGTATTACATTTTAAGTAATAAAAAAGTCTGTAGGCAGCAAGTGCGTTATGGTAGTGAATTTTCATAGAAATGATCTAGCACCAAATATTTTTTATAACTTTTTTTCTTTCAACATAGAAATATCAGTTCTGGTATATAGTTTCCCTATAATATCGTAAGCTTACTTACCAAATTTGGTTACCATAACTTTCCTATTTTTAGAGATAAAATTTTTTTCCGAAAGAAAACCCAAAATTTTCCCAGAAAACCTGGTTAATTTTCCTGGCTAACGAACTTACCAAGCTACTTATAAAAGGAAGGTACGTGCTAAATGTTGTCAAAATCGGTCCATTATTTTTTGAGTTATTGGTGTGATATATATCCTGGGCTCCGAATGCTCACGCAGGTGATTGCTTTGCCTCCATGGCTTTTTTAGTTGTTTCCCTCGGATTGAGGGTCTTCCAAGTTTTGCTCCAAATGTGCACTGGTTGTCTGTTGTGACTCCGTGTATTTTTGCATCTTCATCCAGAGTGTTCCCATCTTCACCAGCTATACCGTACTGATGATGGCTAATAAGCTTGAAACACGCGTATGCGGTTGTCTCCTTGTGGCTATATATATATATATATATATATATATATATATATATATATATATATATATATATATATATATATATATATATATATATATATATATATATATATATATGTATATATATATATATATATATATATATATATATATATATATATATATATATATATATATGTATATGTATCCAACCGATAACAAAAAATAATTAACCGGTTTTGATGAAACTCGGCAAGTGCCTTTCTTTTATTAATAGCCTGGATGAGTTCGTTTGTCAGAAAAAATCGGACAAGGTTTTCCGGGAAAATGTTGAGGTTTTTTTTCGAAAAAAATTTTTTCTCCTAAAATTACAGAGCTATTTCAATGAAATTTGGGGTACATGTTGCTTTGGGAAAGACCTAAATATGTACCAAAACTCAGCTTTATAGGTTTACAGAAAATTGAGCTATTCAAATTTGAAACATTTATTTGTAATATCACCGCGTTTCGTTGACAATGGCAAACCTGGCGGATATGAGATCTAGTATGTCTGAGCATTGCCTGGCAACGGATATTTTGATATTATTGCGCAGATCTGTTACACGCTGTAACTGACGTTTATCGTATGGTATTAGATTGTTTTAGTTGATACATTATTTGTGTTATTTGGTAATTTTTATATACAAGTGCAAATCATTCCTTTATGATTTTATTAATGTTAGTGGGTGGACTAAACAGTGTTTGTTATGTTTTATCAACACATATAAAGGATCAAAGTTTTACAAAATGGCTGATATGCAACAGGTTAGTTATTTTCTCTCTGATGCTTTGGCGGTAATTTTAGTTAAGTTTATGGTTTAACGGTCCATAATTTTTAGCTAATTTTCGTACAAAAAATTCGTCAATGAGGAGACTTTAGAATTTTAAAAAGATTTCTTCAAAAGAGCGCAAACTAGGCCCCCTGGAATTTTTTACGTTCAGTTTTGATCTGTTTACATATATACAGGGTGATGCATTTCTACGGTCAAGCTCAATATAATTATTATTATACAAGAGACGAGAAAAAATTGTATAAGTTAATTATAGGGTGTTTTGAGCTGCATCTCAATTATTTTGACAATTAGAGGCTAGCCCATAAGTCGTTGGTGATACCTACCAATTTTTTTCGAACAGCCTTATTTTATTGCATTTTTTATCGAAATATGTTTGTAAGAAAAAATAAGACGCAGTAAGTGCGTTTTGGTAGCAAATTTTTTTTCTGTTAACATGATTATGATACTTTGATACAATTCAAGCGCCTCTGTAAGAAGTTAAATGAGTTAAAATGAAAAACTATTAAACATTCTTCAAATTCTAATTTTGAGGATTGGTGATGTAAAATAGACAAAACTATCCTACCTTCATTGTATACAAGCATTATTTTATGTTTTTTTTCGAGTTAAAATTTAATTACACTAGATTCAACAAAAAAATGGTTTTTAGTTTTACAATACAATCAAGATGGATACTCAAGCATTGTTTAATATGGCTACCGTTGTAACATTATTGACCTGAAAGTTAATTTTGTTCTATTTTTTACCTATAAGTAACAATTCCCAAAGACAAGGCAAACTAACCAAACTTTGAAGGCAGTTTGTTCTATTATGGGAATTTAAACTACATGGTAAACGAATTTAGTTTAAATTTATTAGCGATCATACATTTTCATGTAATGGAGAGACATATAGGGAAGATTATATAGCGTTTTTGATTTTTGATTCCATAATATGTTTTTTCTTGTTTCTTTAACGTCGGCCTATTTCCGCGACTATGGCCAATCACCGACGCCAGGGAGCAGCTTCACCTCACTATCCTGGAAATTTTCCCGAACCCCTGTCTTTCTGTAAGGAGGGTAGGGATCTTTAACATGCCCAACATCGCATGCACACGGGACCGACGGCTTTACGCCCCCTCCGAAGGGCGGAACGTGCAGACATTCAACTTGCTCAAATACAATGCCAGAACCTCGGTTGATGTTAATGTTACAGTCTGTACTGAAAAAGTAAAAGGAGTTACCTGGGATCGAACCCAGTACCCTTCAGTTCAGAGGCACACGTTCTTACCCCTGAACCACCGAGGTTCTCATAATATGTTATAGGCATCAATAGAGCGAAAATAAGTAAATAAACATAAACGTATCACAGCTGACCGTGTTGCCAATGCTTCATTCCATTGGCATAAAAGTGGATGTATTATATTGAGGGGGTAAACATGCTGATTTCAAATAAGCAGATTTTCTTCCATATAGTAGTAGCCGATGAAGTTGTCATACGTTTTTAGGATTTACGCACAGACTGTGACTGAAGAATAAAACTTTTATTAATTAACTTCAGCAATTGAAACACCTTCAACATTCACAAATTGATTTCAATGATGTAAACTTTGAACTTTGAGGACATTTTAATTTAAAGTCAGATTTTATGGGTATTTTCAACTTTGATGTAGGCAATTTGACTTTGAAGACCACTTCTGCAGTAATTATGACTATACGCCCAATCAGAAAGCCATTTTAGGTTATCTTAGTGCCCAAAATATTTCCTGTGCTGTAGTTAGATTGATAATATATATGTGATCCGGGCTTCATAAGAAGACCTCCAATTTAATATACCACAGAGACGTATAGAAAATTAATATTAGGTAATAAATTACCTAAAATAGGTATTTTAGGTATCTGGACTTAGTAGTCAGTTTTCAGTTCAGTTTAGGGCACACTTCAACCTATAAATTACCAATTTTGGAATTAAAACTCAAGATTATATTTAAGTTTATTTACAGGTAAAATTGAATCAACTTTTACCAATTTAGTTGCTTGTAAGTTACTGACTTTTGAGTAATTTTAATAGTCAAAAATAGGCTAATTGGGAGCTGCATTCTCAAATTTGTAGTGATTATGACAATAAAGCAAACATTTTGGTTAATTATAACTAAATTACAACTTGATTGGGTTATTTGGACTCGAGTGCTGGTTAACATGCCTTAATATCTTGTTCGAGATTATCTAAAGTGGTGATGGTCCTTATCAGAAAAATTGATGAAATATATTTAGAATTAAATAAAAGGCGAAATTTAAATAGGCATCATAGATAGAGCGGTATATATAACTGAAGGTTTTTTCACGGATTTTGCGCAGGGTAGATATCATTCAACAAAAACTAAAGTGTATTTTGCAGCTTGTTACGCTTTGCACGTAAATGAACTCAAACCTTATAATAAAGTTAAACTGATGCAATTTGCAGGTGCCATTTAATCCCAGCCTTGACTGTTAACATATTCGTATTCTGTATAATATTTCCATTATTTCAGGCTTAGATAGAGCTAGGAAGTGATTACATATCGAACTGCATACAGATTGACGTCGTTTGTGGCGAAACGTCTTCATGGTGCAAAGTAGATGGTGAAAAGCAAATACTACCTTCATCACTAGCGGTTACTTCAACTACCTGTAAACATAACTTGATGTTCCGACTGCAAGAACTTACATGCTACATTCAAACCGTTAACTACTATAATAATCTTGCTGAAAGGTTCGTCGATAGTATAATTACATGTAACAAAAAGTATAGTGGCTAATATTTAAACACGCTAGCACTAAATTACACCTTTTTACGGTATACAAACAAACAAGAAAAAAAGTTTGTTAGGGGCCTACATCACCACTGTAGCGATAAGTTTTTAAATACCTTAATAAGTTAGGAGAAACAGACTGTGGTAGCGACTTTTCATGAACTAGTTCTCAATCTTTTACAAAAATGTTATATATATATATATATATATATATATATAATAAAATTATTAATTAAATTGTGCACTATGGTAAATAAGTTATAAACTTGTAACTGCCTCCAATGCAATTTGGTCTGAGGTAGGTTCCAAACGTTATTGTCTGCAAAACACATTCTGACCCTGTCAGTTTGAATTTTGATACATCACGTCAATCAAATTTTTTTACCAGTTATTTATTCTATATTCAATTTCCATCGTTCGCTTTAATTTTACATTTATCCAAATAAGTCTAAAATCTAAATATAAATTTTGAAATGGATAATCTATATAGTAGAAACCATCTACCACATTTCAGCAAAATAACTTTTTGTTTGAGAAAGTACAAACATTAACAAATAATAGCAACGAAAGTATATCTAAAGGCGTCATTCTATGGGTAAAACGCCGTATAATTTTTAATATGCGCCAAAAATGTAAAAATTTCAAAACAATTGGAATAACTCGAAAACGATGAACACTATGAATTTTTTCCTTACAAACAAGCATTATAATTCGATGAAAAATGCAAAAATTCAATACAATAAGGGTTGTTCGATAAAAAAAAAACTAAAATTTAGATCACCAACGACTTATGGGCCACCCTATCATTACTAAAATCATTTTATAAGACGTAGCTCAAGATACAGTATAATTAACGTTTACATTTTTTTATCGTTTCTGGTATAATAACGAATATATTGTGAGCTTTACCTTAGAAATACGTCCCCCTGTATACATAGCTTCTAGGGGGCCAAGTTCGCGCTCATTTAAAGAAATCTTCTCACAATTCAAGTCTCAGTCTCCTCCATAGCGATTTTTTTCAACGGAAATTTGCGAAAAATTACAGACTATTAAACCATATGCTCTGTTACTCCAACTACTGCCAAAGTATCAGAGAAAGGGTGTATTTGAAATGTTTATTTGACAATGACGGTTGAAGCTGAAACTTAAGACTTTGTAAAACACACTTCTTGCGACACTTTCATACATAACTTGTAGGTATTTGTTTCAGGTTCTATGCCTAAATGTTGCCAATTTTGACGTTTTACGTCGCGACTTTGAAGTCTTTAAAGAAGAAAAACTATACATTTTTGAAAATCTTTTTTCTAGTAGTTCTTGACCTTTTAGCCCCAAAAAACTTAATCGTGGTCTGTAATATACAATAGATATTGTTATCCACACAAAACATTTTGTTTTATGCGTTTCTCTGAACATGAGCGGCAACCAAAGTTTTTTCTTTATTTTCCCATAACTTTTCTCTTTTAACCCAGAAACCTAAATTTGGGCATATAGTATACGTTTTATAATGTAAATCTGCGTACCCAACTTAGTTGCCATTGCTTTGTTATTATTTTTCGAAAGAAAACCCAAAATTTTTTAGGAAAAACTCGTGCGAGTTTCTTGGCTAACGAACCAATCCACTTGGAAAAGGAACGCACACACAAAATGTAATCAAAATCGACACATTATTTTTTGAGTTATCGGTGTGATATATATATATATATATATATATATATATATATATATATATATATATATATATATATATATATATATATATATATAATAAATTGCAAGTGACCCCGGATATGTATTCTAAGGGGCCTAATTCGCGCTCGTTTGAAGAAATTTTTTGAAAATTCAAAAGTGGAGATCTCCTAATTAGTGAATTTTTTAAAGATAATTAATGAACTATGTACAAAAATTTAGATCTGTAAGTGAAGCGACAAAAAAGTTAGGCATTTAGAGACACAAAAAAACGGGAAACGTCAACATTGTCAACATTTAGCAAAGAACCTGTAGCGAATACAGGTTACGTAGAAAAAAATTACCAAGAAGAGTGTTTTACAAACCCTTAAGTTTCAGCCTCAATCGTCATTGTCCTTCGTTTTAGTAAAATATTTTCAGAAAATACATTTCAAAGAGACACTTCCTCTAATGTTTTGGCAGTAGTTTTAGTTATAGAGCTTATAGTTTAATGGTCCATAATTTTTAGCCAATTTCCGTAAAAAATTAATCGCTCTTGAGGATACTGCCACTTTTAAATTTTCAAAATATTTTTTCAAATGAGCTAGATCTAGGCCCCCTGGGACCCATATCCGGGGTTAGCTTCAGTTATTATCTATTTTCGTATATACAGGCTGCAGAATTTTTGCGGTAAAGCTCAATATATCCGTTATTATACAGGATACGAGAAAAAATTGTATACATTAATTATAGGGTGTCTTGAGCTAGCTGCATCTTATCTTATCACAGGTGGCCCATAAGTCGTTGGTGATCCAAATTTTCGTTTTTCTTCATCGAACACGCCTTACATTATTGCATTTTCCATCGAAATATATTCCATGTTTCCAAGAAAATAAACCCTGGACGCAGCAAATGCGTTATGGTAGCGAATTTTTATTAAATGCTTTAAATTTCAATAGCTTAATGTGCTATTAACTGAAAGTTTGTTGGCTAGGAAACCAGTTTTTTTCGGGAACATTATTTTCGGAAAATGTTTGTACATTTTTAAACAATAAAGTTATTTTGATGTAATATGCTACTTTGTTTCTACTATATAGGTTATACTGCTAACCAAAATTGATGCCTGCTTTCATTAAAAAATACTAATTTGCTATTAAAAAAATGCTGAACGAAATTGTTTTCGGATTTTCGTGCAAAATTTTGCAAACTTACATGAACATTTTTTTTTTGAAAGTCTTGCCGAAAAACTTTTTGTGAATAATTATATCTCGGTAGGTGGGTAAATAGCTTGAAGACGTCCGCTGGCCAGGAAAACCGAACCAGTTTTTTTTTTAACATTTTTAGATTATTTTCGCAAGAATTTCGTACTCTTTCAAACAATAAAGTTATATTGATGAAATATGGTACATTGTTTTTACTATCTAGGTTATACTGGCAAACAAATTTGATGTATGCTTTCAGTAACAAAATATTTGCGTATAAAAACATTTTTATGGAAATTCAATACCATCACGCATTTGCTAAGTGCAGATTCTTTCTTTCCATCGACTTAATAAGGTATTATAATTAAATTATTATTTTACGGCAACGATTATTTATAGTGCACATTCATACATTATTTGTTGCCATAACGCAACAAAATTTAGTTTGCTAATTATCTCCCGAGTAATAAAGAGGCGGAAGTGGCGAAACCGCGTAAACTCAAACAGAGCAATTTTGTGGGCGAGAATCTGGCTGGTAGGGAGAGCTAAATTGTGTGATTACCCTAAACTTCTAGCTATCTTAGTTCACGTTCAACTGAATTTTTCTTTTAATAATCAATGTCGTGTTTCGTCGTAAGTCAATTTTTTCTATGCAAATTCCCTGGAAAGTATATTCCACAAAAATTTAAAAAAAATTAACAAGAATGCCCTAAAGAAATGTGCAAAAATCCACTAAAATGTTTTCCACAAAAAATCGCTGAAGACAACTACTTCTACAAACATTGGTTGAAAAAATGTTTGTAAAACGTAAAACATACCATAAACTATTTTTGACCAAAATTCCCTTAAACGTGAATTTGCACGAAAATTCAGTAAAACATAATTTTTCATGAATTTCTAAAAAAAAATTTTTATTAAAACGCAGTATTCTCCTTACAAAAATTCGAAACAAATCTTTCTTTTAAGAAAATTCACTATGAAACTCTTGTTAAAAGGCTTCCACTATATATAGGCTGGCGCATTGAAAACGAAACAGGCCGATTTGCGTCCAGAGAATTTTTTTTAAGAAACGCTGAAATACGTCAATTTAAATATTGAGGGGGACATGTTTTGACATAAAACTCAACTTTGTCATATCAACCCCTTAAGGGTGGTGATAACAACCCTTATATTTTAAATAGGGAACATGGGTCGAGTGTTACATCATTTGAAAGCACTTTCCTTTCTGAATTCAGCACACTAATTTTTTTGGAAGTTTTATCAACTCGTTTAAAAAATATTCACATTTTAAGATGCAAAAACGCATTTCACTGATTCCGATGAGAAATGTGCTGATAGTCAATGTTTTGTTGGTTTGTAAACAAAAAATTGACTATCAGAACATTTCTTATCGGAATGAGAGAAATTCGGTTTATTATTTCAGTTTATCGGTCGGTTTGATACTTGATAGTACTACCGAAAATTATTTTCACAATGGTGTATTCTGTAGAAGAAAGGCTTGAAATAATTACTCTTTTTTTTTCAAAAACGATGACTGTGCCAACCGTACCGTAAATTTGTTTAATGAACGACATCCGAACAGACATGTTAACAGAAAATACATTTTGGAGTTAGTTGCAAAGTTTCGACAAAGTGGTTCAGGAGCCAACAAAAAACGATATCCTGAACGTGAATTTCCGGTTAGAAATGAGACTACTGAGATTGAAGTTTTAAGACAAATTGCTGCAGATCCAACTTAGAGCACGAGAAAATTGGCCACTGTTTTAAACATCAAAAGAAGAACTATTGAGAGAATATTAAAGCATCATAAATTTCACCCGTATAAAATTCATCTTGTACAACAACTGAATGAAGATGATTTTGATCGGCGGCTGCAGTTTTGTGAAGTTATGACTGCACGAATAGCTGATAACGGGAACTTTCTGTTCAATATCTGTTTTTCAGACGAGTGTACGTTTTTATTAAACTCTACAGTCAATCGTCATAATTGTCGTTATTGGGCAGATAATAATCCAAGAAATTTTCACGAAGTCCACACTCAAACTCCACAGAAATTGAATGTCTGGACTGGCATTTTTGGAGACCGTTTAATCATACCAATTTTTCTTGATGGCAACTTAAGTGGCCAAACGTATTTGGAGTTAATAGAAGATATCGTTTACCCTCTACTAATTGACATTGTTGAAAATGATGACCGCTATCAAGAAAATCAATTAGTCTTTCAACAAGATGAAGCTCCTCCGCATTTTTCACAACGTGTTAGGTAGTTTTTGAACAGAAAGTTTCCAGAACAATGGATTGGGCGTAGATGTGCTATTAAGTGGCCCCCTAGATCACCGGATTTAACTCCTTTAGACTTCTTTCTATGAGGCCATTTAAAGAGTAGAATTTTCGCAACAGAACCGGAGTCTCTGGAAGAATTACGACGACGGATTCTTGAAGAATGCCGTCTAATAACTCCACAAATCCTCCAGAATGTCAGAATTTTGAACAAAATTTGTACTTTTGTATGGAAGCTGGTGGTCAACAATTTGAACACTTGCTTAACTGAATAAACATTCTTGAACGTTTGGTTTTGTTTTTTAGTTTTTTTTAACGAAAAATTGACTAATTAGTGCATTTCTTATCACAATGAATGAAATACGTTCTTGCAACTCCAACTGTGAATAATTTTTAAACCAGTTTATAAAACTTCCAAAAAAATTGGTGTGCCGAATTCAGAAAAGAAAGAGCTTTCAAATGATGTAACACTCGACCCATGTTCCCTATTTAAAATATAAGGGTTGTTATTACCACCCTTAAGTGGTTGATGTGACAAAGTTGAGTTTTATGTCAAAACATGTCCCCCTCAATATTTAAATTGACGTGTTTCAGCGTTTCTTAAAAAAAAATTCTGGACGCAAATCGGTCTGTTTCGTTTTCAATGCGCCCTCCTGTATAAACTTTGGCACTAAATGTGGGTTCTGTCTGCTCCAATTTGTGCACACTTAAAGAAATTTTCTAAAATTTGCAGAGTTGTGACCTGTCTATCAGCCGTTTTTTTCTAATAAAAACTAATTAAAACTGAAATATACATGCTGAACTTAGAAAGTCGCCAATCATCACTGATTCACCTGACGTGCATTTGCTGCAATATTATTACTAAATATATTTAGCAACACTTAAGCAAAAAGGTTTCAGATCGTAATTTTACAGTATTCTCACAACTGTGCAGGATCGTGTAAGCAAACAATGTGTGGCGGAGATGATAAGACACCGGCCTTTAATTAGGTATCGACACTAATAGAGAAACACTCGACACGGCAGTTCACAGTCTTATAAATCGTCTGATGATATCAGTCACAATCCTATTGCGCCACCCCCGTATGGATAAATCGTGAACACTTCATCAGTCTGCGATCAAGTGATGTAAATAGAAGTAAAATATCTTTCAGTATAAATTACAGAATTCTCTGTTATTAATGCCGAACCGATCACATTTACTAACACCTTCAACTTTAGTTATGCGGGAGTGATAGAAGTGTTACTACTTTCTATATCAAGAAAATTCAAGCAAGACCCGTTTACCACTACAGCCTAAATTCGATGTCGCCCTACCATCGCAACCGTGTCTCCAGAAGCTCTCTTCATTTTAATGTAGCTTCTGCACTTCAACAGGCCAGGTTTTCCATAAGTTTTATTTTGGCCTAGCTCCTCTCTTTTCTCCAAGTGGGGGTGCTTCAAATACGTGGTCAAAAATGATTTAGGCCTTAGAATATACAGAGTGGCGCAGCAAAAACGAAGCATAGACGATTTTTTTATTTCCTGTTATTTAAAAAACCGCTCGCACACGTCAATTTCTATTCGAAAGGGGGACGGCTTCGCCGATATTTTTATTCCTGTCAGTTCATCCCTCTACCAGGAGAGTTTCACTTCCCAAATTTTAAACGAATAGGGATATTGCGTGACACCTGATTTTGAGGCTAATCAAATTGTCTTCTTGAAAATCGGCTTAGGTAATAGTTTTTGAGAAAACGCACTTTAAAGTGTTATATATATATATATATATATATATATATATATATATATATATATATATATATATATATAATATATATATAATATAAACTGTCCCCGGGTAGGGGTTCTAGGGGTCCTAGTTCCCGCCCATTTAAAAAATGTTTGCAAAATCTCACTATCGATACCGCTCTATTAGTGATTTTTTTTTAAATTCACCAATAAATAAATATTCTGTATAAATAAACACATACCGCGATCATGGGCATCTTTGCGATACTCTCTCCCTTATTCCAGTTTCAATGTTGTATCAGTTAAAATCTAATACTATGGCATTTTATGTAGTCCGTGGCTCACAAAAATATGTATAACTAGTCAATCGGCTTGTTTTTTTTATACAAACATACTTTACACATGACGCGACTTTCGGTTACCCCAGAAGTAATAAAAATTGGTACCTAATTTAATCCAAACTTTCCAGGTAGAGCACTTTCGATTTCCATTTCTTCGCTGGCCATGGCATTGAGATCACCCATTATAATTTAAAGTTTTTCTCGTTCTAGCACAATCCCCTCCTATTAAAATACATTTTTGGCTACCTTAATTACACCCACCTTCTATATCGAAATCTTTTATTATGTTTTTTGCTTCTTCTAGTTTTTCTACCCTTAAAAAGCTTCTAAAATTGGAGAAACATATTGGTACGCTCCTGTCTTTTTAATCTAATTCTGCTGCACTATCATTTAAGTTTCTACCTGGAAGTAAGTAGTTATTTCTGGATTTCACAATCCTTTCCAATTTGCTGGTAATCTTTATCTTCTAGCCGTCTGTATCGCATTACGTTTACGAGTGAACAATGCCATACAAAGAATACTTATATACGTCCTTTCCTGTAAATGAAGTGTTCTTAAAAATTGCTTTAGCTGTCTTTGACGTGTTTTTAAAAAAAACCAGTGGATTTCTTCAGTAGGAATAATGGTCCTACCTCGTTGGCCATCCTGCATTACTGACATTATGTTATGTCAACTACGTCACCTAGCGTTATGCGAAAACTCGATAAAAACAAGCCTTTCGCAAAGCACAGGTCAGTTCTACGCCAGATCTCATCTTCTTCGCTCCTTGGAACCCCGATTTCCTAATCTTCCACTCAAACATCGCTCGTGTGTTTAAGCCAGTTCAATTCTACGTTCCATCTCCTCTTCTTAAATTCTTGGGACTCTGAGTTCCCAATTTTCTACTTAAACACTGCTCGCGTGTTTACGCCAGTTCAGTGCTACAGTTCTGCAACGAATCTCATCTTCTTCCCTTCTTGGGACTTTTAAGATCCCAACCTGCTACTTAAACATCGCTCGTCTGATTAAGCCAGTTCAGTTCAAGTTCCAATCTTCATACAGAAATTCCGTTCGTACAGTGATACAGTTAAAAGTCAGTGTTTTCTTCTAAATTATAAAGTATACGCGCAGTTAAATGCAATACACAGATAGCTAATAAGATTGTGAACTCTCCTGAGTAACACATTACATCAAGTGTAAAACCGCAAATTGTAAATAAGTGTTAAGTTCAACGTGTATATAGTAAACAATACAACATATATAAATATAAAAAGAGTATTATTGAAATCATCTTGAATCCAGTGCACCTAGAGTTATAAATACAGTCCACATCTTCAACATATTCTTCTTCCAACGCTAATTAGCAAAGCCGACTAGATAACGAGGGTGGGATCAATCCATCTGCAAAACATTGGGGAAAGAAAACAAGCTCTTTCTCCCCCAATCACATTGCTTGGGATTTTCGATAAACTCATTCTTTTTAAAATGGCAGCCACTGATCTTATATTTCAAATCATTGTCTATTACTAGTTAATCAAATTGTAACATAAACCCTGTTTTAAAATGGAGTAGTAAGCGTTTCCCTCTAAACTGATTTTTCTGTAAAATATTACAGCAGTACTAATATGGCTGGCGATGAGACTACCAAGGATTTAATAAAAATTATTACTCTCTTTATAAACAAGACAGTGTTGTCATTAAGAAGTTGACACACGTGGTACAATTGTCTTTCATCTGTAGATCTGTACGAGATCATCGATGTAGATAAGGGAGCAAGCAGAATCATTTAAGATGGCGTTAAGATATCAGCGCGACAGCCTATGCTAATGTGGGCAAGTCTGCATAATAGCTATAGCTTCTAACCTCAAATGAATATATAACGAATGTCCTTGCTAATGGACCTGTATATACACCGTATTACTCATTCTGGAGATTATCTTTAAAACATTAAATTTAATAGAGCTATTTATTTCCAACTTTCATTCGTTTTCTCCTAAGATCCTTTATTATCGCTCTTTATGATACAATGAAGCATTTAGTTGTTTTATCTGATGATAGATAAATTAAAATTATATACCAGCCAATGCAAAGTAAAGGTATCAATAACTTTTAGTAAATTTTCGTAGAAAAAATCATCAATGAAGGGATCGCGACTTTTGAATTTAAAGAAAAATTCTTGAAATGAGCGCGAACCAGAACTAGAACTAAATTTCAATGACATTTGACAGTGTCGTTCTTTTTATATGGGGCTTAAATAAGTTCGTTAGCCAGGTGAATCGAAACAGTTTCTTCGAGAAAATTTTGAGTTGTCTTTCCTGACATTTTCGTATCTCCAAAAATAACAAAGCTATGGCAAGTTTGATGTCACTGGTGATCAGAGAAGCACACAATACCATAATACTAGTAATTTGCGTGGTTAACAAAATATATTGAATATCACAGACAAACATTTTTTCTTGTTGGCGCAAAAACGTTAAGATGTACCAGCAAATTTACATAGAAAACGTTATAGTTTTTCTTCTTAGAATGTCCAAATTGGCGGGTTTCAAACAAAGGTTCTGGAACAAATGCGGGTTACGTAAACGGAAGGTAGTATAAAGTATGTTTTACAAAGCCTTTAGTTTCTGCTTCAACCACCATTGCCTTGTATTTTACTAAAATATTTGCAGATTAAATAGTCTGTTAGCAAACTTTCGTAGAAAAAATTCACTATTAGAAGGATCGGGGCGTTTGAGTTTTTACTTCTCTGGAATTAATTATGAACCCTAGAGCGCCTGGCGCACTCCGGAATTCACCTGCCTTCCGGCGTCTTGCACGCAGATAACACGAGACTTCATTTTGAGTTATCTTGATGATAGGTCTCAGAGAATAAAGCTAAATGGAAATGTTTTACACATAGCTAGTTTCACTTGGAGTTCCTCAAGGCCCAATTCTTGGGCCTCTGTTATTTGCGGTTTATACATACTATCTCCCGACATATGTAGGGCATTGTAAAATGCATATGTATGCGGATGACATGCAGATTTATATCTCATTTAGTCCACAAAACATTAATTCTGCATTGAAAAATGTAACGAGGATTTGAGTGCCATATTTATTGTGCCTAAGCAGCATCCGCTAAATGTTAATCCTGCCAAATATTGGCTCTTTTATTTGGCAGGCAACCTAGCTGTAACAGGGTCAGAAGTATTGTGAGGATCTAAGTTATTGGAGAAAGTATACCTTTTGTGGGGGGCAAATGACTTGGGGCTCGCTGTTGATAATACTAGATATAGGCAACATATCTCCAAGTGGTTCCTGAAAACGTTTAATTACCGTAGACAACTTTAACCCCATAGATCGTTTCTTCCACAGGAGATTAAGTTACAATTGTGTACCACTTTAGTACCTTCTCAACTTACTCAGTGTTCTGAAGTCTTCTTCGCTTGTTTAGATTCTTATGAGTCATACCGTGCGCAAGTATTCATGTCTGGGTTTGTTTGCGGTATAAGAAAATTCCAACATACATCTCATAAGCTGCGGGACGTTGGGTGGCTGAACATGAAACAGAGGTCTTTTATTAGGGAGCCTATGTTATATTACTCGGCTATCTCTATAATAAAATTACTTTTAACATAGATATAAATAACCGAAACACTCGCGGAAAAGACACAGTTAGATACAGACTACCTTTTTTTTTACGTATAGAGTGTACAAAGTATTCAATGAATTTGGTTACGAAATTAGGATACATAACAGACCAAAGTTTAAAAAAAACTTTTATTTGGTAGGTTTTTTTGAGTACGTGGTTTGAATCTGATTATACCGAATGGTGGTTTTTGACTCTGTATGCTTATGCATTGGATATGCTGCATATACTTGTAAAGGGGAGGGAAGTGTAAGGAGGTGAAGTAGTATTATTGTATGATCCTATATTTAGTACCTATTACTGTTATTAATATTACCTTTCTGTCAATTATTGAAGAGCTGGGTCTACTGTTTAGTGTGATTTCAGAGTGGCTTGAGTGAAAGAACAGAGGGTGGTACCACTTTATTGCGCCTTTAACCGAACCCCGCGCTTGCACATACTTATGTCAATTTAATGTTTATTCACTACTTTACTTCTTTCCTGTAAAGTGGGTCTGTGAATACAGGTGGTTATTATTATTACTATTACTTATATCACCAGGTTCTTGTGGCAAAGCAATGAAGAACAAAAGAGATCAGCACAACGCACAAGGCTATACAAGATCAAATCAATGAAGTGAAAAGCCTCACTGTAGCAGACAGCGGAGCAGCAATAGACTGTACAGGGTCTAGACCGTAGCATTACATGTGGGGCTGGCAAAAATACTTTACATTAAGTTCATTTTTTGTAAATGTCTTAGAAAATGTAATAAGATAAAAATGTAGCCATAAATCTAAGAGCTTATCCAACACATGTCTACAATATTATATTTTCCAGAAACCGTATTTGTCTCGGGATCTTTGTTTGAAAATCATCTAATGTGACATTTTTTTACAACTGGCCACCCCTTCAGGTATAATCCTTCCTGTTACGTAACTCCATATATTAACAGGCAAAAATCGTCTGATTCAACTAAATTTTCTGCAAGCATTTGAATTAAATGAAGAAAAGTAACAACTGAAACAGAAACTTAAGTAAATGAAATAAATTTGATGTAACATTTTTTCTTAACAACCTGTGACTGGACCATAATCTTTGTTTAAAAATTGCCAGTTTTGATATTGAATTGTGACAAAATAAACATTTGCTTCATGCTTCGATATTGTCTAGACGCCGAATATTTTAGACAATTAAGTTAACTATCATTTTGGCCTTGCAAAACAATGTTCATAAAAGCCCTAAAGTACGTTATGGCAGCGAATTTATCTAAACTTTAATTACTTTATTATCTATTATCATATAAACTTCAATTTTAGTACCTTTATTTGTGTGTTTTCATCAAAGCCACATAGGAGCCAAATCTTATCAAAACAGCTTTATTATTTTTGGCGATATAAGTTTTTCTCAAAAAAAGAATAATTTTTATTACAAAAAACTGGTCAGATTAGGCTGGTTAACGAACTTTTCCAAGAAATTTAGAAAAGAAACAAGTTTGATCCAAATATGTTTGTGATATTTAAGTTATCGCTGGGATAGACATACATGATTAGTAAAAATTATGTAATGGCACTTGTATTTCCCGAGAAATTCGTCATTTAGGATAAATATTTTTACATTCAACCCCACCAAATCACAGTCTTGCTTTCTTTCTCATAAGAGATACACCAGCCCTAGACCCATCACAATAAACAACCAAGTTATTCAAAGTAATGAGTCCTTTTCACTTGCTGGCATTTCTGTGGATCGAAATCTCAATTGGCAACAACATGTCACATCAATTGCAGAAGCGGCTGCTAACAAATTAGCTTTCCTCTTCCGGGCTTGCAAATAATTTTCACCAGCTAATCTCTATACCTTATATACTTCACAAATAAGACCAAACCTCTAATACTGCTCCCACATATGGAGTGCTGCTGCCGCTTCTACACTCGCTATCCTGGACTTCATTCACAAGAGAGCTATACGTCTCATCGGTGACCCAACCCTCACCCAAAGGCTGCCATACCTTGCCCACCGACGTGCTGTTGGTGACCTCTCTCTCTTTTATAGATATCTGCACCGGCACTGCTCAGAGTAGCTTTCTCCCATAGTTCATCCACCTGCTGCCACCAACAAATCTACCAGGGGAACAGAGCGAATGCACCCTTTTACTGTCCAGGTCACCAGACGAAGAACATCTTGTTATGCCCGCTCTTTTGTTCCGAGGACTTCCAAGTTGTGGAATTCCTTGCCGGCACATGTTTTTCCTTCTCCCCCGAACCTCCAAACCTTCAAGTCCAGAATTAACAAGTT
This sequence comes from Tillus elongatus, assembly GCA_964006375.1. Taxonomy (NCBI): domain Eukaryota; kingdom Metazoa; phylum Arthropoda; class Insecta; order Coleoptera; family Cleridae; genus Tillus; species Tillus elongatus. The sequence continues at coordinate 129,337,980 of OZ023262.1, forward strand.
GTCTCTTTTCTCCTTGTCGACACCCACGGTACGATAGTATTTAGGCTGTAAGCCCTCATGGTGTGTTGTTCAAATACTAAGTATGACGCTTTCATTTGTGGAACGGGCGAAAAACCTGGGGATTACTTTAGATAAGGCACTCATTTGAAATTCGTTTTGAAAATTTTAAAGTCGTTACCTCTATTGAAAATTCGCTAAAAAAATACAAACAACCAAACCTTGATCCTAGATTCACAACATTTTACTCTGATGCTAGTTAGAATCCTGCTATTGTAGACTCGCAAACAAACAAAACCAAATTTTATTGCCTTAACAGAAACGACTGCATACCTTCTACGATACATATTTAACAGAAACTAGAGCCTAGAACACACGCACATCAATAAATAATGTAAGTTTAATAACACAAACACTAATGAGAACGATAGCGTTGCTTCTTCAACGGCCACCACGTTTAGCCACATACGAATCCAGATAAGTCACATTATAACCGTGAAAAGCCTACTGTAGTTGTTTCCTTTGTTTAAGAAGTGCCTGAGACAATGGTGGTCGTTAAAAAGCCGAAGATATCAGGTAACAAGTCAAGATGATCCTAATAAAGTCCGGCATGCAGCAGCTATAAAATCAGCACCTCACGAGGTCAACCCATGCGTGTTGTATAAATCACTGATAGCGTGATTTCTACATGACGTCATAAATTAAATTAATACCATAACAAATTCTTATTTTAGAAAAACAAACGCCGGTTTTACAGTATCTAGTTTATTGGATAACGTAAATTTGCAACACAATGATTTTTGTATTCCTTACAATAACAAAAATTATTAAACAGATTTGTGTCTGTGTGTGTGTGTGTGTGTGTTTTTGTTTCTTTGACGACGGCCTCTTTCCGCGACTATGGCCAATCACCGACGCCAGAGAGCAGTTTTACCTAACTATCTTAGAAATTTTCCCGGACCCCTGCCTCTCTGAAAGGAGGGTGGGAACGTTTAACGTGCCCAACATCGCATGGACACGGGACCAACTGATTTACGCCTTCTCCGAAGGGCGGAATATGCAGACATTCAACTTGCTCGAATACAATGTCACAACCTTGCTTGATGTTAGTGTTACAGTTTGCACTAAAAAAATGAAAGGAGAACCCTGCGATCGAACCCAGGAGCCTTTGGTTCAGAGGCACACGTTCTTATCACTGAACCACCGAAGCTCTATTAAACAGATTTGTACTAGTGTTGATATGGATACGTAGAAACGGATAGACTTCTTCTCTGGTTTTATAATAGCTTCCCAACTTCTCTGCAACAAGTTTCGGCTTTAAGACATCGCCAGGAAGAAAAAACTCGGGACGCAGCAAGTGCGTTGTACTAGTGAATTTTTATTAAATGCTTTAAACTTGGATAACTCAATTATCGATAAACTTAGAAAGTTGAATTTTGGTATGTAGTAAGGCCTTTCCCAAAGAAACATGTCCGCGAAATGCCATTAAAATAGCTTTGTAATTTTCGGAGAAAAAAATTTTTTTTGAAAGAAAACTCAAAATTTTCCCGGAAAACCTTGTCCGATTTTTCTGACTAACGAACTCATCCAAGCCATTAATAAAAGAAAGGCACTTGCCGAGTTTCATCGAAATCGGTTAATTATTTTTTGAGTTATCGGTTGGATACATATATATATATATATATATATATATATATATATATATATATATATATATATATATATATATATATATATATATATATATATATATATAAACATATAAAAATTAAAACTGACCCCGGATATGGGTTCTAGGGGTCCTAGTTCGTGCTCATTTAAAAAACTTTTCACCATCGATACCTCTCTATTAGTGAATTTTTTAAAATAAAATTTCACAAAAGCACGAAAAATATTTATTCTCGCTCACGGCAACCAAAAATAAAAATTATTTGGTAAATAAGGGTGTTTTGATCAGTAGATTCTTTGAAAAATATAGTTAAAAGAGGAGTATTGTATTATATTTTATGTTATACAGCCCGCATAGAATGGAACAAATTCCGTAAAATCTGTAGCGGGCAAACAAACAAAAATCGCTGAGACATATCAAACATAAGATGTGCACATTTTGACATAAGAAAAAAATTTGGAGACGTCATCAGTATCGAGATTATGACGTCATCGTCAATTTTTTTAAATGGTAACCCCTACTTTTGACAGCTCTAATGCAAAGACTACAGATCACGAGTTTCAAGATATTACATAAAGATGTTTTTGAGAAAATGGAGGTATAAGTTTTTCAAGTTTTAATCAAATGATGTAAACAATCAATAACAAGACATAAGACAATATTAAATTAAATGTTCAAATTGTTGTCCATTAGCTTCGTAACAATAAGCAAGATGATTCCTAAATTCCTGGATTACCGTTTTGTGGCGGAATTTCAATGGTTATGATATTCTGCAGTTCTGCGATATTATCGGTTGATAAAAGTAAACTGTATATTTTATATAACCCCACAAAAAAATCTAGAGGAGTTAGTTTTGGAGATCTAGTTGGCCATTTTATAAATCCTCTTTCACCGATCCACCTATTCGGGAATTTGAGTTTGAGTTGAGCCCACAATTCCCGCCCAAACATTCATTTTTTTTACAGAAATTGGATACGGCTCTCTCTTTTCCAATGTGGATTTTCGGGTGCCCAATATCGACAATTTTGCTTGTTTACTGATCCATTTAAATAAAATGTGGTCTCATCAGAAAAAAAAATTCGAAAATTGTGGGATGGCATTAGAAGTGTTCATCTCATAATCTCGCAAGTCTAAACGACGATACCTTAACTAAATGTATCTTGTGAGGATGCTATTTATTTTTCTTTAAACATTTATGAACGGAAGAATTACTTATTGACAATTCTCTCGCCACTTGTTTAACTGATTTGTGCAAATTTCCTTGAAAATTGAGTAAAACATTATCTTCTGTAACTTAGGATGGTTTGTCTTGAATGTAAAAGTATCGCTTACATGGCCCAAATTTAAAATTTTTTTTTTGATTTTACTAGTTGTTGATTGTGCATTAGGTCTGTCCGGATACTTATTATTGAATAACTTGCAAACTTCAGTTTGTGTTCGGGTCTTGTCTCCATAGCCTACTATCAACAAAATTTAAGTCGGCCGTGTCTGTTAAAAGTGTCATTTTTAACTTGACTTATCTTATTCAAAATTATGACAAACTATCAGGTTGATGTTATTTTAAACTGTCATAAGATTGCTAAGTAACAAAGTGGGGACGAGCCTAATTAGCAATAATTAAAATTCCGTAGAGAAAACCGTACTGTAGTTAGAATGAGCCTCGGTAGAAGAGCAACACGTGCATGTCTTGAAGTAAGAGATATCAATTTTCTCAAAAATATCCGTATGTAACATATCTTGAAATTTGGTGCTCTCTAAACACAAAAAGTCTGGACACAGCAAGTGCCACTGCAAAATTCAGATCGTGAAGGGCCTATGCTTGAAATGAGGTCAGACTTCGCGAGCCCGCGAATATGCAGAGAAAATAATTTTATAGTGAAAATCCCCGACCGCGAGGCATGGCGGGGGAGACCCCAGGCCTACCACGGGAGGGGCTCGTCTGGTTCACGGACAGATCCGGCGGGGAGCCTGTAACGGGGGCAGGCGTTTATTCGGAAGGACCGATGGTAAGTCACAGTATTTCCCTCAGAGCTCATGCAACGGTCTTTCTGGCCGAAATGTACGCCATCCTGCACTGCGTGCGGGAAAACAAGAGGGGCTACACCAGGAAGGGGATCCTCATAGCCACAGACATCCAGGCAGCTCTTAAGGCCCTAAGTAGCTCACGGGTAAATTCGAGACTGGTAAGTGAATGCCGAGACGAGACGAGCGATCTGACTGGGCAGAATTAGATCACCCTCATCTGGGTGCCGGGTCACTCGGGGGTCGAAGGCAATGAAGAATCTGATAGTCTCGCGAAGAGAGGGTCAGCAGAACCATTTATGGGACCAGAACCGGCCCTGGGCGTGACGAAAAGCACTGTCAGGAGATCCATTAAATGTTGGGTCAGAAACGAACACAAGGTGTACTGGGCAAACTGTCCAGGGCTCAGACAAGGGAAGTCAGTAATTAAGGAACCCAGTTCAAAGAGAGCTGTGGAGCTGCTAAATCTTTGCAGAGGACAGCTCAGGAATATAACAGGACTCTTGACGGGACACATGGCCGTCAAGAAACACCTGCATAAAATGGGGCGGTTCGAGAGGGACCTGGCATGCAGACTCTATGGCGAGGGGGAGGAATCAGTCCAGCACATCTTGTGCGAGTGTAAAGCTCTGGACCGCAAAAGACAACTGATCTACGGACAGCCTAGACCTGAGACAGAGCAATATAAAACTTCACCCTACCAATTTCTCTGCAGACTAGTTCAAGACACAGTGATTTTATAATGGGTGGAGCAGAAAAGGCAAAGGGCATACACAATGAGCTAAAGGCTTCGGTGTCATCGGGGCCACAAAGACGCGGACGAGCCCTAAAAGAAAAAGAGAGTAAACCTTTACCCATTTGCGAACCGATATCCACAAAACCCACAACCAACACCAAATACAGTTAAATGAATTATTGAAAAGTTCAAAAATTTTGGAACAACCAGAGCAAAGGCGTACCCAATCGTAAACAATGAAAATATTGAAATTGCAGAATTAATATAGCGTCTGTATTATTACGGTTGGTGTTATTATTACTATTGGTATACAATTAATTGTAATCCGCTTTTATGAAATTTAAAACATTTGTAACGTAAATTATATAGAACTTAAGTATAATTTCCTCTTGCGGTGATAAACGCTACTTGATGTGTAAGATACACACCTGAACATTTTCTCTTTTTAGCAGAAACCTGACTTATTATTTAGCGTTAATAAATAATAGCAACGGTGAAGCGCTTCAGGAGGTATTTATGGTAGAGCAACGGTATGATCGTGAAATATAAACGCTCCATACTCAGCCAAAGAAGCAAAGTACAAAACGTTAAACAAATTTATTGTAGCCAATACCTTTCCAGTAGAATTTTGCTTCGACATTATTTGTATGTACAACCGTATATTTTCCGCTTTAACTGGCTCTGCTCCTCGAAGCATTCCTCTCACGGCTTATTTTTATGATTCGTGAATTGTGTAACTTATGGGAAAACGAACAGCCATGTCACAACTACCAAGTGAAGGTATTAATACCGTTTATCACGTTTGGTTTGGCGAGCCGTATCATATCAAGTTATGTTACGTTTCCAATGGAAAAAATATTTCACTTGTAGAGCAATTTATGCGCATTGAATTGAATATTTTTCTTTAAGGAAAATTTTTACAAAATAATACTCCAAAATAATGTAATCACAAAACGACGCGGCATATTAAATATATATAAATAAATAAAAATCGGGACGCAGCAAGTACCTTATGGTAGCGCATTTTCATTCAATGCTTCAAATTTTAATAACTCAAACTAACTTTATTTTTTCAGATTTTTTTTGTTCAGAAAAATCTTTTTTTTTTTTAAATAAAAACTCGTCCAACCGAGCTGGCTAACAAACTCGTCCGCGGTCTTAGCAAAATGAAGATATGTGCCAAGTTTCGTTCAAATCACTTTAGTATTTTTTATGTTATCGCTCGGACACACACACACACACACACACACACACATACACAGGCACAAATATACAGGGTGATTCATCTCACTCATTCATTTGAGGTTTATAGGGAAATAGAAAAGACATCAATCTGAAAACTTGGTTGCATAATACGATACGATCTATTTTTATATGACATTTTCAACTTTTGGTTGAACCGGAAGTGACATAAACTTTTTTTAAATGAAACTTTATAAATATTATTGCATTTTTAAATTTAACGTAAAATTCCGAAGCTGATGCATTTTGAATCATTTTCCTATTTTCAATTGTTTTTGAGATATATATATATATATATATATATATATATATATATATATATATATATATATATATATATATATATATATATTTTCAGAAAATTTGGACAGACGTCGTGACTAACTTAAATTTTATTATTACCAATAATCGTAACGTTGAAAAGTTTATTCTTGGTAAACGCGTTAACAAAGTAGGGTCCTATCAGGGGCCATTAAGAGTATTCTAAAATGTCTGGTATTTTCGTTCACTTTTTTGTCACTTGAAATGCGCAAGAAGGTCTAAAGATCTCACAATATATACTTTGAAAATGTTATAATTTTTCTCCTTAAAACGTCAAAATCGCGATTTATACGTCAAAAGCGGCAATTTTTAGACTAACAGCGTGAAAATAAAAATGCATTTTTGCATTTTCCATCGAACTATAATGCAAGTTTGTAAAAAAATTGATATCGCTCATCGATTTCAAATTTAATTTTAATCGTTTTGCAATTTTTCACGTTTTTGGCACATATCACAAATTATCGTAGAGCGTTTTCACCGATAGAAAGCAGGGACCCATGAAAATGAGAAATTCCGGAAGGTTTTATTTTATATTATTCGTCAACAAATCGAGATGTCATATACAGGCCGCTCTCAAATAGTCACTGAATTTGAAACTATTGAAACCGCCGTAACTCAATTTTTCCAAATGCAACACCCTGTATTTTATGTAAATTTTGGTTAAAGATATCATTTTCGTGTAACATTATTTAATCCAATTTTTTTTAGAAAAAATTTCGAATTTTCGTGAAAGTATTTGTTTGAAAATTTTCATATATTTTTTTAAAATTGTTGTCTGAAAGATTTTTCTACATAATTATATCTTGGGAAGTGGGTAAATAGTATTAAGAGGATGGCCAGAAAAATTGAGGCAGCTTTTTGGGTTTTTTAGTTCATTTTTGTAAAATGTTTGTACTTTCTCAAACAATTAAGTTATTTTGTTCAAATATGGTACATTGTTTCTGCTACATAGGTTAGACTATTAACCAAATTGATTGCCTTTCGTAAGAAAGAAAAACGTATTTGCAATCAAAAACTATCTTATGGAAATTTGCTACCATAACGCATTTGCTGCGTCAAGACTTTTTTCGCGAATTTTTCGTAAAACGAAAAAGTCACAAATGAGGAGATCGTTGTTATATATATATATATATATATATATATATATATATATATATATATATATATATATATATATATATATATATATATATATATATATATATATATATACTCAAAAAATAATGGGGCGATTTTGATGAAATTTGGTAGGTACCTTTCTTTTGTAAGTAGCTTGCATAAGCTGGTTATCCAGGAAAATTGGACCAGTATTCTTTCGGAATTTTTTTATCTCCGAAAGTAACAAAGCTGTGACAACCAAGTTTGGTTCGCGAATTTTTCGAATACACGTTTCACTATCAAGTTGACCCTACATGCCGATATTCAGATTTCTAAGTTAGAATTAAAAAAAGTAATAGGCATTTAAAGAAAAAAATTTGGGGGCCACGGGTGATCAGAGGAAAGCACAAGAAAAAACTATTTTGGGTGGTTAACAAAACCAATTGAATATTACATAAAAAGCTTGAGTTTTCTTGACACAAAAAGGTCAAGAAGTAGCAGAAAAATATTTTGAAAATTTTATTTTTCTTCTTAAAACGTCAAAGTGGCGTTTGAAACATTTACAATTTTCAGACAAATAATCAGAAACAAATATGGATTATGTAGAAGAAATGTCGTAATAAGTGTGTTTTGCAAAGCTTTAAGCGCAGTTTTAACCATCACTGTCCTTCATTTTACTAAAATGTTTCCGGAAAATCCATTTAAAATAGACCCTCTTTCTGACGCTTCGTCAGTAGTTTCAGCTCCAGCTATGGTTTAATAGTCTATAATTTTAGCAAATTTTCGTAGAAAAATTCCTTAATGAGAGGACCACGACTTGTGAATTTTAAAAAGATTTCTTCAAATGAGCACGAATTAGAACCCCTAAAACCCATATACGGGGTCAGTTTCAGTTTTTGTCTGTTTACACATATACAAGTTAGTGCATTTCTACGGTAAAGCTCAATATATCGGTTATTATACAGAATATGACAAAAATTATATCCGTAATTATGCTGCATCTTATAAACCTATTTTGACAATGACAGGTGGCCCATAAGTTGTTAGTAATACAGACTTTCTTTTTTAATAGAACACCCCTTCTCTTATTGCATTTTTGCATTTTCCATCGAATTATAATGCATATTTGTAAGGGAAACAAAACTGATATCGCTTTTGAGTTATTTCAATTGTTTTGCAACTATTCACGATACACACATAACAAACACATATCACAAATTAGGATACTGCGTTTTTACCAATAGATAGCGAAGCTCCAAGGAAATCACGCATTCATAGATTTTGTTCGTATTACTCGTCGAAAAAATCCAGTTGTCGTATACAGGCGCTTTCAAATAGTGGCTAAAGTTGAAAAGTTTTCACTTAATTTTTTTTTTAGATTTTTTTTTTCGTAGAAATGATTTTTTGTAAGATTTCTGTGAAATGTTGGTAAATAATAATAAATGTTTAGTGAGTTATTGTACAGAAAAAAGTTTTCGAATTTTTGTGAAAAATATAACAGTGAAAAAAAGGTGGTGAATTTTTGTAAAAGAAATTATTTGCAAATGTTCATGTTTTTGTTCAATTTTGGTCATAATGCTGTTTGAGAATAATTATATCTTGGCAGGTGTGTAAATAGCGTGAACAGGTTCGTTGATCAGGAAAATCGGAACAGTTTTTTCTGGAACTTTTAAATTTATTTTCGGAAATGTTTGTACTTTCTAAAACAACAAAGCTATTTTAATCAAATATGGTACATTGTTACTGCTATATAGGTTATACTGCTAACCAAATGTTCTTCTTTTAAAAACAAGGCATATTTGGCGCTAACAATATTTTTACAGAAATTCGCTACCATAACGCACTTGCTGCGTCCGAACTTTATTTTCTTCTTTGTCGGATGTTTCTTAACAACAAAAATGGTTAGGTTCCAGCTGTCTAACCTGTTTCGTTTAACACTATTATAACACTCGTGAAAGGCCATTTATACAAACATCTTCGGGACGCAGCAAATGCGTTATTGTAGTGAATTTTCATAAGAATAATATATCATTGTGATTTAGCCTCATATTAAAAGTTAGAAAACGTTACTTTATTTAGTTAGGAACAGTAAAAACTAAGGTAAAGAAGGGCAAGCAAAAACACGACCTCTAACATAAATATTTATAAATTAATTTGGATACAAAACTCAAACAAAACAGTTGATAAACAGGAAATATACTCAACAAAAAATACACTAGAAAGCGGAACATAACAAGATTCCTGCGTTTCATGCATTGAGGGAGATTGTATGCAAGCAGAAGAGGAAGAAGAACCCCAGGACGAAGAGGGTTTCTGCCCCTCGCCCAAAAACCCGAGGGGTTCTCCTTCCCTTTGTCCATGCATAAAACTACCTTCAACGCATAAAGCACAAGAAAAATTTCTTGGGAGCAACCCGAAAGAAAGTTACTGAACCTGGGCGAATATCCGTGTTGTTCGGGGCGGGCAGGGTTTAAAGGAAGTATTGCTGCAAAATGTGAAAAACGCATCTTTTCAAAGTCCGACTAAATGTTTTTTTAGCATTTAGCTCAGATTTCCTCCCCGCCCAGCAACCCTATTAATTCTTGGTCCCTTTAGTTACTTAGGGGTTGTTTGCATCAAATTTGCCTTGTGGCTTGTGCATCCCAGGGGGTTTCTCAGCACGTTTCTGAAAAAAAAAATCTAAAAACCATCCTTGCAGTAAACTGTAAATTTACCGAAATTACATTCCACATTATCGCCTATAATGTTTTTTTTTTTTGAGATAATATCGAATACAGCACTGAAGTAAATAAATCCACTTGCTGTTTCACTACTTTCTTATTTTCATATTACATATATAAGCACAAGAGAAGTAAGTATAATAAAGGGGGGCCCTTAATTAACATTTGGGGTATATAAACTTAAAAGTAGAGAAGACATTTAGATCGTGTCTATATGCACACAAAAATTAGTCAAATAAATTTATAAAATCTAATAAAAAACAACAGTTTTGCGATATTATTTTAAATAAACCAATAGGCATACGTTTCGCGCCTATTTCGCAATTCGCGAGTGTATGAATCTAGGTTTTATCCAAGACTACACTGAAATCCGGTCTACGTCGAAAGCAAGCACCTTTTAAATTAATCTCGATAGGGTTGGACGCTAAACAAACGTAGGTATGTCTAATTTTAAGCGGCACTGTACATGTTTGAAACGTAAAATACGAGAAATACAGAAAGTGCTATTTACTAAACTCACAAAAAAACTAACCTGCGAAATCATCGAAAATGAAAATGATGGATCTAATAACTGAACTGTCAGTATCGTTCTCCTTTTTTGAGCAGGTTTTCATACTTGCAAGGAACATTGTCGCATGCTACAATTTTGCGCTTTTGAAAGCAAACATTGTCCCGGTATTATAAAAGAAATGGGCCAGGTCTGACATCCACAAAATTGTCAGTTGATTGTACAAATGTCTCCATCTATAACATTTTGCGCTAACTAGAGCTGTGGTGACAACATACTACCTGGTTCCGCAACGAGATGGCGTCCCTGTCTACGTTCCGACATGTTGCAATAATACTTGTAACTTCCATTGTTTAGATTTTTATCGACCATTTATTTAAAAAGCATAGCAGTACGGGTAACATAATCTGTCTTTGTCCAACATTGTAGATATTGCATTACAGAATTTGAAGTGATGTCGACGATTATTTTAATTTTAATTTCGAATAACATTATTTTTCTTGGATCAAAAGACTTGAAAATTGGTACAGAACCATGCCTGGCTATGTTCCTTTAAGTTGTAAATTTTCGTTTCAATCACTCACAAAATTTAAGAGATACTGCGATATAAAAAATATTTGTTGTTGTTGTTAAGAACAATTGGGCGTTAAGATCTGATAAACGAACTCATCCAAGCCATTAACAAAATAATGGTAAGTCCCAAATATGGTCCAAGTCAATGAAGTATTTTTTTAGTTATCGGTTGGATACATACATAGAGGGTACTTCACGGTGAGTGGCCTATTAGACGTTTCTGGAGAACTACATCTATTTAAATTCTAAAAATTGGTATCCGCAGGTTTTTTATACTGGTCTTTCTAACTAAAATATTTTCAATTAGCCTTCACTTCCCGTTATACCGGAAGTCAACAGAAAATAAGTTTTTTTTTTTAAATGGAACATCCTGTATATTATCAGCTTTTTGTATTACACGTTTAATTTAAGGGCCACTTGATGACAGCACATTCGGGATAGTTCGTACCGTTTCGAATTGATTCGCCATTTTGTAGAAAAAATTACGATTGGAGCGCTTTAGAAAAATTCCGATATCTCTAAAGACCTGCAAGATAGAAACATGCGGTTTTTACTATCGCATAAAGCGTAAAAAGTCCTACATACTTTCATAAACACAATACGATTTTAAGATAACTGTTATTTATAACATACATTTGAATTTGAAAATTTTTGAATCAGGGATAACTTCATTTTTTTAAGCGAACGGTACCCATGTGTCCCCAGCATCTGATTCAGCGTGAAATTCCCTATATTTTAAGTATACATTACCCTATACCTATGTCTTATAGTTTTCTTAGAAAACTGATTTGAAAATATTAATGGTCAGCGGGGTGGCGCCAACCTTTGACTACTTCTGCCTTCAATAAGTGTCTTGTTTTAAAAGGGACATACAGTAACTTGCTCTTTCCAACGGATTCCTTTTTAGTTCTCCAGAAACATCTAATAGGCCACTCACCGTGAAGCACCCTGTATATATATATATATATATATATATATATATATATATATATATATAAATATATATATATATATATATATATATATATATATATATATATATATATATATATATATATATATATACGTTATTTTTCTGCTGTACGTTTGTGATCATCAGCACGCTACTGACTGCTATCGCTCCTGTCTGGTCTACGTCGGAGATTGTAGGTGGCGCATGCGCCGTGAGCTTCTGTTGGTCGGTTTCCTGTTGTCTGATTGTTTGTGCCTTCGCACTGTGTCGTGTGTATCGGTCTCCTGTCTTGATCACTGTGGTTTAATAATTTGTCTATTTGTATGGCCTTTATTAAGTTTTGTTTAAATGTTTGTACTTGGATTTGTTCTGGCATTAATTGTTTTCTATTGTTTGTTTGTTGAATGTAGTATTGTTCCCAGATTTCCATTTTTTGTGGTCTTTACCATGTTTCATTAGTTTTAATTGGGTGATGTCTGTTTTTTGGTGTTTTGTGTCGTGAATGTGTGTAGCTACGTTTGATTTGTAGCTAGGTATGTGGATTTTATCCAATGCTGTTATATGTTCCTTGAATCTTATTTCTATTGATTTCTTTGTCATTCCTATGTATTTTTTATTGCGTGTGTTACATTCTATTTGATAAATTCCGTTTAATTCATGTGGGTTGTGTTCTTGTTTTTTACCTATTTTGTTTATTATTTTGTTATTGGTTTTGTAGCTCATTTTTATGTCATATTGTTTGAGTGATTGTGTTATTTTTTTGATGTGGTAGTTATAAGTGAATGTTGTGTATTTTGTGTTTGTTTCTGGTGTTTTGTTTTCGGTTTTGTTGATTTGTTTGTTTTTGATTTGTTTTACTAGCTTTTCTATTGTTTTTTTGTTGTATCGATTTCTTTCTGCTATTTGTATTATGATGTTGTACTCCTTTTCTCGTTCGTCGTTATGAAGTGGCACACTTAGCATGCTGTTTATTAAGTATCTGTAGCGGCCATTTTGTGTGTATGTGGGTGTAGTGAGTGTTTAGGTATAGTGATGTCTGTTTGTGTGGGTTTTCTAGTAAAACATGGAAATGGGTTCCAGAAGCCTTAATTCGCGCTCATTTGGAGAAATTTTTAGAAAGGCTCACCATCGATACCTCTCTAATAGTGAAATTTCTTAATGAAAATTCACTAAAAGTACAGGCTTCTGGAATAAAATTGCAGATGGACTCAATAATTAGGTTAATAGTAATAATAATTTATAATAATAATAATAATGATATCAAAAATAAATGTAATAATAATACAAGTGAAATCAGAAACGCCGTCGTAATAAAAGAAACGGTCTCCCAGACATCTAACCTGTAAACTTTAATGAAGTGTATCGTTTTTGTTTCACCTGCCGTAACATTATGTAGTTCTGGGTAATGAATTTGTTGCTACATTAATCGAACAATACAAGGTACTTTGGGAACAGCGTCACATAAATACAATCTACTTATGGTACATTACGAGCCTGAGCGGTAATAACAACATAGGCTAATTTCATGCAACTCTATAAATTCTGTTATTATCCGTAACAACACTTCATTTAATGGTGTTAATGCTCAGGCTAATAAATCTCCAGACATTTCCGATTCCAATACGATGCCAGATAAGTCACCTCCCGTATCCCATGTAAATGGCGATCTAGCAAACATATAGGATGCACCGAAGTGATTTATAGACGCACAGTTATGTAATAGGTAAACACATTTCTTTTGCAGCAGAAATGGTAAGTATGTTCTTATGTCTGACAAGTGTAAATTGCACAAGCGCACCAGTAATTCAAGCATAGTATGTTGGAATGTTGTATCTGCTAAGAGCTTTCATGCTAATCCTATTAGACATATGCATGAAATATTGGTACAAGAAGCTGATTATTTGTCTAATGTTAGCCAGTTATCTATTTTTCTAAAGTAATATTCATTTTATCTAATTACTACAATTTAAACCAATACAATATGAAACTTAACTCGATCCGCTCGAAGTCTGTATAATACAAGTGCTTATGGAAAGCTTTTTAGCCCAATATAGAAGCACACAAGGTTTTAAATTGTTGTGCCCGGTTGTAGACAGTATCATCAAGTTACTTATTCTTTGATCACAAGAACCAATCACAGATGCATTATATTTGGTTGTCATGACACTAAAACACAGCCCGTGATTGCTCGTATTAACAAACACTCAACTAGCTTAAGTCATAAAGTGAGTTGGCTATATCAGCCTCTCCTCTGCAACCTTGTGTCTCTTGTGGCTCACGAGTAAATATTTTATATCGCCCATCAAGTCTAGCCTCCTGCGGAAGTCGACAACTTTCCAGGGGTAAGTTGGTTCACATTTCCTGGCGTAATCTGGATCTTGAGAAAAAGCAGGCGCCTGATTCTGTCCGCTGACGGACTGGAACATAGCACGTGCTTCGCTGTTTCCTTATGCTCCATACACAGTCGATACTCGGTTGTTTGTGCTAGCCCAGCTCTGTGAAGGTGGTGACAATGTGCTGTGTACATGCCGACCAGATTTTTAAAAAGTTAGAGTAAGCTCAACCTGGTATATTTTGCCACTATTGAAGTGTCTTTGCATCCGTCCAAGTGCGTTTTGCTGATCGTCAAGATATATCCAGCGCAGGTTCTGGTCCGATATAGACCGCTTCGGCACCCTCGCTGCCAGGAGGATAACATGACCATCAACGTCCAAATGTCCCGCTACCCAGACCATAGATACCTTGTTGCTGCTGTCCAAATCATCATCATATAGGGCATCATATAGGGCAATTCCATACCGTAGGAGCCAAGTGTTTTTATAACATCTTGGAGCTTTGAAAATATTTTGATCGTTTTCTGTGTGCACCGGCTTCGCTTTATCTCCCTTTCACACACCTCGATGGCATATACTTCTGACTGGCACATGGTTGCATGTCTCCAAGGCTAGATGATAGACTTGTGTACCAGCAGAGATGTGTCCCCAATACGATCATTTTACTCCGATCTTAGTCCTCCATATGTGGAAGGAAAATCCTAAGTGAGAGGCCGCTGCAGGTCTTTGTATCCATCATATCATTCCTAAAAGCTCGTAACTTTCAGTGTCATCAACCAGTCCAGTTCCTTCCACGCTGAATACCATCGGCAAGCTGTAGGCGGTTTGTTTAACCCCGTACGTTGCTTCCCCATCGAGCCACATGTGATAAAGAGGGATATTTAGGAGGACTTTTAGAGCAGCTGATATGGTGCTTAGTGCGCCCGTTAACATGTTTGTTTCGATAGATGAGTAATTTTGGCCTCCTCTGTACCACAAAGTACCTTGTGCCGCCAGACTAGGACTCCATTAGTTATCAAAGGTCTGATAACCACTACATAGAGTCAACACATTTGCAGAGGTTTGTCCCCCATTTGCTCTGGCAGTCCTTTGACATGTCCACACTGACAATCTAGCCCCGTGATTTTTCGGTACGTAACCGGTTTCTGTCCTTTTCACTTTTATATATTTTGCTCCTCCACTTATTCCATGTTTTCTTACTCAATACTTTTTATATTTCCCCATTTTCACTTTTATATTAAGATTACTTTAATTGACATATCCAATAACTGTCTCCAATTTTGAGCACTGCTCTTAATTTAATATCACTTAATTTTTCTATAAAATTTTTGTTTTTCTAATTTATATTTTTCCTTGGGGTACTATAGTGCATAATTGTTTTTATTATTCATACTTATGATAATTAATTATATTTTCTCAGGGTTTTATTACTGTAATTTTTATTTATTTTAGGAGAAATTTCTCTCCCTTGTAATTTTACTGTTTATTTTGTACATTAATATATTGTCAGTCTCGTTTCGTCTATTCAGCATGCGATTGTCCTTTTCATTGCTTATGTCATATTGGATATGATGAAAATTGAGGTAGATTAATTTTATTTATCTTATCCTTTTGCTTTTTGCCTTGGAAATTAATATTGCTATAATTAATAATACGTGTCTTGCTATTCTCGTTATTAAGTTTATTTTAATGCCGAATGTGTCTGTTCTTGTCATTAAGTTTTGGTTTATAAGTTTTAAATTTAATATAATTTCTAGAATCTTTGTTTTTATAAAATCTTTGGTTATCATTGCATTTATATTTATTGTAAAAATTAATGTTCTCAAACAAAAGTTTTAGTGAATGTTCTTAAAAAAAAATTCACTAATGAGGAGATCCCGACTTTTGAATTTTGAAAAAATTTCTTCAAATGAGCGCTAATTAGGCCCCCCAGAAAACATATCCGGGGTCAGTTTCAATTTTTATATGTTTATATATATATATATATATATATATATATATATATATATATATATATATATATATATATATATATATATATATATATATATATATATATGTATCACACCGATAACTCAGAAAATAATGGGCCGATTTTGATCAAATTTGGTGAAAAAATTCCTTTTGCAAATGGCTTGGATGAGTTCGTTAGTGAGGAAAATCTGCCCAGGTTTTCCCGGAAAATTTTGTGTTTTCTTTTGAAAAAAATTTATATCTCCGGAATTAACAAAGTAAGGGCAACCAAATTTTATACGCAGGTTTACATCCTTATAGGTAAGTTACCTACCAAAACTTAGCTATGTAGGTCAAAAGACAAAAAAGTTATAGGCATTTAAAGAAAAATAAATTGAGGTTTTCCTCAAAACGTTAAAGTGGCGATGTAAAATGTCAAAATTGGCAACATTTAGGCAAATAACTTAAATCTAATACGGGCTATAGAAATAAAATGTCTCAAGAAGGGTGTTTTACAAACCCTAAAGTCTTAGTTTCAACCGTCATTGTCCTTCATTTAACTAAAATATTTGCAGAAAATTGATTTCAAATAGACCCTTTCTCTGATGCTTGGCAGTAGCCTTAGCTATAGAGTTTATCATTTAATGGTATATAATTGTTGTCGAATTTTCGTAAAAAATCAATAAAGCTCAATATATCCGTTATTATATAAGATATGAAGAAAATTTGTATATATTAATTATAGGGTGTCTTGAGCTACATCTTAAAATAATATTTCTACAATTACAGGGTGGCCCACAAGTCGTTGGTGATACAAATTTCCTTTTTTTTTTTAATCAAACACGCCTTATGTTATTGCATTTTTGCATTTTCCATCGAAATATAATGCATGTTTGTACGAAAAGAAATTCTGAACGCAGCAAGTGCGTTATGGTAGCGAATTTTGATCAAATGTTTCATATTTGAACAGCTCAATTTGCTATTAACCTATAAGGTTGACCAAGAAACGTGTTTTTTCGGGAACATTTTAAGTTAACTTTTGGAAATTTTTGTACATTTTCACACAATAAAGTTATTTTAATGGAACATGGCACATTGTTTTTACTATATAGGTTATACTAGTAGCCAAATTTGATGCCTGCTTTCTTAAAAAAAAACATATTTGTTATTAAAAAGATTTTTATGAAAATTCACTACCATAACGCACTTGCTGCGTCCAGAATTTTTTAATTTTAAAAACGTGGTTATTGTCATTATTTTCTGGATAATGTTTATTGCATTGAAGCTTAGTTTTATTTGCCTGGTCATTTTCAATTTTCATACAGTATAAATATTGTGTTGTCGTTATTAATTTTTGTTTTTTGTCAGAATTATTTTTCAGGGCTCATTTCTAGTAAATTTTATTCTTCTTTCATTTTAATTATTTGTTCAGCGGTTTCCTGTTCGACTCGGACCACATTCCTGTCTACTGACTACACACGTTTTAACCTTTTTAATGTCGTACCTCATCATTGCAGTTTCTTCATTTTTTTGTCATAACATTCCTGTGTACAGTTCCCTTTTGATTGTTTGATGGCTTCGTTGGCCTTCTTCCTGAGTTGATTTTTTTCACTTTTGTTAAAAACTCTGTTTTATTTTGCTGTATGTTTTCATATAATCTCCTGAAATTTTCTTCAGTATGTTTATTATATTCTTGTTGTTTTTCTATTCTGAAAATATCTTATTTAATTTCATTTTTGTTTTCTTCTAATTTGTTGTTTATATTTTTTTCTAACTTTTCATTGTTTTTTTCCATTGTTTCAATCAAAACTGCTAATTGTTTAGACATGGAGGATTCTTTTGCCTTTTGTTTTTTTCCGGACATATTTAGGCTTTATTTATTTTATTTCAGTGTGAATTTAAAATTTAATTCTCCCCCTTTCTAAGTATTGACAAGTTATGTTAAAGTTTTACATATACATACACAATATTATATCAAAAAGAATGTTTAAATTATGGTCCTGTATTGTGTTTAATTTTATTTATTTAAATTAAATAAAACGTGATCATTTAAAATTTAATGGTTTCAATGCCCTGATGTTGGTTTACTAAAATTTTCCATGAAAATAAATTTATTATATATAAAAATTTTTTTACGCACCCACTTTGTGACGCCAAAAAGTTGTTAAAATTTTCTATAAAAATAAACCCATTTTTTCAAAAAAAATAATCAATGCACCACCGTTGGGACGCCAAAAAGTTGTTAAAATTTTCTATGAAAATAAACACATTTTGTCAAAAAAATTTTTTAATGCACCACCGTTGGGACGCCAAAAAGTTGCTAAAACTTTCTATGAAAATCAACCCATTTTTCAAATTTTTAAAAAATTTTATGCGTCCCACGTTGGGCACCAAAGTTGCTATGGTATTGCACTTTTAATTGTTGAGCATGAGAATTTTATTTATTATAGGGTTTCCTCTTTCTAATAATGTACTTATTTTTATTGCCAATATTTCTTTACTTACCGTTGAATCTGCAAATTTTTCTCTCATCTCATGGGCAGAGTTCGAAAATTGGGCTAACATTTTTGTTTTGATCTAACTTATTTATATATATTCATATTCTTTATATTCATGTTACTCCAGAGTGTTAGAAATTTCGTTGAAACACTTTCAATTGAGTTTTTATTAATTTTATTCTTTTAATTTATAATTATTTTAAATATAGGCTTATTTAGTGAGATATTCCTTTTTTTCTTTATATTTTTTTATAGGTCAAATTAATCATACTATTCAAATAAAATCTATCATATTTTATTTCTGATAATTAAACTTCTTTTCAAAATATAGCTACATAAAAAATTTTTGATCGTTGTTAATTACCCCCTAGTATCTGAAGTTCGATGTCGAATTACCTCAATAAATTTCCTTTTCACGTCTCCTGCCTTTTGCGACAGAGCTCACTAGCACGCCACCTTGCTATTGTAAAAACTGCGTATCAGGTACACCAAAACCGTATCAATGTTTTACTGCTACCATTGTGTGCCTTTTTGGGATTCATTGACAATATTTTTTTATATTTAACCTTATCTCCTAAAATACAATGTGCCAATATATACTTTACATCTATTCAATTTGACCATATAAAAAGTATTTTCCTTAACCAAAACAATATATATATATATATATATATATATATATATATATATATATATATATATATATATATATATATATATATATATATATGTATGTATGTATGTATATATGTATATAAAATCAAAATCAAAGCATTGTTTTGTATTCTTTATATTCCAATGATATTTACTATTTAAGCAAAATATCCAACATTCTTTTAAATATACAGGGCATTTAAATTTCAGGAGGCATAAATTTGATTTGACTCGTTTTCCTCCACAAAAAGAGTTCTATTTTTAAGCCATATCTGCTATCTATAGCAATATATACATACATACATACATATATATATATATATATATATATATATATATATATATATATATATATATATATATATATATATATATAACCTGACCCCGTATAAGGGTTCTAGGGGTTCTAGTTCGCGTTTTTTTTTTGAAAATTAAGAGGTCAGGATCCTTCCCAGTACTGCATTTTTTCTACGGAAGTTCACTAAAATGTGAGTCATCAACCTGTATAGCTGTGCAAAATTACAAATCTGCATTCCTTCAAACAGTGAGAATATAGGGGTGTCCACATCTTAAATGTGACACAATATATATATATATATATATATATATATATATATATATATATATATATATATATATATATATATATATATATATATATATAAACAAAAGTTTGAAGCTGACCTGGGATATGATGTCTAAAGACTCTAATTCGTGTTCATTTGAAAACATTGTTGAAAATAATAAAGTCGTTATCTCTCGAAAAGCAAATTTTTCTTAATGAAAATTCGCTAAAAATATATCATTAAACTATTATCAAGCTATTTCTGTTTCTATGATTGTTAAAACATTATTGCGTCAAGAAAAATTAATTTTTTTGAAAGCTGCTACCGTTTCACTCTGCAAAATGTGATTAAGCAAGATACATTTTGTTAAACGGGTGAGCTGATTTAAAGTATTTCTTCTTTAATAAAGGAGGCTACTAATTTATTGCGAAATGTGGTTAACATCCTAATTAACTAGATTTGGGAACCTGG
The DNA here is from genome assembly GCA_964006375.1 of Tillus elongatus. Classification (NCBI taxonomy): domain Eukaryota; kingdom Metazoa; phylum Arthropoda; class Insecta; order Coleoptera; family Cleridae; genus Tillus; species Tillus elongatus. The sequence continues at coordinate 129,358,293 of OZ023262.1, forward strand.
TAAAAAAAGTTAAAAAAGGATGAAGGCATACTACATTGTAAAGTCACATGAAAAAAGTATGTCCTTTTAAATTACAGATATTTTGCAGAGATTATGCGAATCATTAAAGCGTTTGCAAAAAAGAAAATTTGGTTTTATCGGCCTGTGGCTAAAAAACGAGTAATTACACAAAACAGCAGCTTAAAATAAAAGACTTAACTACAAGAATGCAACTGCTTAACACAGAATATTGTCATTAGGTTGCTGGTCCTCACTTTATAGTCCTGAGTCTAGCCAATATTGCTGGAATGCACTAACGCTCTCAAGTATTTGGCAACGCTCAAGTAATTCCTTTTTAATTCCACCATAAAAATGTGAGCAAAATGAACATTAAATGCAAGGCTAAACAGCATGTCTGTCCATAATAAGCGAGTACAAGCGGCCTTATTACCGCAGTAATGCTGTGCGGGAGCTTAACCCGAGGCTCGAACGAGAAAAAGCGGTAATTTACACCCAATTAGAGATCCTCTAAATTGAATAACGAGTACCAGGTAGCATCTTCATAATTGCGGTCCCGACTAAATAAACATCAAATAATTAGAATAGGATAGTTCCCGCCTATTCGCTAACTATATGAATAAGTATTTGAATAAAATGTTGCCACGCAAACATATTCATTAACCTGACAAAAATTATACGTCTGCATATACCTTCCTGTAAAATCCATACCCAACAAAGAAGAATCATGACTTGTAAAATGTAAGCCTCTAAAGCTTGAAGGTCTGACCAGCATCTATCACCGTCTACATGAGCATATTCAAATTACTGTTATTAAAGAATACATGAACTTCTAGCGAGTTACTGCTCTGATTTTGTTGCACATCCAGCCATAAAATTTTGTTTGCAATATCTCTTAGAATACTATATCAACAAAGCATGGGCGGAGCAAATTCGTTATGGTAGTGAACTTAAAAAATATTCAATTGATTTTCACAAAACTTGGCACATATCTTCATTGTGCTAAGATCGCGGACGAGTTCGTACATCAGATATAACGAACATTTTTTTCCTCAAAAATATACAAAAATATTTTTGAATACGTTAAATTTTTGAAAGTATTGGAGTAACTTTATGTAGCTGTAAATGGTGCAGATAAACCTCTGTTGTGAATTTTAGGAAACTTTGTTCACAAAATTTATAGTTGTTTCCAAATAGAAATTAAATCCTTGAAACTTCTAAAGTGGTTAAAGTCTAGTGCCTGACAAAGACAGCAGTTAGCTGCAATGCGCAGATTGATACATACTGCAGGACTACAGGGGCGGCTCCTCAATAAGTGCACCCAAGCGCGCGGACTGCCGCCTACCGGTGAAAAATATATTTTTGCTATGCTATATTTCAATAAATTTTTATTTGCTTTTTTATCCTCTGCATTCCTGCATTCAACAAACAAAATTAGTATATCGAGGATCGCAGAGTCGGCAGCCATTAATACAGCATCAGAATAAGTATAGTGTTAATGGTTGGTTGCAGACGTTATCGTTATATAAATCCATATCCAAATATCCATATATACATCAGTTGCCGGCGGTGTGTATTTTTCGGCGCTCTTGAGGAAATGCGATACTTCAGTGCGAAATAATCGAGTATCATCGTCGAAAGCGACCGAATAAGCAATCTGCTGTGCGCTCTCAAATTCCACACTTGCAGTTTGTAGTGGAATTTTGGCAGAGCGTGTATGTGTCTAGCATGTGTTTAGTAATTTTCGTGTAGTGCTGCGCGTCGGATTGATTTTAGTTAGATCATTTCGTTGTTGTTTACATGTTCTAATAAGACAATTATTATTATTATTATGACTACTAGTTCGGGTTGCTTTATAAATGGACAAAATAATTGTGATATTTTAAATTTAAAGGTTAACTTTTTAAGGAACTTTTTAACTACTATAACCTATAACTTACTAGAGGAAAACTTGACAAGTATAGTTGATAATTATTAAGTTTAGTTAGTTTAGTAAGTAGGTTTTTTTATAATACATTTTCGGGAAAAAATAGGCGAGCTCTTCATTTTTGGTGAATTTTTATTTTTTTAAAATGCACTAATAGAAGGTATCGAAGGAGAGACTTTGCAAAAATACTTTCAAATGAGCGCGAACTAGGAGCCCAAGAACCCATATCCAGGGTCTTTATATATATATATATATATATATATATATATATATATATATATATATATATATATATATATATGTGTGTGTGTGTGTGTGTGTGTGTGTGTGTGTGTGTGTGTGTGTGTGTGTGTGTGTGTGTGTGTGTGTGTGTGTGTGTGTGTGTGTGTGTGTGTGTGTGTGTGTGTGTATGTATGTATATATATCCAACCGATAACTCAAAAAATAAGCAACTGATTTCAATGAAACTCAGCAAGGCCTTTACTTTATTAATGGATTGAATGAGTTTGTTAGTCAGGAAAATCGGACAAGGTTTTCCGGGAAAATTTTGAGTTTTGTTTCAAAAAAATCTTTTTCTCCGAAAATTATAAAACTATTTTAATGAAATTTGGTGGATATATTGCGTTGTAAAAGACCTTACTACACCCTAAAATTCAACTTTCTACGTTTTTAGAAAACTGAGTTATTCAAATTTTGAGTTTTCTTTTGAAAAACAAATTGTTCTCCGAAAATTACAAAGTTATTTTGATTAAATTTGGTGATTATGTTGCCCTGGGCACGATCCTACCATACACCAAAATTCAACTTTCTAAGTTCGTAAAAAATTGAGTAATTCAAATTTGAAGCATTTAATGAAAATTCACTACCATAACGCACTTGCTGCATCCCGAACTTTTTTTTCTTGCGCACCCCCAATGCCTAAAGGCACGAGCCGCTACTGCAGGACTAAACAAACAGCACGGGTAAAACATATTACCTGAACTAGCGATCGAAAACTCTCGACTACTAAAATCCCGTAAACCGTTGTCAACACCATGCCATTATATCCAGGCCACTCTCGCTGGACATCAGAATGGCAGGACATTAAAGATGATCTGGTTGTAAAAGTTATTGTTTTTTAAGTGGGAGATTCAATACATTTTTAAATTACACTATATTTGTAGCTTGATGAACAGCCCAAATTAAAGTTTCAGACTAAAAATGTAGTATATAGTGAAATGATCAAGGTTTAGGGAAGGCAATAAAGAAACTTTGACGAAACTATCGTTTTTATAAAGAAACTATATGACGTTTTTGCCAAACCATGATTAATTCACTAATTAATTAAAAAGCTTCATATTATAACGAAATATTAAAAGATGCGCAAAAATGAACTAAATATTGTAAACAAAATAGACTTATGTCTATACAAATGATTTTAAACAGTGTGTTAATTCTGTAGTTAATTTACTCTTAGGTTATAATACCGCGTAGACAAACTGTATTAGCTAGCGCCGGTAGTGCAGGGGTGGTGTGTTCGCCTGATACGTGGGCGGCCCTGGGTCTATCCCCGCGCGATGCACATGTAACGTTTTGATTTGTTTCAGTAACTTTAATATTTGACGGCGATATTTTCAACCACATACAAAAGCCTCAATACAAACGGCGTCTTTGGATTTGGGATATCATATCGTCATAAGCTACATCCTATTTCATTCATAAGACTTTTGACAGTCTCGATCCCAACGAATTGAGAAGTGCTACGCACTCTATTGAAAGTAGAATAATATAATATTCGAACAATTTACGTTAGAGTTCTCTTAACATTGTGCCTGTTCGTTAATAACTTGTCGTGTATAATTAAATAGGAATCTGTATTTTTGATTAAATTATTACAATAAATGTCTTGTTTTCACGGCATATTTGAAAAAGCAAGTCATATTTCGCAATTTCTTGAATTTGATTGAATAATTCAGTAGGTGTTAAAGTTAGGTATAGGGAATGCTTAAGTAACTCATAATAAAATAAAATTCACTAATGGACGCAGCAAGTGCGTTATGATAGTGAATTTTCATAAAAATGTTTTTAATAACAAATATGTGTGTTTTTTTAAGAAAGCAGGCAGCAAATTTGGTTACCAGGATAACCTATATAGTAAAAACAATGTGCCATGTTTGATCAAAATAAGTTTATTGTGTGAAAATGTACAAAAATTTCCAAAAGTAAACTTAAAGTGTTCCCGAAAAAACACGTTTCTTGGTCAACCTTATAGGTTAATAGCAAATTGAGCTGTTCAAATATGAAACATTTGATCACAATTAGCTACCATAACGCACTTGCTGCGTCCAGAATTTCTTTTCTTACAAACATGCATTATATTTCGATGGAAAATGCAAAAATGCAATAGCATAAGGCGTGTTTGATTAAAAAAAAAGAAATTTGTATCACCAACGACTTATGGGCCGGCCTGTGATTGTAGAAATATTATTTTAAGATGTAGCTCAAGACACCCTATAATTAATATATACAAAAAATTTTTATATCTTATATAATAACGGATATATTGAGCTTAATGATTTTTTACGAAAATTCGACAAAAATTATATATAATTAAACGATAAACTCTATAGCTAAGGTTACTGCCAAGCATCAGAGAAAGGGTCTATTTGAAATGAATTTTCTGGAAACATTTTAGTAAAATGAAGGACAATGACGGTTGAAACTAAGACTTCAGGGTTTGTAAAACATTCTTCTTGAGACATTTTATTTCTAGCCCGTATTATATTCAAGTTATTAGCCTAAATGTTGCCAATTTTGACATTTTAAATCGCCACTCTGACGTTTTGAGGAAAACCCCAATTTATTTTTCTTTAAATGCCTATAACTTTTTTGTCTTTTGACCTACATAGCTAAATTTCGGTAGGTTACTTACCTATAAGGATGTAGACCTGCGTACTAAATTTGGTTGCCCTTACTGTGTTCATTCCGGAGATATAATTTTTTTTCGAAAGAAAACACAAAATTTTCCGGGAAAACCTGGGCAGATTTTTCTGGCTAACGAACTTATCCAAGCCATTTGCAAAAGGAATTTTTTCACCAAATTCAATCAAAATCCGCCCATTATTTTTTGAGTTATCGGTGTGATACATATATATATATATATATATATATAAACATATAAAAATTGAAACTGACCCGGGATATGTTTTCTGGGGGGCCTAATTAGCGCTCATTTGAAGAAATTTTTTCAAAATTCAAAAGTCGGGATCTCCTCATTAGTGAATTTTTTTAAAGAAAATTCACTAAAATTTCCTTCCAATTGTGAAAAAAAAATAGCAGCTGCGATTTGAAAAAAATACTGTATTTGACAATTTTTGAATGCGACATTTGAAAATCGCGCCCACATGGTACAAAATGGGACCATGGATGAGACATCAGGAGTTAGCCTGCACTTTTAGCTAACTTCTACATAAATTTGGTTTCCTGATCTTAAACCGTTGGTGAGGTAGAATTTTTGTCGTAAATTACTACGGCGGTGATTTTTTTCAGAAAAATTAACACATTTAAAAAACTGTAATAGTCCAGTTCATATAACCTAGGTTATTTAAACTCGGAATTATACGGCCAATCAAATAATGCGAAAAATGTAGGTTTCTATTTAAAATAGAAAAGTTGCTACCGACTTTTGGCACATCTTGTGTATCTAGAGGACTAAAAATGTTTTAGGTATAACGGACATGATCGATTATGACAGCACGCCCAATTTCAAGTTTCTAATCCAACTGCAAGATGAAAATTTTCTAATGCACCCTGTATATATATATATATATATATATATATATATATATATATATATATATATATATATATATATATATATATATATATATGTATGTATGTATGTATAAACATAGTAAAATTTCAGCTGACTCCAAATATGTTCTACGGGGTCTAGTTCGCGCTCATTTGAGGAAACGTTTTCAAAACTCGCGATCTCCTCATTAGTGAATTTTTATACGAAAATTCCTTAAAAAGATCGCATAACCTGAATTTGTGAATTTTTGCTTTTAAAATAAGACTTATAGTTCTAAAGTAAAACTGACAATATTCAGTGTCCAACATTTGCATATTATTGAAATTCTAGCATTTTTAGAGCAGTTGTCGATATAAACCTATATTTTGCAAAGGATAATAATTGTACACCGTATACAAGGTATGTAATTTCGCGTATCAACTCAATGTGTGTGTTTTGCGCAACCCTTATGCAGCTTGTTTTGTGCTGACCTGTTCGACCGAAGCTCAGTCCAATGAACCGTGCTGTTTCTTGCGTTTCTTAAAAAGTACAATGTTTTCGCTCCTTTAATATTTTATGTTTGACGTTAAATGGCCCTCATGTCTTCTTGCGTTGGGTAAAGAATCATTGCACTCATTTCGCCAAGTATTTTCATTACTTTTCTACTACGTCGACGACGAATTAATCGACAATGAGCAATAAAGAAAGACACAGATGTTATCGTAAAGATCGGCGACGGAAATTTTGACTGTATATTTGAATCGTTACGGTCGACACATTAACTGCAAGAAGCGGCGAACTCTTCCAGGACGGCTCCTATATATTCGACTTTATTAGGCAATATGTGAACTGTCTGTGTATAAAGTTAATTTTTTACAGTCTCCAAACAACTTTTTTAAGAACTTGCATTGCAAAATGCTTGTCTGATATTAAAAATGGATTCTCGTAAGTCTGTTCGACAAAATGCATTACCTCAAGTCAGGAATACAAATCAGTTGAACCTAGCTTTTTCGATATTCTGCAACTAAATATGCACTACAGATAACAGTACAGCTTTTTCTTTGTATTTATGTCTGCACAGACAGTGGTTTTTTAAATGTGCGAATGGTAATGATACTACAACTAATGCAATCTGACGACACAGATCTACAGACAGTGGTTATAGTACCATATTTTTCCAATATATGCTAAGGTTACATAATAGATGGAGATATAAAATTCGTATGGGGTGTCAATGGAAATATTAGACAAGTGGTTTAAAGTGTTTGAGCCTTTACCCTCTGCAACTAACATGTGGTGTTAGAACACCACAAGTAACATCGGTTTCGGAGACCAATTTCAAAAAACCTTTGAAAACAAAATTATAATGTGCCCTAACCCTCTCTAACTAACATGCGGCGTTAGAACACTATAAATAACTTCGGTCTCGGAGACCAATTTCAGAAAACCTTTGAAAATAAATTTACAATGTGCATATTTTTATGATTATTTGGCATTTGGGTTAAGTAAACATAAGTAGATATTTTTTATATAACTTTCAGCTTTATTATATATATCTCACAGTAGATACAAGCAAATAATATAAATACATAAAATAATTTTTTGTCACATTTAAAATAAAAAAAACTCTGAAATTAATAAAAATTAGATAGATCCTCCACAAATATATCATAATAAGAGTGAATTACCAAGTATCATGAACATAAAGCCTGTCATAGCCTGAAAAAATAAGATTGAATTAGGTATTCATTTTTAGGTTGCATTCTACGCAAACTGGGGTAAGATGTTCCACGCACATGAATTTATTGCAGAGCAAACAGTTGTACTCAGTTATTCAACCCTTTTGGCTCAACAATTATTACAACGCCCATATAAAACTTTTTTGGGGGTATTCTCTTCGGTGATGCCATGCCTCAGACGAAAAGATCTTGGGAGACTTGATATGGGTTCTAGGAGTCCTAGTTTTAGTGATTTTTTAAAAATAAAAATTCACTAAAAGATATTCAGAATTAAATTTATTTTTATTTGTCATGCGTGAGAAATTATCCCCACCTTTATCTTCCAAACACTTTCTCACTTTTGTTTAAATGAATCCCGAACAAGAAAATCCGATTCTCTTTTTCATCACATTTAAAGTTGTAGCCACAATCAACATCACTTTGTACTTTATAAAACCCCAAGACAAATAATCGAGGCGGGTTTCAATTCAGGGACCTAGAAGGCCAGTGACTGGACCTGCTCGACCAATCCACCTGTTTTCAAATCATTACGGACCTGTATTGGATAATGGGGTGGAGCTTCATCCTGTTGAAACTGCACTCTTTTCGTGTTTTAGTTCTCTTTCGAACTCGTGGTTGCTATTTTGAACTGCCAGTAGTACGACTCTTGGTTTCCAGCCTTTGAAATGTCACGCGAAATTTCGGATTATTAGGAAACCTCTCTGCTCACACTAGTGCAGCTTTTCTGCACTCCGCCAAAATTAACATATCAACTTGTACGTCAAAATATTTTTCCATGTTTAATTGGACAATAAACTGGGAAATAATCATCATAATTTAAAAATTATCAATTTAATTTAGTAAAAATAACGCGTTTCCATCGAAGCAAATAATAATCAACGTCCATGATAACAGACTTGATAGATACATTTCAATTGTTTCTTTTTGCATTTCAACCTAAAAAATCATAATTTCGTAACCGAAAGAGCAAATCAAAACTTTTAGCACAAATACCTAGTGTTTTATGTAGAATCGAATAAAAAAGTACCTCACGCCATTTAAAAATCCAAAGTTATCCACCGCCCTTCAAAGTAGAGAGGAGGGGGTAAATGTAAAAAAATATGTTTAAATATTTCCCCCCGTCCTCCTATACTTCACCAAAATTTTACAAAAAAAAAAAAAAATAAAGCGTTTTCGAGATATCTTCTTCTAACACGTCAAAAAACTCACCTGTATACACACAGTGAACGGCCAAATTATGGAATAAATTCTTTAAAATTTGAGCGATTTGTGTTTTGACGAAATGCTCCGACACATCCACTCTAGTTTTCAAAATAAACATTTTTGCATAAAATTTACGTTTCTCCCACTCCTGATTTTTAAATATAGCGTTGTGATGAACTTCGGTTAAACAGCCGCCTGAAGTTTATTTGCAATCGGTCCTTCGGGCGTGACTCAAATTCCTTAAACTCCGAGATATTATTCTATTTGATTAGTTTTCCTCGGGCGCCATCTTTGTCCCCTATAAACAGGACGAGGTGAGATCCACGTTAAGGCTTCTCCTAGTACCCTCGTAGTAGATCACAAAGTACTGTTTAATAAAAGCCTTGTCATAGGGTAGCTTATTGGAGAAAACTATAAGCCAGGGATCAACAGTTATTATTTCTTGTAGGGTTTACACAAGCTAAGTGGGCTTTACTTACTTACTCCCGGATGGATTATAATTCCGGCATATAAAATGTGTCAATAAAAATAATTCACAATGAATTTTTTGAATATCAACAGCAGCAAGGCAAGCAACACAAGCGAGAAGAAACAAATACGTGGCGTACTTTTCAGAGGTAACAGCGTAGAAGAAACTACGATAATTTTTTTAACCCCTTGCGAACGCTTGCGAACCATTCGGGATTATCACAGGCATCATAACCTCGGGCATTTAACCTTCTCTTAGGGACAAGCCGAGATCAACCCGTTCAGCACACTTTGTTAGCCTTTTTCGATGGAAATCCCAACAACACGAAAAAAATAATATATAATCACCCAGGTTACTTATCCGTCTTATTGATTTAACGGTTATGCACCATTCAGGATTGGCATATACATCATCACCTCGGACATTTAACGCTTGGACCAACCTGTACAGCGTCTCTTTGTTAGATCCTCTTAGTGAAATCACGAGACCACGAGCAATCTTAACCCCTTTGTATCGTAAGAGCCCTTAAATTGGACAAAGTTAAATAGTTAATCATTTACTCCCTTGAAAAAATCTAGGGGAGTAAGATCTGGCGACTTCAGAGGACACTCTATCGGTCCCCGCCTACCGATCCACTTGCCAGGAAAGTAGTCATTTGAAAACTCGCGAACAGGACGTGCAAAGTGCATAGGTGCACCGTCCTACTGAAACCGAATATCACCAGTTTGCAAAACATAAGCTCATTCCTCAGAAAATTATGATATCGCCGCCCAGTGAGAGTTTCGTTGGAAACGAAACTTTACGAGGTTGTTGTGTATGGGCTTCCATCATCCAGTGAGTATTCTCTCGAGTCCAATACATGTAATTTTGTTTATTCACTGTTCCATTTAGCCAAAATGATGCTTCGTCCGAAAAAAGAATTTGCCGAATAAAGTTTGAATTACGGTGGCATAAGTCTTGCATTATTTCACAAAAATACATTCATCGGTCAAAGTCGTCTTCATTAAGTTCATAAAGCAGCTCTATTTTGTAAGGAGCGTAATTTTCTACTTCTTATGTACGTAATACTCATCGCCGAGAAATTTTATAGTCTGCTGCAGATCTAAATGCAACATAAAAATTCTCACCCACACTTAATAAATTATGAAGTTTTACGTCTTTATCCATTTGCATAGGATACCCTGCACTTTGCATGTGTTTCACATTTGCAGTTTCTCTGAATTTCTTCTCGTTTCTACTCACAGTGGATTGGCTGATACGTCATCTGGATATTTCACATTAAAGAAAATGCACTTCTTGCTGTGTTTTGGTTTTATCGCGACATTTAACAAGAATTAAGATTTCTATACGCTGGGTTCCACTTAAACGTGCCATACTTAATTAACTTTCAACAGATGTTTATGTTATTAAGAATAACGTTCATTTGATTACACCTGATTATTCTGTATTACTGATTAGTACCTAATTGTGGATACAATTTTGAACATTTTAGTTACAGGAAATAATCTTATTTTATTCGTCATCTTTTAATTGATGTTTTGCATAAAGTGTGTGTTTCCCACTCTTTAAATGGTATATCCAAAAATTTAAGAATGTGAGGCCGAAAAATTTTGATGGTAGGTACCGTGTAGACAATTCAATGGTCTATCAAAATAAATAAAAAAACGCAGGTTATCATTTTTTTAAATGTCGATGACGTCATATTCGAAAAGAAGGAGTGGGAAAAACGTAAATGTTATGCAAAATGTGTATTTTTGGAAGCCAGAGTCGAAGTGTCCGAGCATTTCGTCAAAACACAAATTGCTCAAATTTTAATTAATTTATTCCATTATTTTGCCGATCTCTCTCTCTCTCTCCCTATATATATATATATATATATATATATATATATATATATATATATATATATATATATATATATATATATATATCCTTCTCTCCAAGTCCACCCAGACATGGGGAGGAGCCGACAGAGACCAACGCACCAACCCCGTCGGCTCACACTCCAACACAACCGGAAAAGATATCTCCGAGGAATGACGGAAGGACTCATTAGGTGTTCAAACAGGTTGTCAACATAAAAGTGGCGAAATACAATTTACTCACAAACAGAAACATATCAGTCTTCAAGATCAGGAATGTAGTGTACAGCATCGAGTGCAGAGACTGTCATCTTAGATATGCGGGACATACATGACAAACCATCACTAGAAGAATGGTGTTAGACAAAAGTGACTAAAAGTGCCACAGTGACAGATGTGCCCTGGCACAACATATAAGGAACACAGGCCACATAATGGACTTTAAAAACACCAAAGTTCTACACAGGGAAAATAATTATGAGAAGAGAATCTTTCTCGAGATGTGTTACATACAAGAGAACAATACAATTAATTCTAGATCGGACATTAATTACTTAAGTACTGTTTATAGGTATTTACTTTATTTGGACAACAGAGATGCAACGATCTAGATTGTGTGTCGACCAGCTTCAAATTCTGTCGTTCTTTATATCGACCTGTTTCTGCTCCCATTTTCCCGACATTTCGAGTTTCGCAATTTTTCGATCCTCCGCATGCCACAGTGATTACGTAAGCTCACTGATGTGCTTCCCAGGCATTTCGGACGGTAGCATAAGGTTAACACTGCTGTCTTTCATAGGTGCACCCCTGGCCAATATGTTACATAGGGCAACATAAGGCTAACATTGCTTTTGTTCGTAGGTCCATCCTTCTAGCGGCGGGTGGTTAGTTAAAACTATCCAGATTGGCTGTCTCTTCTCATTACTTCAATGAGTGCTCACCGAAAGGTCTCCTTGCTCTCTCTGACCGGATCTGATTAGACCGACTTGAAATTTACAAAGTTCTCCAGTCTGCAGCCCTTTAGGCCATAAAGTTACTCTGATAACATGAAGTGACACTCTTGAGTCATTTATAACGCATCTGTTCAACCACAATTGAGCGGCTATAACAAAAATCTTGCCACAAACACTTTTCATCTAATTTTCTCTTCTGGTGACTGGGGAAGCGAATCCTTGTAGGGGCCCCTTCTTACCTCTTCTTTGGCTGTCCAAGCTAGTCTGGCTTCTCACTCCTCAAACTTCAATATAAATATATTATATAAAAGAATCCCTTCAGAATATAAAGTTACTGTTGATACCATGAAGTGACACTCTTGTACCATTTTTAAACGCACCTGATAGTTTGGGCGGATATAACAAAAAACTGCAAAAAATACTCCACCTCCAAGGCCTGGATAATTGTCAGATGAGTCTAACGGAATCAATGGGAGATCACCTCTGTGTTCCTCCATTTTTCATATATTCTGTGCTACCCTATTTTCGCTCTATAGTTTCTGAATTAGGAAAAATGTAAGCTGTCACTCTCGTCAAAGATATTTCAAAGATAGGATAGACACGTGAAAAAATACGTTTACGTCCAAGTATTTAAATAATCTAACGATGTTTTTTAACAAATACGCCGATTGGAGGCCATTGTCCATGTGTGTGTGTGTGTGTGTGTGCGTGCGCGCGCGCGCGCGCGTGTGTGTGTGTGTGTATGTGTGTGTGTGTGTGCGTGCGTGCACGCGTGCACACGTGCGTGCGTTCGTGCGTGCGTGCGTACGTGCGCGCGTACGTGCGCGCGCGTGTGTATGTGTGTGTGTGTGTAAATATCCTATGTGCAGTGTCTCCGAGCCTGGTTGCAGAGCGGCTCATCTTGGTGTGACCTCTTCTAATGCTAATTCTAAAACAAATGACAAAAAAAAAGTGTTCAAAATGCCGTTGGCCATGGACACTAACAATAAACTTCTACTTTTAACATAATTTTCCGTAATGAATCACGATAAAAAAATATTGTGATTTAATTTACAATACTTAATTAGGTAATAATGCTAGGTAATATTATGTGAAACAGTTTAATAACGAAACCCGGCAATAACAAATAGAAACTTAACCTCCTCAAAACAACACAATTAGAGACGAAACTCAACAAATGATAAAATAGAAACTTAAATATACACTAAATAGAAAATTGTTCAATATGACGACTGTTTTATTCAATGCACTTTATACACCTTTATGAAACATGCCTGCAAACTCTGCTGAGGGTATTTTGGTTAATATGATTTATAGCTTCCGCGATTCTGTTTCGTATTTCATTGATATTTGATGTGGTGGATCGAATTTATACACATCATTCGTCAGAGCACCCCAAAAATAAAAATCCATGGGTATTATATCAGGACTCCGAGCACACCAATGAACCGGCCCATTGTTACAAATGACACGACTATTAAAATTTTGGTACAAAAATTCTTTGACGATCCTAGCATTGCGAGCTGAACAACCGTCTTGTTGGTACCAAATCTCGTCTAAATTATAATGAAAACTTCTAATTGTTGGTAAGATATCATTTTTCAATAGATTAAGATACCTTTCCCCATTTAATTTATTTTCAAAAAAGAACGGAGCAACAATTACGTTACCTGAAACTTTTTAAAATTAACTGTCTAATCTACAAATAAAAATAACAGTTTTTAACCTAATAAGCCGCACCAAACATTATCACCAAATCTGTCTTGCAATCGTCTTTCTTCCTTTAGATGAGGATTTTAATTTGCCCAAGAATGCCTATTATGGCGATTATACACACCACAATTTGTAAATCTGGATTCATCAGTCTATATTATTTTCAAATGAAAATTTTCATCTTGCTGACATTGTCCTTGATACCATCTGCAAAATTTAAGTCGCTTGGGGTAATCGTCAACATTTAAGCCCGTGTGCGATTATAGGTTTGTATGGATGGTAATGACTTTGCTGTAATACACGGTGTACCGTACTTTTTGGAACGTCAATTTGTTCACCATAAAACCGAACAGATTGCGGAGGGCTTTCGTTTGAAACCTGTAAGACGGCATTATTTCTTTCTTCATTTCTAGGCATTGGTAGTTTCTTTGCGTGGAAGCTACCGTCGTTCAATAGATTGGTCACTATTCTACAAAATATTTTGGTGTTTGGTTGTCGTCTTTCTGGGTAGTTGTTTTGATACGAATTTGCAGCTGCCTCAGTATTTCGGTTAGAACGAATATAACATTCCAACATGTCAAAATATTTTTCATTACTGAACATATTGTTGAATAATATTTAAAATAAACAGGAAACAAACTATTTAGTACAAAATTTTAAGCAACGTGTTAAATACACCTCAATTTGTTCAGATAATTAAGAACGACAGTATTCTTAATTGTGTGTGTGTGTGTGTGTGTGTTGCATCATGGGATGGTTTTTAATGTTTCATTCGTCAACCACAGACTTTTATCCTAAAATTTCGTTTCGAATCATAACTACACCCAGTGCGGCACCTTTAATTAGATTTTCTTATGTGAACAGGTGATAACTATATTCGCGAATTCTTTGAATTATAAATGAAAACCAAATGGATACATATATTCACAATCTCACGTGAACACAATCATCACATTAGTGTTACCAATATACAGCTACATGATATCTTAAATACATACATACCTGCTTCCACCCACTGCTCCACACATACAATCCAAACATACCTACCTAATCTATACATCAATATAAATATTACAATATAATTCTAATTACTATACTTTTTTTTAACTGATTTTGAATTTCTATATATGCACATAATCTGTTTTTTTATTATTCACCTTTTTTATTTGTTTTTTTTGTTGTTTTTTTTTTTGTTGTTTTTTTAGTTTTTATTTTATTTTTTAAAGTCTTAAAATTTAAGGAATGACTGGGACACATTGTCGCCTAGGGACCCGCCAAGGCTCATAGACATACTGAATTGGGCCACGGAAAGGCTGGGTATACAAAAGGACACACATTAGGATTTATGTTCAGTACATTGATACAAATTTTATTTTATTTAATTGTCTCGATAGTGTTATATCCATAGCAACCTTTCTTCGGTTGTTTTTCAGTTGACTTACGTTTAAAAATCAAACAATTTTTAAAAGCGTTTTCGTAAATCATTAATCTGCTTTTTATTGAGTTCTGTTAATAAATTTAGTTATTTACTAGGTTTACCTATTTAATTAAATTATAACATTTTTTTGGGATAATGTTGTAATGTAAAATATCATTTGTAATAATGGGCCGATTCATTGGTGTGCTCAAAGTTCCTAATTTTTTATCGTGAATCATTACGGAAAATTATGTTAAAAGTAGAACTCTATTGTTTGACACCATTGCCTACTGCGTTTTGAACACTTTTTTTTGTCATTTGTTTTCTGGTATTGGATTTCATAGCCTACTATCCTCAAAACGGTTTTTCTCAAAATTGTCAGTGCAAAGCTCTTTTTGCGGGCTATCACATGAGCAAAAAATCTAATATGGCTGCCATAATAAAAACAAACGTTGATACCTATAGCCGAAAAACAGATGACAATTCAAAGTTGAGAATAGCACAAAAAGATTACTATGTAAAAAGTGTTCTGATATGTGCAAATCTTAGACATGTCAGATCAACGCCTACTTAGATATTGAAGAAAACACAAATCGACAAATCTTGTTTTTTCAAAATAACTCGAAAACGAAAAGAGACAGGGAAAAATACACGTCATATTTGGAACTGGCATGAAATTCTACAAATCATTGCAAATTTAACAGTCTCCGTATCTCTAATAATAGCCGAGAGAGCAATACATTCCCATCCAGTTTGGGACACACTGTATATATATATATATATATATATATATATATATATATATATATATATATATATATATATATATATATATATATATATATATATATAATTTAAAAACTGCAATACATTACAGTGACATATTAAGATACAAATAAATATGACTCTGATTATATACGAAGAAACTTATAGTAAAGAATGTAAATGTGGCATTATCTACAAAGTATGATTCTGAATATAAACAGAGTAGATGACCTATGAATGTGCTATAACACAAACTCTAAAGGTTAGTTCTGGGAACATCCCGTCTTAAATGTCACAACTTATGTTGCAGCTATCGCGGTTATATAACATTCATGATAATCCGACAATGTCGGGATTAAGTCAGTTTTGTTGTCAGATAATGTTTGCATTTGATTTACTGAATCGTGGCTTTGTTCGTACTAAGTAATCCGCATAGCATGTTCCACAGCAAAAGTTTTAACACTACACAAAAGTTCTGTAAGTACGTGGGGTCAAATTAAAAAAAAATATCGGGACGCAGCAAGTGCGTTATGGTAGTGAATTTTCATAAAAATGTTTTTATTGCAAATATGTGTGTTTTCTTTTTAAGAAAGCAGACATCAATTTTGGTTACCAGTATAACCTATATAGAAAAAGCAGGCATCAAATTTGATTACCAGTATAACATATATAGTAAAAACAATGTGCCATGTTTCATCAAAATAACTTTATTGTTTGAAAATGTACAGAAATTTCCAAAAGTAAACCAAAAGTGTTACTGAAAAAATCCGTTTCTTGGTCAACCTTATAGGTTAATAGCAAATTAAGCTTTTCAAATATGAAGCATTTAATCAAAATTCGCAACCACAACGCACTTGCTGCCTCCAGAATTTCTTAACTTACAAACATGCATTATATTTCGATGGAAAATGCAAAAAATAAGGCGTTTTCGACACAAAAAAATTATTTGTATCACCAACGACTTATGGGCCACCCTGTGATTGTCGCAATAATTTTTTAAGATGTAGCTCAAAACACCGTATAATTAATGTATACAATATTTTTTCATATCTTGTATAATAACGAATATATTGAGCTTTATTGATTTTTTATGAAAATTCGACAAAAATTATATACCATTAAACAAAAAACTCTATAGCTAAGGCTACTGCCAAACATCAGAGAAAGGGACTATTAGAAATGAATTTTCTGGAAATATTTTAGTAAAATGAAGGACAATGACGGTTGAAACTAAGAGTTCGGTGTATGTAAAACATTCTTCTTGAGACATTTTCTTTCCATAGCCCGTATTAGATTCAAGTTATTTGCCTAAATGTTGCGAATTTTGACGTTTTCAATTGTCACTTTGACGTTTTGAGGAAACCCCCAATTTTTTTTTAATGCTTATAACTTTTTTGTCTTTTGACATACAGAGCTAAATTTTGGTAGGTGGCACACCTATAACGATATAAACCAGCTTACCAAATTTGGTTGCCCTTACTTTGTTAATTTTGGAGATATAAATATTTTGCGAAAGAAAACACAAATTTTTCCGGGAAAACTTCGGCGGATTTTCCTGGCTAACAAAATTATCCAAGCGACTTGCGAAAGGAATGTACTCACCAATTTTGACGATTCAAATCGCAATTTTGACGTTTTGAGGAAAATCCCAATTTATTTTTCTTTGAATGCCTGTAACTTTTTTATCCTTCAACCTACGGAGCTAAATTTTGGTAGGTAACTTGCCTATAATGATATAAATCCGCATATGAAATTTGGTTGCCCTTACTTTGTTAATTCCGGAGATATATTTTTTTTTAGAAGGAAAACACAAAATTTTCCGGGAAAACCTGGACCGATTTTCCTGGCTAACGAACTTATCCAAGCCATTTGCAAAAGGAATTTATTCACCAAATTTAATCAAAATCGGCCCATTATTTTTTGAGTTATCGGTGTGATACACATATATATATATATATATATATATATATATATATATATATATATATATATATATATATATATATATATATATATATATATATATATATATATATAAACATATAAAAATTTAAACCGACCCCGGATATGTGTTCTGGGGGGCCTAATTAGCGCTCATTTGAAGAAATTTTTTCAAAATTCAAAAGTCGGGATCTCCTCATTAGTGAATTTTTTTAAAGAAAATTCACTAAAAGCACCGAGCCTATATATACCGAACTAGAGGTTCTACGCTTGGGCAGATTTATAGAACATTTATTTCAAATTTCGTTAAAAAACAAAACTTTCGCAAGTCTGTTAAAAAGTCGTAAATCTTACCAATAATAATTTTGAGCACTTACTTCTCATCAATGTCTTTTATTGAGCGTTTTTCCTCCTCTCAATTTAGCAGTCTTTTATTGGTTTTTCTATCCGTGCTTCTTGTCTTTGTCATTTTTGTGAATTTTTTTTACAAAAAATCACCAATGAGGAGAGGTCGACTTTTGAATTTTAGAAAAATTTCTTCAAACGAGCGCGAACTACGCCCGCTAGAATCCACATCCAAGATGCGCGCGCGCGTGTGTGTGTGTGTGTGTGTGTGTGTGTGTGTGTGTGTGTGTGTGTGTGCGCGCGCGCGTGTGTGTATACAGGCTGTTTCAAAAAACATGCACCATCGCTCGTGGGGCAATTCCTTACTAAAAAATAAGAAAAAAAGTTCCTATGCACATGGGCCCGGAAACGCATAGTTTCCAATATACAGGGAGTTGAATTTTAATATTTTTTTTAATTTTTTATAAATAATTTCAAAACCACTGGATTGATTTTAATGAAACTTGGAACTTGAAAGTGTATTATGAAAGTGCATATTTTCAAGTGAAAATCTACTTACAACTGCGTCAGTGGCGTGCGTACGGGGTAACTGTAAAAATTCATTTGGGGAAAAATATGTGCGACACTGTCTTTTTCCAATTTTGATACATCAGTTATGAAGCTTATTACATAAGCCACAAAAGCTGTCTCTTGGTATTTTTTCGTTCAGGGTATCCCTTAGGAGATATGATTAATTTTATAAAAAGGGGCAAAGTATCGATTCGTTGGAGTAATGAAAACAGTAATCGTAAAGTGCCATGAAACTATAATTTTTGACAGTTCTCTAAATTCTACAATTTTGAAGTGCTTTGTAGGCGTCAAAAGAGTTTTCGTGCTATTCTTTAAATTTTGATACGGTGCAGTATTTTCGTTTTTAGTTATTTGTTGATACTGCGCTGCTCATTAATATTATTTCCTCCTCTCAAGATGGTTTTCATTAAGTACACTTCAGCGGATTTGACTGATATGTTGTTAATTTATGGACAAACAAATCAAAATGCTAGACAAGCTGTGCGAGTTTATCAGGAAACTTATCCGCAAAGAAGAATTCCTGACAAAAATATTTTCCCACTTATTGTAAGACATTTGAGAGAAACTGGTTCTTTAAAACCTTTAAAAGCTGACTCTGGACGCAGAAGATGCCGCCGAACTGTACGAGTTGAAGAGGCAATATTAAATAGAGTTGAACGTGATCCTAGTACAAGTACGAGAATTATTGCCACCGAACTGGGTAATATTTCGGCATCATCAGTTCACAGAACTCTGAAGGATCAAAGTCTATATCCCTATCATTTTACACGTGTCCAGGAACTTCTACCTACAGACTTTCAACCAAGGGTAATGTTTTGTCAGTGGTTCCTAAACAAACTTAGGCACGACCAACATTTTTCTAAACGTGTACTATTTACTGATGAGGCGTCATTTACGCGAAAAGGTATCGTAAATTTTCACTATTTACATACATGGGCCGATGAAAACCCACACTCTCTAAGAGTTGCAAATTCGCAGTATCAATTTTCCATCAATATTTGGGCTGCTATTATTGAAAATCACATAATTGGTCCTGTTGTTCTACCGAATCGTCTTGACCATGAATCATATTTAAACTTTTTACAAAATGATTTGCCGTTGTTACTACCGCTTTTTATGAGAAATGGTACAATGTGGTTCCAGCATGATGGTGTGCCCGCACATTTTGCAGCAGTTGTAAGAACATATTTAGCCAACACATACGGTCACCGATGGATTGGTCGTGGATGTCCGGTGTCATGGCCACCTCGATCTCCGGACCTGAATCCTCTGGATTTTTATTTGTGGGGTCATTTAAAAGAAATAGTGTATAAAACACCAGTAAATACACGAGAAGAATTGTTAGGAAGAATAGAATATGCATTTGACAGCATTAGAGAAGATCAAAATATTTGCAGAAGAGTAAGAAGATCTTTGCGCAGAAGGTTAAATAATTGTAACGACGCTAATGGTGGTCACTTTCAACATTTTCTTTAGCTTTGTTATTAAAGTCAATTGAGTAATGTACAAAAAACAAGAGTTTGGAAAAATCATGGTGTCTTTACGATTACTTTTTTCATTTTTTATTTTTATTTTTTATTTATCATTTTTTATCAATGTTTGTAATATTCATTTCAATGTTTATCACCAATAAGTTTTACGTAGGTTAGTTATTTGCACGTTTATTGCTGTAATGTTTACTGTGTGTTTTGTTTTTCATATTCTTATGGTTGCAGTAAACATATATTATTATTATTATTATTACGCCGACTAATCGGTACTTTGCCCCTTTTTATAAAATTAATCATATCTCCTAGAGGATACCCTGAACGAAAAAATACCAAGAGGCAGCTTTTGTGGCTTATGTAATAAGCTTCATAACTGATGTATCAGAATTGGAAAAAGACAGTGGCGCACATATTTTTCCCCAAATTAATTTTTACAGTTGACCCGTACGCACACCACTGACGCAGTTGTAAGCAGATTCTCACTTGAAAATATGCACTTTCATAATACACTTTCAAGTTCCAAGTTTTATTAAAATCAATCCAGTGGTTTTGAAATTATTTATAAAAAATTTTGAAAAAAATTAAAATTCAACTCCCTGTATATTGGAAACTATGCGTTTCCGGGCCCATGTGCACAGTAACTTTTTTTCTTATTTTTTAGTAAGGAATTGCCCCACGAGCGATGGTGCATGTTTTTTGAAACAGCCTGTATGTGTGGGTGGGCGATAACTCAAAAAAGAATGGGCCGATTTCGATCAAATTTGGATTTAATATACTTTCGAATGCCTTTACCTGTCCTGGTTGTCTAACATTTTTTATTAATTTTAGATTCTCCTTATTAACGTGGTGATTATTATCCCCAATATGTCGAATGACGGTAGATATATCTATAGTACTGTATCTTAATTGTGCTAAGTGTTCTTTTTGTTTGTCCGACGTATTTAAGATCACAATCTTTACAACTTATTTCGTAAATTTGTGCCGTACTTACCTTGTTTTTTGGGTTACCTAGCAAGTTTTTTTAAAGTATTCGATGTATTCGATGTACAAATGGTAAGCAAAGTTTTTTTCGGCTTTCTCTCTTCTAAAAGTCGCTGATTCCGAATATTTTCTTTGTTTTCTGTTTGTTAATTAATTTCTCCACTAGACATGCAGTATTTAAATTTAAATACGTTTTATTCCGCCACCTTCTTAATATACTTCTCAATATTTTCAGTGTCCCCTAAATACAAATTTTCAGAAATGAAGAACTTTTAGTCAAATAGAAAGTCTTCACGTCACGTCTGTATACCTATTGAAAAATTCACCTAAAGTTATACGAACAGACTTGTTTATATGACTAGTCCAATCAATAACATGAAGTAAAATTATTTTCTAACATTAAGTTATGCGTTTGAGTTATTGTGATATAAAACATATTCATACACTTATTTGCAGTACCGTACTTGCGTGTGTATAATTTATTCAGAGCGCTCTGAAAAAAATCGTCAAGAGTATATTGTCGACTGCCGACCGCTGAGTTTTGCTATCGACACTTTTCCACCAAGATAACGACTTCATCTTGAGCCTATCCTACACACTCCACCTGAAAATGTATGAGGTGTAACTCACAACAAGTATATGACTGATGGCGGTATAACTCCAGCGATCATCGACCAAATGTTCTCGCATTTTGCTCTTTTGTGATTTATGTGCCGCAATTCCGACAACACTCGTTAGATAATTCAACAAACGAGAATGTGTGAAAATGCGTGAAACCAACTGGTGAATTAATGGCCTGTAGGTGCTGCTCATAATGTGTATTATGGTTTGGAAGCAACCTTTACTCTCATTTATTGGATGATCATTGTTTTCCGATGTTAGCTTGTTTTTAATCGATTTCCAGAAAAATTCTGGTCCCAGCAAGTGCGTTATGGTAGCCAATTTTTATATAAAAATTATCAACGCAATTTTTTTACGAAAAATATATACGCGTCAAGAAAAGTTTATCTTTGCAATATTTAATAGGTTTTATTTACCACATGCAATATTTTGGTCCTGTACAGTGCTGTGACCTCCAGTGGGCAACCAATTTTTTTTACTAATTGCTTATGCCCTTTTTTAGTGAATTTTCTTTAAAAAAATTTACTAATGAGGGGATCCCGACTTTTGAATTTTGAAAAAAATTTCTTCAAATGAGCGCTATTTAGCACCCGTGGAACCCAAATCCGAGGTCGGTTTCAGAAACCGACCTCGGATTTGGGTTCCAGGGGTGCTAAGTACCTATATATATATATATATATATATATATATATATATATATATATATATATATATATATATATATATATATATATATATATATATATATATATATATATATATATATATATATATATATATATATATATATATATATATATATATATATATTATATTATAGTTTTTATTAACCCAACGTTTTTGGGTGTCATTCGATTAAACTTTTCTCTTTGTGTGGGAATTTTTATGATATGTACGATAATAATATATATTTATTTATTATATTTACCTGTTATATTCAGTTGCCCTTGGAATCCTTATTTTCTTTTAGTTAATTTTGCATGAGACTTTATAAAAATGTATAAATATATTGTTGTTTTTTTTAAATCTTTTTACATTAATAAATTATTAATAAATTTCAGAGCTTGGGTTCATGAGTCGAAAAATGCACCACTTTGATAATAAAAATTTGTATGAGCTTTATTACGAGATTCAGGGGTTTATTCTTAATAATGAAATGGATTTCAAATACAAATGGATAATTTATTAACAAACAATTTAAATAACAAACAAATAGAACAGTTTTTTATATTAGGAAAATAAATATTGCTTAACTATAAAATTCTTATTAATATTACAAATTTTTAACAATAATGAAACTTCCCTTGAAAGGGTACTCAGAATTTTTATGCAGGTACAGTCCTTTTTATCTATTTATTAAATTATTAAATTTTTTGTTAATTGCTTTATAGCTATTGAGCTACATAAGTTCCATTCACCAACTTTTAAATGTCACTTGAAATATTTGCCTTCATGTTTTCTAATAGTTATTCTGTTCACTATACATTTGGGTTATGTGTATAGTTTCTGGGTCTAATTTCGTTTTTGCAGATTCTTCTTTCAATCAGATGAAGATAAAAAAGAATCCCTTGCCTAGTATAATGACAGTTGACAGTTTGGTTTTTTTTATTTACTATTTACTAATAAAATTCCAACAAAAATTCTTTTTATTTACCATATATTCTCCAGTTTCCATTAATTGATTAAATAATATTTTTTCCAATATAGTTATTTATAATAATAAGATCGCAGAAATAAACAGGTAAGTTGAAACTTATTTAATTATTTTCCTTTAGAAATATAACCTAAAATTGTTGAGAATAAATGCTGAAAATCAATTAAAATTCTGATGTGCTCTCTTTAGCTACTTAAATTCAACTACCTCGATTAAATAATTCGACATTTCTTTTATATAAAAACAGAAAAAAATTGAATTAGCGTCCTGACGCCATGCTAATTTCAGACCTGCTAATTTAGGATTTTTTTCTTATATTACAGCTAACCAAACATGCCATACTTTAAAAGAAAGCTTGTTTAAAACTGCGTATTTTGATACCCCATACATGAGGTTTCATCATACCGTATGTTCTAAATCTGTATGGCAAACTTGACATTTCTCAAAATTGACAATTGTCATAAATATGAAAATTACTGACCGCTAATCTTTATAATACACAAATTATATGATGAAAAACCTATTCTAGACAATTTCCTGATTACATAGAGCTATTTTACATGTGATTTGGTTCAGTAATAATCTTATAATCTATACATGAAATTTGTAATTCTTTTATCTGTTGACATTTCAATTTACAGTCTAACATTGTTAATAATAATCTACTTACCTACAATTATAAATATATACAGTAATCAAAAATACAGTTTAATACACTATTAAACAATAAACAAAAACAAACAATATCAAATATTATACATAAGCTGTCCTCTCGTAACATGATGTTCGACAATTCTTAAAAGTTGCATTTTTCTTTCATTTTCCCTTATTTTCGTTGCTACTATGTTACTCTAGAGATTCATAATGATATAATCAACCAAATGCTTTCAAATTATTAAATCTGTTTTGATTTTACAGGTATTATCAAAATTTTGTGGAAATTCCGAAATGCGATATTATGTAAATTTTGAAATGACATGCACTATCAATTTGCAAATTATATGGACGTGACACTGATATGGTCCACAATATATATAGTTACTATTTATGGTTTCTGTCAATTTTGATCATGAAAATTGCTGTGGAAAGGAGTTTTCCTTATTACCTTATAATTTTACTGGATCGCACCTCAAAATAATTGGTAATCTATAATATGTCAATAATTTCTGATTCCTATACCTTCATATTATTCTAATCATGTTGTGTTCGTATTTTTCCACACATTTTATCCTATTTGCTTCCTAAATTAATTGAATTTTATTGTTATAGTAATCACTCTGACGATTTGTTTGCTGCGTTTAACGTACCTATCAAGATGGAGACGTGATTCAGCCACGGAATGCTGATCTTTTATTTTAATTAGCTTCAGTGATTTCGTCTACTGCTTTATTAAATATAATATTTTAATTTTGAATGTATAGTCTTTGGAAAATAAATGTTTTTTATGTAAGTCGCACACTTTGATTTCAAATACTAATTTGATATGATATTTTTTTATATTATCATGCATTGAGGTGTTTATTTTTATTTATTTTGATTTGAATACCTAGACCCTTGCATGCTTATCGACTTTTCTTTTTAAATTCCCCTTTTTTAACCCGTCTCTAGCAAGACATATTGTAATAAGAATAACGTAAATTTCCCAAGATTTTCTCTTTCTATTTTTCTAAATTTAGCTGCATTTCTGGTACATTAAAATTACCATAGCAATATATATATAAATATATATATATATATATATATATATATATATATATATATATATATATATATATATATATATACATATATATAAACATATGAAAACTGAACTGACGCCGGATATGGGTTCTAGGGACCTAGCTTTTCAAGATAATTCACTAATATGATAATATTGCTAACTGGGCACATTATAATGGACTCGTCTTAGTTTAATTTATTAATTTACAATGAAGGTAGAAAAGCGGAAAATCATGTATATTATTTTCAGAAAAGCTTTTATCATTGGATTCATTTACAAATATATTTATATTCATTTAGACTTTTCACTGTTTAATTATTTCATTACTCGTAAATACAGTTTCAATATTTTCATTACTTGTAAATCCCGTTTAACAATTTTTATTACTTTCAATATATTTTAATATTTTCATTATCTCATAAATATCATCCCTTATTGTTAATTATGCTTCATTGCTGATCCAATTCTTTGTAATACTTTTATTACAATGGTATTTAAAATTTGTGTACGATAAATTCATGAGTGGTGTCTCCCTTGGTAGAAGCACTGTACCTTATTTCATCAACATAACGTTATTGTTTGAAAAGTAACATAATTTCCTGAAGATAAACTTAAAATGTTCCCGAAAAAACTGGTTCGATTTTCCTGGGTAACGAACCATTTAAGCTATTTACACACCTGCTAAAATATAATTATCCATAAAAAGCTTTTGACAAAAATAAAAAAATGTTTTTATGAAAATTAGCAAACAATTTCTTTAACGAAAGTTGTCATTTGCTTTACAAAAATCGGATAAAGTAATGTTGCACGTAAATTATGTTTTTTCACGAAAATTTGCTAAATAATTATTTTTCACGAAAATGTGAAATATTTTTTTACGATAACTTATACATTTATTACTACCAACACTGCAAAAAAACCTTCCGAAAATGCTTTCTTCAAACATACAAAAATAATTTTACATATTTTTTTACACGAAAATTTGCAAAAAAAATTATAATATTTAAATTACATATATACTACAAACATATACCTAATATGTATCTAAATTTTCACAATCTATAATATAAATCCGCGTACAAAATTTGGTTGCCACAGCTGTGTTATTTGCAGAGGTATACAAATTTTCCGGAAGAAAATCTATATATATATATATAT
This sequence comes from Tillus elongatus, assembly GCA_964006375.1. Lineage (NCBI taxonomy): Eukaryota > Metazoa > Arthropoda > Insecta > Coleoptera > Cleridae > Tillus > Tillus elongatus. The sequence goes on from OZ023262.1 coordinate 129,384,587, forward strand.
ATATATATATATATATATATATATATATATATATATATATATATATATATATATATAAAATTATATTATGCATATATAATATATTTTTTTAAAGAAAATTCACTAAAAAAATCCAAGACCTGACCTGACCTGACTATGGAAACAAAAGAAAACTCACAAAGGTAAACTATTATGTATAGTAAAAATTCACTAAACTCCTCACGTAACGTGCAACTACTTCACTAAATTTGTAGTTACTTTTTTAGCAACTGAAAAACTGAAGTTTAATATTCAGTACTAACGTATGAACCCATACATATACATCTATTCGACCATAGAGTAATATGTGTTTTACATTGACATTTAATATAAACATCAGCTCAAACCTGGCACTAAAAATCCTACTGTCTAATAATAATTAATCTATTTTAATCTATTTGTAACACGTATTATACATACATTTTATACGAACTTATCGAAGCGACTTGCGAAAGCAAGGCACTCACCCAATTTTAACAAAATCGGCCCCATTATTTTTTTGTTATCGGTGTGACATATAATAAATAAATAAATATATATATATATATATATATATATATATATATATATATATATATATATATATATATATATATATATATATATGTGTGTATATATATATATATATATATATATATATATATATATATATATATATATATATATATATATAAACATATAAAGTCTCAAACTGACCTCGGATTTGGGTTCCATGGGTCCTAGTTTGCACTAATTTGAAGAATTTTTTTCAAAATTCAAAAAGTCGCGGTCATTAGTGAATTTTTTTAAGAAAATTAACTAAAATGACATCCTGCAACGTGAAAATTTGACCTTACATTTAACCTCCTCCACCAAATTTTTAAATAGGAAGTAGGGGCTTGTGATACCTCCTCTAAAATACCTCGTCATCCTCTATTCAAAAATGATATGGTTTTAAAATGTATTGCAAAAATTAACAGTATGAAAAATAGAAATTCATCTGATTGGCGAACTTCGCAACAACACTCGTAAAAATTAATAACTAATCTTTCATTCTTGATAATGAGAAAGAATAAAAAACACATCAATCTTAATATAGAAGATCTTTAAAATGCATGGCTTGAACGTCGTGGCAGCATTTTAATCGTGAATAAAAATGTATTCGAACGTTAATCAACATCTGAGGCGTAACCAACTTAATAGGGATGGTTATTCTTCTCAAGTCAGTCAAATCGCGTGGTTGAGTTTAATATACCATACTGGTCATTTAGCAGAAGACATTGAAGTGGAAGTTGTGTTAAAACCACATTTCTCTAACGAAGTGCCGTTTTTCTGCGGCCCAGTAAATGTCAATGCCTCCGATTAAAAATGCATTTCCTGGTAAATTGGCTTTCGTCGGTCCAAACAATTTTCTTCAGAAAATTTGGATTTTCTTGTGTATGAATTAAGATCACAGAATTCGAGACGTTTTGGAAGATCATGTGGCATGGTGGATTGGAGTGTCGCAAACTTATAATTATGCATGCGGTCATGCATAATTCTTTTTGTAGATATGTAAGCTATTCCTAAGTATTTTCAGCAGAATAAGGTGACGCATGAGGATTTGTAGAAAAATATGCCAGGGCAATTATTTGATTGTGCTGGTTTAATTTGGAGTATTGGCTTTTTGATTCTTTACGTAACCGTTGTTCGTGAATTTATCTTTTAACCTCTTGAATTTCTTCTCATTCATTGGAACTGTGTGGGTTGATGTTTCTGCATGTTCAAAAATAATCTGAAGAAAAACACTGGCCCTATGTGTGAAGAAGCAATTTAAAATTTGCTCATTTGTAAATCAATTTGCCATTTCCCGATAATAGATCACTCACAATCTGTATAATGACAGTCTCGAAAACAGACAGCTCTATTTTGACAATCGCTCTCGACTGTTTGGAAGCATGGCATACTGATCATAAGAAATATGTTTCCATTACATGCAATACTTTGGTTTTAGTGAATTTTTATTTAAAAAAAATCACCAATAGAGAGGTATCGATGGTGAGACTTTGCAATTTTTTTTTTAAATGAACGCGAACTAGCACCCCTAGGACACATATCCGGGGTCACTTTCAATTTTTATATTTTATATGTTTATACATATACATATACATATATATATATATATATATATATATATATATATATATATATATATATATATATATATATATATATTAACTGATTTCGACGAAACTTAGCAAGTGCCTTTTGTTTATTAATGACTTGGATGAGTTCGTTAGCCAGGAAAATCTGACAAGGTTTTCCGGGAAAATTTTGAGTTTTCTTTCTAAAAAAATGTTTTTTTTCGAAAGTTAGAAAGCTGTTTTATTGAAATTTACTATATATGTTCCCCTTACTACGTACCAAAATTAAACTTTCTAAGTTTATAGCAAATTGAGTTATTCAAATTTTAAGTTTTCTTTGAATTTTTTTTTCCTCCGAACATTGCAAAGTTATTTTTATGAAATTTGGTGAATGTCTTGCCTTAGAAAAGACCTTACTACGTACCAAAATTAAACTTTCTAAGCTTATAGAGAATGAGTTATTCAAGTTTGAAGCATTTAATAAAAATTTACTACCATAACGCACTTGCTGCGTCCCGAACTTTTTTGCTTATAATTCAAAAACCGCGGAGAATAGGTATAGCGTCATATGGTACTTTTAGATAGAAAATTAATTGATCTTGCTATTTTCATTATAGAATACATTTTCAGTTTGAAAATCTCGCATTACTTGCTCTTCTATGTTCTACAAAAAGCCCATTTTTTTGTAGAGACCTTGTATGCAATAATTCGATTTGCATCACATGTCATGATCTATCAACCTATTGACAAACAGAAAACAAAAACTCAGATCTCCACCTATGATGGTTGCGGACAGAATATTTTTGCATTAATTGATGCAGGTTGCCAAATTTCCCAAATAATAATTTTTATCTCCTTATCGGCTTGAGATAGGCGACACATACGTACAGGGTGATTTATTCAAGTGTCTCACCCCTGTAATTTTTTTATTATCAGAGGTATCAAAAAAATCCAACGCCGTCTGACAAACTACCATGCGATGAGTTAAAATATTACGACAGGAAAACAATTGCACATCGCCTTCATAGAAACCCATGGGCAACGTTGATTTTCTTAAATGGAACGGTAGGCCTCAGCCACATACAGTCGATGCAGAATCGAAATCTGCGTACCACGATGCCACGCTCGCATTTCTGAGTCGAGCCGTTTCGGAGACATGACGTCACAAAATTTCAATACGTGTGTGATTTTTTTAATTGTCTCACCGCCATATATTTTTTTTTATTACCAGAGGTATCAAAAATTTTTTAGCGCCGTCTGACAAACTATCATGCGATGAGTTAAAATATTGCGACAGAAAAACAATTGCACATCGCCTTCAGAGAAATCCATGGCCAACGTTGATTTTTTAAATAAAACGATAGGTCTCAGACACATACAGGCGATGCAGAATCGAAATCTGCGTAGAACGATGCCACACTCGCATTTCTAAGTCAAGCCGTTTCGGACACATAACGTCACAAATTTTAAAATGTTTGTAAATTTTTAAGTGGCTCGCTCCTGTAATAACTGCTGAATAAAGGAAAAACAAACTGAAAAATACTTAAATTACACAGAAAAATGAGCTGATAACTTTTTGATTGACGAAAACGAAAGAACGATACACATAAACGAAATCGGAAAATGGTTTCAATCTTATTCAAAACAAGTGTCAGTTAACATCAAATGTCAAAATCAGACATCCATTATCCAAGATTTTACTGACGTATACAGCACTGAATAGATATAACTTATGATCCAGTCTCATATGAAATACGTTTAATATTTTCACTGCAAGGTGTAGTACCTACATAGTGCGGAGGTATAATTTTTGTAATATTTTGAAAATACAAAGAAATTATGGCAAATTCGCTTTTATCGTGTTTTATACAACTAAAATATAACCAGAATATACAGGTCCGGCAGAGCTCTGTTACGGAAGATAACGCCGTTCATGTGGCACATAGAGCAAAATGCTCTAGAGGTAATTTATTCACTGCGAACTGCTTTATAACGAAAAACTATTTTTTTGTCAGATGGCGTTGAAATTTTTTGGTTATCTCCCATAATAAAGAAATTACAGGAGTGAGACACTTAAAAAATCACAACCATTTTGAAATTTTGTGACGTCATGTTTCCGAAACAGCTTGACTCAGAAATGCGAGCGTGGCATCGTTGTACGCAGATTTCGATTCTACATCGACTGTATGTGTCTGAGGCCTAACGTTCCATTTAAGAAAATCAACGTTGGCCATGGATTTCTATGAAGGCGATGTGCCATTGTTTTTCTGTCTCAATATTTTAACTCACCGCATGGTAGTTTGTCAGATGGCGTTGTAATTTTTTTCATATCTCTGATAATAAATAAATTACAGTGGTGAGACACTTAAAGAAATCACCAACATTTTGAAATTTTGTGACGTCATGTGTCCGAAGCGGCTCGACTCAGAAACGCGAGCTGGCATCGTTGTACGCAGATTTCGATTCTGCATCGACTGTATGTATCTGAGGCCTATCGTTCTATTTAAGAAAATCAACGTTGGCCACGGATTTCTATGAAGGCGATGTGCAATTGTTTTCCTGTCGTAATATTTTAACTCATCGCATGGTAGTTTGTCAGATGGCGCTGGAATTTGTTTTGATACCACTGATAATAAAGAAATTACAGGGGTGAGACAATTAAAAGAATCACACACGTTTTAAAATTTTATGACGTCATGTTTCCGAAACGGCTCGACCCAGAAATTCGAGCGTCGCATCGTTGTACGCAGATTTCGATTCTACATCGACTGTATGTGTCTGATGCATATCGTTCCATTAAAGAAAATCAACGTTGGCCACGTATTTCTATGAAGGCGACGTGCAATTGTTTTTCTGTCGCAATATTTTAACTCACCGCATGATAGTTTGTCAGATGGCGTTGGAATTTATTTGATATCTCTGATAATAAATAAATTACAGTGGTGAGACACTTAAAGAAATCACCAACATTTTGAAATTTTGTGACGTCATGTGTCCGAAGCGGCTCGACTCAGAAACGCGAGCTGGCATCGTTGTACGCAGATTTCGATTCTGCATCGACTGTATGTATCTGAGGCCTATCGTTCTATTTAAGAAAATCAACGTTGGCCACGGATTTCTATGAAGGCGATGTGCAATTGTTTTCCTGTCGTAATATTTTAACTCATCGCATGGTAGTTTGTCAGATGGCGCTGGAATTTGTTTTGATACCACTGATAATAAAGAAATTACAGGGGTGAGACAATTAAAAGAATCACACACGTTTTAAAATTTTATGACGTCATGTTTCCGAAACGGCTCGACCCAGAAATTCGAGCGTCGCATCGTTGTACGCAGATTTCGATTCTACATCGACTGTATGTGTCTGATGCATATCGTTCCATTAAAGAAAATCAACGTTGGCCACGTATTTCTATGAAGGCGACGTGCAATTGTTTTTCTGTCGCAATATTTTAACTCACCGCATGATAGTTTGTCAGATGGCGTTGGAATTTATTTGATATCTCTGATAATAAAGAAATTACAGGGGTGAGACACTTAAATAAATCACCCTGTACATAGAAAACTTTAAAAATGCACCGGAGAATCTGAAAATGTCACAATATATAGGCTATTTCATTTGAAAAACCAAGTTGGTATCTGGTATTTATGGATCTGGCAACGTCGCAGTGTCAAAGATATTTTCAAAATGAAGATCATGACCACTTATGAACATAAGCGATAATTCAGATTTCTATCTTTTCTGATTGACTGTATACTTCTAATACGTCATCGACTTTGGCACACCCTGTATAATTACCGTAACAATATTTATATGAAATCTCGCTACCAAAATGTACTTGCGGCGTCCAGCCTTTTTATCTATTTTAGACTACTTGAGGCTCACACAATGTAAGTACAGTAAACAAAGAGCAGAACGTGAAACTTCCACCGACACCTTTACAGACTAATAAGAAACCACTACGCCGTGGGAGTCTACACTGCATCTCTTGCAGTAAACTAAAGCCACAAACTACAACAGCGACATCTATCCAATAGACGTTGTACCAGTACTTACAAGGTTCAGCGTGTAATACTTTGCATTTTAAGTACACAAACAATAAATTATCTGTTTTATATAAATGCATTTAATAAACACGATTTTAGACAATATAACGAGCACTGTACGCCACACTAAAACTGGTAAGATAAAGGATCTTTATAGAAATTCTTAGGAATATAATCAAAAATGGAAATATGTGAATACTTTTCAAAATACTTGGTTAGTTTATTTCTTGTAACTTATTTACTGTCATCGATAGGCACTTATTTTTGGTGTTTTGTTTAAAAATAAGATTACAAAAATAAATATATTACGAACATTTCATTTCAAAACACACTCTTTGTTGCGTTTGTTTAGCGAATTTTCATTATAAATACTCGCTTACTGAGAGATATCAATGGTGATACTGTGAAAATGTCTACAAATGATCGCCTCTAGAACCCGATACCAAGGACTGTTAAAATTTTTATGTTTATATACAGCATCCGGCAAAATGTGAGAACACCCTATTTCTGGCCAAATGGATTAAAATTTGAACCAAATAAAAGATTCTGTATATTTTGAAAACTATTTAATGGTGCTTAAGACTTGGTTGCCAGCTGTGATATTTTTCCTTATTGACGTCACGCCGACGTTTTTTAAACTGAACCGCCTCAATTTTATGTTTTTGTCGGATAGATAATTTTATTGCGATTTCATCAAGGATTTGGTGGGTCTCTGACAAACAGTTTTGTCAGAAAATGGTAAAAACGGAATCATAGGGTGTATGACATGGCCCTCTGTTCGATAACGCTCCTGAATTCGGATTTCAGAATTTGTACTTAATTTCAGTAAATAATGTCAATACAAGAGCAAGCTCGGATTCCTTTGTGAGGCATGATGTATAATTTAAGCCACAAATAAATAAATAAATAAACAAAAAAGTACAGGACGCAGCAAGTGCGTTATGGTAGTGAGGGTTTCAAATTCGAATAACTCAATTTTCTATAAACTTAGAAAGTTTACTTTTGCCATCTAGTAAGATCTTTCCTAAGGCAAGATGTCCACCGAATTTGATTTAAATCACTTTGTAATTTTCGGAGAAAAATTTTTTTTTCAAAAGAAAATTCAAAATTTGAATAATTCAATTTTTTATAAACTTATAAAGTTGAATTTTGGTACGTAGTAAGGTCTCTCCCAAGGCAACATATGTAGTAAATTTGATTAAAACAGCTTTGTTATTTTCGGAGAAAAAAAATTTGTTTCAAAGAAAACTCAAAAATTTCCCGGAAAACCCTGTCCGATTTTCCTGGCTAACGAACTCATCCAAGCCATTAATAAGAAAAGGCACTTACCGAGTTTCATCGAAATCGGATAATTAATTTGTGAGTTATCAGATGGATATTATATATATATATATATATATATATATATATATATATATATATATATATATATATATATATATATATATATATATATATATATATATATATATATATATATATAAACATATAAAAATTGAAACTGACCCCGGATATGGGTTCTAGGGGTCCTAGTTCGCGCTCATTTGAAAAAATTTGTGCAAAGTCTCACCATCGATAAGAAAGAAAACTTAAAATTTTCCCGGAAAACCCTGTCCGATTTTCCTGGTTAACGAACTCTTCCAAGCCATTAATAAAAAAAAGGTACTTACCGAGTTTCATCGAAATCGGATAATTATTTTGTGAGTTATCAGATGGATACATACACACACACACACAAATATATATATATATATATATATATATATATATATATATATATATATATATATATATATATATATATATATATATATATATATATATATATATATATATTTATATATTTATATATATATATATATATATATATATATATATATATATATATATATATATATATATATATTATATATATATATATATATATATATATATATTATATATATATATATATATATATATATATATTTATATATATATATATATATATATATATATATATATATATATATATATATATATATATACATATAAAAATTGAAACTGACCCCGGATATGGGCTCTAGGGGTCCTAGTTCGCGCTCATTTGAAAAAATGTGTGCAAAGTCTCACCATCGATACCTCTCTATTAGCGAATTTTTTTAAATAAAAATTCACTAAAATGAGAGCAGAGAATAATATGTTGCCATTTGAAAAAAAAAAAACCAGCTGATTACCATGGTAATGAAATTACTGGTTTCAGAAAAAATACAAAATTACCAGGTTATATTATGCATTTTTCCATAGTATGACAAGTTATGGAATAATGGCTGATGCAAGAAAAATTATAAATAAGAATCGATCTCCAGAACATATTGCTCCACTCAATGTGAGACAATTGTTTCAGTTGAAATTAATATCGTTTCATTATGAAACGTTAAGAGAGATATACAGGTGTCCCGGAATTCAATGTACAACCGACCTGCCACAGATTTTTGAGCCAAAATTAGGACGATTAAGATGAACTCACCTCTATACAACTTTGTATAGAGGTAAGTTGATCCTAATCGATTTAATTCTGGCTGAAAAATCTGTGGTAGGTCGGTTGTACATTGAATTTCGGGACACCCCGTATTTGCATAATACAAGCAAAACAAGGCATACGACGATACAATTACCTAAGATCGATAGAACTATTAGCCGGAAAATTAGCTATGTTGTGGCTGTTAAGGTTTTTAATAAGTTTACAAGTGACCTAAAATCGCTATATACAAATATAATACTATTAAGAAGAGATTGAAAAAATGTATAATGAATTGGATGATTCTATTTTGGTATTCACTGCCGGCACTTTACACATACTTTTGAGTGAGTTTTCTGTATGGGGGTATGTATTTCAGCTTTTCTAGGTAGTATATGAAATTTTTGATTAGTTATAATTTTTCCGCCTATGTACAGGTAATATGTTTTACCTCTATAAGATTTTACTCTGTAAGTTAACCTATATACAGGAGTCTGTGTTTGCCTGTATGCGCTTTTTATACAATCGTCAATTATCAATAGAACTACAAGCCAGAAAAATAGCTACATTGTGGCTGTTAAGTTGACAAACAGCCTAAAGATCGCTAAATACATATAGGTACATATACAACTGAGAGGAGAGTAAAAAATCTATAATGAATTGATTGATTCTGTTTTGGTATTTCACTGCCGCCGCTTATTACTTTTAAGTGAGTTTTCTATATGGGGCTATGTATTTCAGTTTTGTTTTGAAGTGGTATTATACGAAATTTTAGATTAGTTATTCTTTTTTAAGTAAGCCAGCCTATGTACAGGTAACTTGTTTACCTCCATAGGATTTTACTCTTTAAGCTGACCTCTGTACGGCTAACGCTGTTTGTATATACAGGATTTTTGATTTTCTTTGTATTTTTTTTCTGGATGAATAAACGAAAACTCAAACTCAAACTCAAACTCAAACTCAAACTCAAACTCAAACGTGAACGTGAACGTGAACGTAAACGTAAACGTAAACGTAAACGTAAACGTAAACGTAAACGTAAACGTAAACGTAAACGTAAACGTAAACGTAAACGTAAACGTAAACGTAAACGTAAACGTAAACGTAAACGTAAACGTAAACGTAAACGTAAACGTAAACGTAAACGTAAACGTAAACGTAAACGTAAACGTAAACGTAAACGTAAACGTAAACGTAAACGTAAACGTAAACGTAAACGTAAACGTAAACGTAAACGTAAACGTAAACGTAAACGTAAACGTAAACGTAAACGTAAACGTAAACGTAAACGTAAACGTAAACGTAAACGTAAACGTAACCGAAACGTAAACGTAAACGTAAACGTAAACGCAAACGCAAACGCAAACGCAAACGCAAACGCAAACGCAAACGCAAACGCAAACGCAAACGCAAACGCAAGGTAAACGTAAACGTAAACGTAAACGTAAACGTAAACGTAAACGTAAACGTAAACGTGAACGTGAACGTGAACGTGAACGTGAACGTGAACGTGAACGTGAACGTGAACGTGAACGTGAACGTGAACGTGAACGTGAACGTGAACGTGAACGTAAACGTAAACGTAAACGTAAACGTAAACGTAAACGTAAACGTAAACGTAAACGTAAACGTAAGCGTAAACGTAAACGTAAACGTAAACGTAAACGTAAACGTAAACGTAAACGTAAACGTAAGCGTAAACGTAAACGTAAACGTAAACGTAAACGTAAACGTAACGTAAACATAACCATAACCATAAACATAGACATAAACATAAATTTCTATCTAAAACAAATTTTCATATAAGGCGTTTCTATACACATATCCATATATATTGAACACCCTCTATATATACAGGGTGTTCAAATAACTTTGATAGACTAACATATCTCCGTAACCATTTTTCGTAGAGCTTTCTGATACAAATTTTAATTACAAGTGTGGCACAGCAAAATTTTTGGATAACATTTTCAAGTTCCTATCATAGCCGCAAGAGGACGCAATAGCAACTGCCGATCTAAAAAGTTCTATTTTATTGGAAAAATCGCTAATAAATATATGAAATCTGTAACGATTTCATAATCTCTGGAAAATTTTGAACAATTTTTATATGTATATTTTTGCTCTAGCTTTCCAAACGAAAAAGTTATAGCATGATAAAAAGCTGTTAAATGAATATATCATAACATGGGCTTCAACAGACATACATCTTAAAACAGGTAATTTTATTTGATAGAGTTCTAATTGGTAATTAGCACTAATTGCTCCGTATCACTTTCTAACTAGAACCTCGGTGGTTCAGGGGTAAGAACGTGTGCCTCTGAACCGAAGGGTACTGGGTTCGATCTCAGGGTACTCCTTTCACTTTTTCAGTACAAAACTGTAAAATTAACATCAACCGAGGTTCTGGCATTGTATTTGAGCAAGTTGAATGTCTGCACGTTCCGCCCTTCGGAGGGGGCGTAAAGCCGTCAGTCCCGTGACCATGCGATGTTGGGCACGTTGAATATTCCTACCCTCCTTACAGAAAGGCAGGGGTTCGGCAAAATTTCCAGGATAGTGAAGTGAAACTGCTCCCTGGCGTCGGTGATTGGCCATAGTCGCGGAAATAGGCCGACGTTAAAGAAACAAAAACACACACACACACACACACACTTTCCAACTAAAGATATGGCTGTCAGGGGACGCTTGTCAATAATAATTTCAGTTTTGTGATTTTTCTCAAAATTTTCAAATAGAAGCATAGAATTTTTTCATGTTAGTGGGATAACGAGTAGAAAATAGAGAAATAGAAAAAATCACGTTGCTATCTTTATTAGGACTGGAGATATAATCAATCGAAATATAATTCCATACTCTGCGGCACACTGTCAATATGCTAAGAAATAAATAGTATGTTGTGAAAATGTTTAAAATGGCATTCATAGTATATCTTGGTGCCTCAGATGTTCAAACTATTTTCCGTCATTTTCAATAAATAATTAAGCCCTTTTTATTGCAGAGGAAACGGCTTCTTGAATCTCTGCTTTAGAGATGGATTGGATAGCTTGCTCGAGTCTTATCATATTTTCCATGGTTTTGAGCCTAGTTTGATAAATCGGGTCCCATAAGCATTCTTACAAATAACAACTTTCGTTTGGGCTCTAATCATGACCAATTGTAACCTTCTTTATGGTGTCGAACTAAAAAAAACTCATATAAGGTATTTTTCTAGAAAAAGGCTGAGGACAGATTCTCATCTAGAATTCCATATTACCAGCCTATACCATACCAATTTTTCTTGTCCTAAACTACAGGGTCTTCGAGACATTTTTTCAAAAAGAAGCAGCGTTTATAAATGGATACTTTAGTCAAACTGTCAATGTTATTTGCTACCGTCTAAGAATATATTTAGATCGATGGGTACTGGGCCGAATTCCCAGGGTTCCCGTTTCACATTTTCAGTACATATTCTAAAATTAACATTAACCGAGGTTGTGGCATTGTGTTTGAGAAAGTTGAATATCTACATGTTCCGCCCTTTGTAGAGGGCGTAAAGCGGTCGGTCCCGTGTACCATGCGATCTTGGGCACGTTAAAGGTGCCAACCCCCCCTCTTTACAGAAAGGCAGGGGTTCAGCAAAATTTTTAGGATAATGACGTGAATCGGTTCACGGGCGTCGGTGATTGGTCATAGTCCCGGAAATAGAATGACGTTAAAGAAAGGGAAAAAAAAGAGAATTTTTGGAATTTTACTTTTCACCCCCTAAGCCCCAGCCACCCTAACTTTACTATTTTAAATGACACCCCCTAGCTTGAGATACCTCATTTTAAAGGTATTTAAAATCCTAATCGATCGGCCTTTACGAAATTTAAAACCACCGCGAACTTTTAAATTTAGAAGAAGAAAACCTCATCAAATTCGGAATATAAAAAAAATAATTATTTAGTAGTTTAAGACAAAAACCAACTTTATTAAGTGCTCAAAGTGCCCTCCGTTGTAAGCTTAACAATAAAAATAGTCAACCGACGAATTCTAGTCTAACGTTTTGAAATGTTTCTGTAGTAATTTGTCGGAAAGCTTAGGTGATTCTATCTTTTAGAACCTGAATATTCTCTGGTGGAGGATTATGGTACACAACTGATTTCAAATAACCCCAAAGGAAGAAGTCCAGTGGTGTTAAGTCCGGAGATCTGGCGGGTCATTCCAGGGCTTTGATTAAGCCACTCGCGAACACGTAAGGCATAGTGTGGTGGTGCACCGTCCTGTTGATAGTGCAAATTTTGTTCATCCAGCAGTGGGTTGCCTTCTTCATTAAGTTGGTTTTCTAAGGACTCTATTATGAGTGGGTCAATATAATTTTCCAAAAAATTTAAATACAAATCACCAGTTTAATTTTCTTCAATAAACAAAGGGCCTATTATTTCATTTCCAAGAATTCCTGCCCAGACATTAATTTTTTGTGGAAACTGTGTATGACCCTCTACGAACACTCGTGGATTTTGATTATCCCAATATCTACAGTTGTGTTTATTAACAAAACCATTCAGAAAGAACGTTGATTCATCACTAAAGCAAATATTCTTTACCAAATTCCTATCGTCTTGAATTCTGGCAGTTATTAATTTACAGAATTGAATCCTTCTATCATAATCATCCTCGCCGAGTTTATGATAAATTTATAAGGAAATAACTTGTAAAGTTTTAAAACTTTATGTATGGAACCGACGGAAATATTCGTTAATCCAACAATTTTGGAACTAAAGTCGTAGGCTCAGCGGCAAAAATCCTAAAATTAATTTGTGCAGCTTCGTTACTCTTACTTGCTTATTTGCTTTGTTACGTACTGAGCCAGTTTCTTCAAATTTTCGTGCGGTATTACGAGCACACCTATTCTGAGCACCATACAAGTAAATTATTTCAACTCTTTCTTGTGTAGTGTAAACCATAATTGTTAGTTTTATTTAAATTTCATATTTTAAATTGAAATGATTTAAATGAGTTTGATGTTTTCAAAATTTAAAAATCACAACAGACTCGGTTTTAACTCGTTGCAGTCGTCAAGAAATCGAACACTAAATACAAATAAGTAACAAAGTTATCAAGAAAGTAAAACTGGCTCATTTTATTGGAAATTTATCGTTAAATTAGACATTGGCGATATCGTTCCCATATCACCTCGTACCAGGAAAATTGATAGCCGCAACAGCATTACGCTCAGAAAAATTATTGATAAAAACATTTCAAATGTTAGAAAAAAAATCGACAGTCGACTATTTTATTGTTAAGGTAACAACGGAGGGCACTTTGAGCACTTAATAAAGTAGGTTTTTGTCTTAAACTATTAAATAAATTTTTGGAAAATATTCCGAATTTGATGAGGTTTTTTCTTCTAAATTCAAAAGTTGGCGGTGGATTTAAATTTCGTGAACGCCGTTGGATGAGGATTTTAAATACCTTTAAAATGATGTATCTCAAGCTAGAGGGTGTCATTTAAAATTATAAAGTTGGGGTGACTGGGGCTTAGGTGGTGAAATGTAAAATTCCGAAAATACCCCTTTTGAACGTGCCCCTCGAAATCCCAATTGACCTGTTTTTTTAACCAGATTTCTTTGATAATGAAATTATTATGGGTGGCTAGTTTTGAAATGAAAGCACTGTATGTTATATTCCCAGCAAGTCCTTTGTTTAAGGTTACTATTAGCAACAGTGTGTAAAAGAGTAATTGTACTTCAGTATCAAAATTACCCTGAACTTCAATTCAAACTAAATAATCAAAACATTCAGCGTGGCTCAAGATCAAGTGTAAAGGTTGTTCGACCGACACAATGCGACACCCTGCTGACATTCTAATAACTCAAGACCATCAAGGACGGAAACTGACTGCTTCTTAATTGACTTTTAGAAACTGCATTGCACCTCTAACACGGGCGATATAAACTGGCCGCCTAGCCGGTATTTGCAATTAAAATAACATCTTCACAGGCTTGTTGGCCAGACGGATGAGATTATTCACGACGATGGAGAATCTGTCATAAGACAAATGTTTGACCTGATGTTGCGATGTTCACAAGTTAAATCTGTACTACAGAATCTACTAGCCTTATCTAGACAGACAATGTGGTCTGTAAACAATTCTCTCGGTGTTATTTTCAGAAAAGTCGTATTTGCTGTAAATACACACAGTGTCATAGTCTAGTTTATTATCCCTCTGGTGTCAAGTAATTATAACAAATATATTGTTTTGGAGTTGTAATCTGATGACAGAATTTAAATTAGAATATGGATAAAACTACCCAAAGTTTAGGTTATAAAAGTGTTTGTCTTAAATATTAGATAAGTACACTTTGGGGGAGAAAGAGCTTGTTTTCTTTCTCCAATGTTTTGCAGGTGGATTGATCTCACCCTCGCTAACTAGTCGGCTTTGCTAATTAGCGTTGGAAGAAGAATATGTTGAATATGTGGACTGTATGTGGACTGTATTTATAACTCTAGGTGCACTGGATTCCAGAAGATTACAATAATACACTCTTTTATATTTATATATGTTGTGTTGCTATTATATACACTTTGAACTTAACATTTATTTACAATTTGCGGTTTTACACTTGATTTAATGGGTTATTCAGGAGATTTCACAATCTTATTAGCTACTTGCTATTGCATTTAACTGCGCGTATACTTTCTAATTTCGAAGAAAACACTGACTTTTCACTGTAATACTGTACGAACGGAATTTCTGTAGGAAGATTGGAACGTGAACTGAAGTGACGTAATCACACTCGCGTTGTTTTGGTAGAAGATCGGGATCTTAGAAGTCCCAAAAAGCGATGAAGATGAGATTCGTTATAGAACGGCACCGTAGAATTGAGCTGGCTTAAACACACGAGCGACGTTTAAGTGGAAGATTTGGAACTCAGGGTTCCAAGGAGCGAAGAAGGAGCGAAGATGAGATCTGGCGTAGAACTGTATCACTGAACTGGCTTAAACACGCGAGCGGTGTTTAAGTAGAAAATTGGGAACTCGGAGTCTCAAGAATTTAAGAAGAGGAGATCGAACGTAGAACTGACTTGTACCATGCGAAAAGCTTGCTTTTATCGAGCTTTCGCGTAACGCTAGGTGGCGTAGTTGACAAAACATAATGTCAGTAATACAGAATTGCCAACTAGGTAGAAGCATTATTTCTAGTGAAGAAAATCCACTGGGTATATCTAAAGAATACGTCAAAGACAGCTCAAGCTATTTACAATGATGAACCTAACGGTATATAAGTATTCCTTGTATGGCATTGTTCATACGTAAACCTAACGCGATACAGACGTCTAGAGGATAAGGATTACCAGCAAATTGGACAAGATTGTGAAATCCAGAGATAAATAATTCCAGGTAGAAACTTAAAGGATATTGCAATCGAATGAAAGTAAAGAGACAGGGGCGTACCAATTATGTTTCTCCAACACACTTTGACAACTTAAATCACCACAAGCCATTTAAAAACCTGACGATCCGTTCAGTAACCAAGTTCGCCTTATCAGAGGATGAAACATTATACTTTCGACGATAAAAACTGTTTTATGTCAAAACTGACAAAAATACTTAGCGTGAAAAATTTTGACAGTAAGTCAAAACATTTTTAAATTAATTTATTTCAGTTTTGAAAATCATCCACAAGGCGGTCTAAAAAAGTTTAAACGGTATCAACACAAAAGCGCCAAAAACTTACTTTATTCAAATAGAACAGCTTGTATATTATATGCTTTTTAGATGCAAATTACACATTAGAATGACTTGCACTATATCGAACTCTTCATGTTTTTAAATCAGTTGCAATTTTTTTAATTGGTTCGGCATGATCGCGAATTCAAGACCAGGTGAGATAGCCTAAGGTAATTTAATTGATTTATTATATATATATATATATATATATATATATATATATATATATATATATATATATATATATATATATATATATATATATATATATATATATATACACTTAGGTGCTCTTAAATGTTATGAATGGTGGATACATATTATAAGTGGTGGACATATATTCTAGTGATGCCTTGCAGCATTTTTGATTGTTTAATTATCTAATTTAGGTAATATATCTAGTAAATTTGTAAGTTATTTCCAGGTGTCACGATACTCGACTGCCTAAAATAAGAACTTGTAATATGGAATATGTAATATGTGGGTAATTCTGTAGGTAACGTAACTTGTATAATTTTGCTGTTCTTCAGTTCTTTCAATCAAGTTTCAAACATATTTTTTGAAAGCCTTCCGTGAGCTAAACTGCAAATTGACTAATTTATAACTTACCGCACCAGGCCAGCGAAGAAGCTTAAATGTAAATACTTAACTCAGCAAAGACACGGAAGCAGAGGGTAAAAATTGTGTGAACGTGCATGTAAGAAGAACTCAAATCAGCAGTCGATTTATCTAAAACTGTCCGTGAGGTAAACTGCAAATTGACGTCTATCTTATATCAAATATCAGTCTGTAATTTACGTCGAAACATACATTATATATATATATATATATATATATATATATATATATATATATATATATATATATATATATATATATAATTTATAATAATTCATTCAAGCAATATTTACTTACCATGTTTATCTCAGAAATTAGCAAAATAAAATAAGACGATATTCTACGGCTCCTTTAAATTATTATACTTAATAAACCGTTGAAATTTGCCGATTGGCGACTGACATTGAGAGATTGACACAGATACTAGAAACCAAATGACCGCGGTAAAAAGTTGACAGATGGTGTAAACGAAGTTAATAGTATTATTTTGGAGCATAATAAGGGATTTGTAATAGAAAATTTATGGGCATTAATCACAGTTAGTCGACGAATTTATTTTTTTAACGAACTTTCACTTGTCATTAATATTTACGAATATGAATAATGCCCGCTGTTCCCGAGATTCAGATGATCTTTTATTACATCTGACAACCAGGCTCATTTATATTCAACTGTCACTGACTGTTGTGTCCTTAGTCGGTTTTTAACTTCTCTATTCTAAAATAAAAGACATTTATGCACTAATCATCCTTGTCAACGCTGAATGTGCGAAATGCCTTATTGAATTTAATCTGATGTGGTAGGATTGTTTATTTTTTCCAAATTTTTATTTTCGGGTAACTTTTTTATCGTGGACCATTCAACTGAAAATTTGGGTAAGAGCTATACTGTGACGTCTTCTTTGCATGTGACAATTGTCATTCGAATCACTGCAATACTTCAAAAAAATTGCGTTTTAAAAATTTTCTTTATATTTTTTTTTAAGAAAAAATATACTTACAGTGCTCATCTACGAAGTCATACAATCCATAACACAATCAAAGTAGTTTCCAAATTTGATGGGATATATATATATATATATATATATATATATATATATATATATATATATATATATATATATATATATATATATATATATATATATATATATATATATATTGACACGAAACTTGGATATGGGTTCTAGAGGCTCAAATTCGCGCTCATTTGAAGAGGTTTTCCAAAAGGCTTACCATCGATACCTCTCTATTAGTAAATTTTCTTAATGAAAATTCACTAAAATAGAAATTAATTGTGAGTCTACGCCGATTCTTTATAGTCAGGCCGGAAAATTTTGGCGCTTACCTAGAGGTTTTGACGTTCAGAATATATATCGAACATTTGAAAATGATCACATACTTCCCTTCTTGCATCACGCAGCTTAAATAGACCTTACCAAAAGTAAACATGTGCTTTAATTGTAGATCCTCTGGTGCTATCGGCTTGCGAAATTTTCTATTGCATTCGTTCGAAGAATGCGAAAGATTTCTTCGAAGACTGTGATAGCATAAGAAACCAATTGATCCCAAACAAGAGAAATGCTCGACGCCCGGAATAAAATATGTACTTGTCAGTTGAGATATCTTATGTCTTACACCAGGTTACAAAACTGTTTGAACACTAGGTCCGAAAAAACAAACGACTGTCGATGAAGATACTTATCACCATACAAACCAATTTATTTTCGTTGAATAAAAATTGTGAGTACAAAAATCAATTTACGATAATTGCATTTGGTGCCAGGAATTCTGGACCACTATAAGATTCTATCAGCAAGATCCGGTGAAGTGATACAGGTGCTGAAAATTGTCTTACCAAATTTTAATGGTCGCGCTTATATAAAATGAACATCCCGACTAACTTCGTAATTAAGATTTATTATGACACACCTCGAGATAAATATACACACTTTGTTGTTTATTTATAACGAAAATAAATAAAGAAGTCATTGTTAGCTGCTCAAAGAAGCCTACCGCGTTTGAGCAAAATAATCATTAAAAATAAGAAATTATTTGAGGTGCAAAATGCAGTATCATCTTTTTACCACATTATTAGCTTAATCTTTGAGAACAGAGCTTCTGTAACTATAAACAAAATTTCGGGACGCAACTAGTGCGTTATAGTAGTGAATTTTCATAAGAATTGTACACTATTGTTATACGGAATATTACAAAAATTAATACTTTAAACTTACACATTATAGCGGCTCAGTCTGTGATGTTGAAAGCTCTGAAGAGCCCCAGTAGCGTATACGTATCCCTGTAGTCAACCATCTCCTCACAATCCTTTTATTTATTTAATAAAAAAAGGCTCTTGAGGAAAAAAAAAGAAAAAAAAAAGTAATAAAAGATTGCAACATAAAAAAAAGAAATAAAAAAAAAGCCAAAAAAAGAGAGAAATAAAAAAAGTCCTAAGAGAAATAAAAGATTGCAGCAAAAAAAAACAAAAACAAAAACAAAAAAAAGCAAAAAAAAAAACCTATATAATCAAGGATGAATACTTGTATTTAGAAGTAGCATAGAATAAATTTAAGTATGTATATTCATATACAAAAAGAAAAGTGTAAAGGTGATCTAACGACTTTAGGATAGGGTAGCAGAGGCGGGTCATAATGTGCTAATGGCTGATCAAAGCCACAGCCAGTAAACCAAACACACACACAACTTACACATACCTTGAAGTTCGATTTTAGAGGTCTAAGTACACGCACATTCGAAGAATTCTTTCGAAAGTGCTGCCATCGATATATCTGTATTATCAAATAAATCTTGTGTTCTAACCCCATTTGTGAAAAATTACCAAAACGCAATTTTCTATAAAGCTAGAAAATTCAATTTTACAAAATCTATAGATACTGTAAGTCTCTTTAAAGAAACTTGTATTACAATTTTAAATTAAAGTTGCAGGAGCTCTCCAGAAGGCAACTCAACTCATACTTGGAAAAATAAAGTGTCCGTCAAATTATAAACGTAGCAGTTATTTGTCTTTATTAATCGCCTGAATGATTTTGTTTTAGTCAGCCATATATATATATATATATATATATATATATATATATATATATATATATATATATATATATATATATATATATATATATATATATATATATATATATATATATATATATATATATATATATATATATATATATATATATATATATACAGTTGTCCACGGAATGAGTGTGAGTAAGGCATGAGTGACAAAACATTTTTGAATTAGATTATGATATTCTGGGAATCGCTCCTGCTTTGTTTTAAACTAAGATGTTGAGGAAATGAACAAAATCAATTAATATACAGGGTGGTTTAGAACTGATTTAAATAAATGTGTTAAGAGTAAACTACCTTCGTTTATAAAGATACCACAAAAAGTTATTAACAAAACTTGTTTAGAATTAAAAAAAAAAAATTCAGCCACATCAGCCTACTTTGAATTTTCAAGTAAGTTATTAATATTTTTTTGCTATCAACATGGAGCTTTTTACCTGTGGTTTTCTGAACGCAGGTGCGCAAAGTAAGTAACCATACAATGTTAAATAATAATTTATTAGTAAAATACAAAACGCTTATTGCTAACAAAAATCAAAACGAACAACAAAAAATAATGAAATTATTCAAATGTGCTGCCACCAACCGATACACATAACTAAGCCCGTTGGGTAAATGCTTTGTAGGCATTTTGAATATGTTGAATTGGAATACCGTCAATTGTCTCTCTCAATCTCAGTTTCAACAAATCAAGCTCGTTCTTTAATGGAGCCGTGTAGACTTTCTGTTTGAGATATCCCCGTAAATAAAAGTCCATTAAGTAAGATCGGGACTTCTGGGAGGCCAAGGTATTGGCCCATATCGACCAATACACCGCCCAGGAAATTCGCGATCTAATCATTCTCAAACGATTCCTGTTGCATGTGCTGGGTGGCCGTCATGCTGAAAGTATGCTGTTTGTCTATCTTCTAGTGACATGTTATGCAAATGGTCTTGAAGAATATTTTCCAGCATTTCCAGATAACTGTACTGGTTCATATTCCGCTCAAAAAATATGGCCCAATTATTCCAGTGTAAGAAACAACACACCACACATTTTCTTTTTATGGCATTGTCTTCTGCAATTAACTCTTATAATTTGGATTCTCCATAGACCAATGCCGTGCATTTTGGGAATTTACCACCCCATTAGTGGTGAAAGAGGATTCATCCGAAAAAATAATACTTCTGCCAAAATTGTGATTTTGTAGATATGGCTCGCCGTACCATAAACAAAAATCTAGTCGTTTTGACTCGTCATTTTCTTCCAAAGTGTGTATAAGTTTTGCTTTGAAAGGTTTCACCTTGTTGGTACTATAAATTTTTTGCAAATGCGATTTGCTAATATTGCCAATTTCTAATGCCCTTTTTCTTAATGATAATTTCGGAAAACGCCTAAAAGAATCCATAGCTAATGCAGTTGCAGCATTGTCTTCCTCATTTAGGTCGGATTTTGTCTTCTTAACATTTAAAACACTCCCAGTACGCATAAATAAACTTTTTTACACCAGTAGCGGAAACCGAATAATTTGGCCAGCGTTCAAGGAATTTTCTTATCACTCCCTGATAAGAATGTTCTTCACCCAAACATTTTTTTTAACATTTTTAAATACAGAAGCTTGCCGCTAGTGACAAATAAAATTGACGTTTCAATTTTCCAAATAAGTAGTATCCCGGGAAACCAACAACAAGGCAGAGCTCAAGGAGCCATGCAACTCGCCAATTATTGCTTAGAATTTCCAATTGTGCGTTTACTTTCCTTTTTTTTTATTGGTTGAGATTAAAGCAAACCTACCCCAAGTTTAATCATGGTAAATACTTTTTTTAATACAGTTTCAGGTATTTTTTAAAGTACACCTAATCACAGTAGCCGTCGAAACGTCATTTAAATAAAGTTGCAGCTAAAACAAAATTCATAGTAGGCTGATCGGTTTGAAAATTGAGAGCCTGTCATAAATTTTAATCCTAAACAATTTTTGTTAATAACTTTATGCGGTATCTTCATAAACGAAGGTAGTTACTCTTCATACATTTCATTAAATCAGTTCTAAACCACCCTGTATATTAACTTATTTTGTTCATTTTCTCAACATCTCAGTTTAAGAGAAAGCAGGAGCGATTTCCAGAATATCATAATCTAACTCGAATTTTTTTTGTCACTTATACCTTACCCACCCTTAATCCGTGGACACACACTATATATATATATATATATATATATATATATATATATATATATATATATATATATATATATATATATATATATATAATAAGTTTATTAATCCAAAATTCTACATACTTAATTCTAATTACAAATGGAAAATTACTCCAATCAGCACATGATTTTAGTTAACGACGAATAAACTACAAGTTTATTACAGAAGCTTTTAGCTTATATGCATAAAATATACGTCAATTTATTCTACATCTTAACCTTTTTTATGAGTGGTATACATCCTACAGGTTATATATATATATATATATATATATATATATATATATATATATATATATATATATATATATATATATATATATATATATATATATATATATATATATTGAGACTCATCTCGGTGATCCTACAGTTTAGCTTTCCTTACCGGCTAAATTCTGGCGCAATAAATATTTGTGTTCGAGTTTACACAGTATACATAGTAGTATATTTATAAGTCGATAATTTAACAGTATGTTTCACAAATAAGCTTAATGCTGGTGCCTGCTATAAACACAATTTTGATTTCTGAGTTGCCCAAAGGGAACTGCCAAATCCTGCTATCGACTAAATAATGTATTGTTATACGTATTATGATTAAATGGAATTGAACTATATATGAGGCGTTGAGCGCTAAAGTGGCCTAACCCCACTTACTCTCAATTAGTGTAAAACCAGAATGAAAATTCGTTATTTTTTTATAGTTTTTTTTAAGCTTATTCAACGGTGTTGTGGTGATAATTTTTGGAAGATGGATCTATGGTATAGACTACATAAATAGAGTGGGTTCTATTTTGTGATGAAACAAATAAGGGAAAAATTTTTGTTGCTTAGGCCACTTTTGCTTTCCACCAGTTGATGGGTTAGGTCACCTTTGTCACACCTTTATATGGGCATCCTGTGCTTTTTACCTACGCACATATTTTTTTATTATCCCAAAATGACTAATTACTCTATTCATTATTATTTTTTATTTAGTACTGGTATAAAAGGTATTACAAATCAGAACAAAATACAAAGAAACTACATTCATAAGTAGAAAAAATAAACTTCAAGTGACTTTTCATTCTGAAACCACAGCTGAACAACACGAAAATATGGGGTGTCAGACATATATTTTCACTCCATATCCACGGTGTCATCTTCTGGATAGCCAAAGTTGTCCCCTGCATTTACAGATGACCGTAAATTCTCATAAAAGGCGTGGTGAACAGGAGGCACATATGGAAGAAGTTCTTTAAGATTATCCATTTTTTTCTTGTCGATTTGCCTCCCATTTGGATAAAGGCACTCTAGCTGTATTGGTAATGGCGTTACCTTCCTTTTCGCAACATTTACTTTTGAAAATGGAACTTCTGGATTGTTAGAGTATTTGAAAGAAAATACGAACCTTGAAGATTTAGAATACGATAACCATTGCATTTTCATCCATTCAACTTTGTTTCCATCTTCATCAGTTTTCCTGTTAGTGATACATGATAACAGACTCCCACAGCTCTTGAAATCAGCTGTGCCCATGACTACTACATCGAATGGTTGTTTCTTTCTTGCACTCTTTATCACAGGAATCCAATCATCGGGTACAAAAATGTTTGGATGATACCTCTTCTGTTTTTCGATCAACCCAAAATCTTGGTCACAGGGTAAGTATGAGTGCCCTGATACCAAAAATTTTTGGTCAACTTGTTCTACAGTGTAATCAGGTGAGCATGCAATATAATGTAATATGGAAGCCATTTTGATATTCCTATTCTGTCCGCCGCACTGGTCACTATACGTTATCAACTTGCTGGTATGAACAAAATGTTTGCAATAATGCATTATACAAGATCCAATTTCTTGGGGACCTCTTGAGGCTACAGACTCGTTCCATATGTACATGACTGATTTGTTCGCTTTCAAGTCATGTATCCCTAGACAATAAGTCCACAGCTGGCGCTTGTAGTACGTAATGCCAGTGGAAAGCACAGGTGTTGGTAATGTCTTCATCAAATCGAAGGCAATGGCTGTTGTATCGCTTTCTGCCAAAGATGCTGTTTCACCATCTCTTTTCATTTCATGCCTTGCCATTTCAGCTTTTCGAATGTGTAGTTCTTTTTGAATTTCTATGTTTCTTTTTTCTTCGCCATCATTTAGGGCAGCTAGCTGAACTTCAAAGCTGTCACATTTTCTACAACTGTCTGTCACAGGTGTGTGAAAATGCAAATTGAATTTAGTATTGAATATTGTTCTGAATACATAAGCAGAAACTGAATTTTCATGATCTTGTTTATAAAGAGAATACATGATTGAAATGTTCAAATCTGGCGCTAAATATTTCCGATCAGGATTTTTTGCCCTGCTATAATGAGATTCGTAAGTAGGAAACCTACGAATAAAACACATAACTTCCGATTCTCTGTCGTGCGGTGTTTTGTTTGCTGCTGCTGCTTTGCCTCTAAGATCTACAGGTGGTGGTAGCCCTTCACTTTTATTCCTTAAAGCCCTTGTTAGGCGTCCGTCTGAAACTTGCAGAGTGGCTTCAAAGTATTTTTTGCAGATACTTATGTCCTGGCCATTTTCATTCGGTAAATGATAAATCCTAGTATTTTTTCTTTTTTGAGTGTCATGAGTAGTATATATCCTGCGTTTTTGAACAACTGTAATTTGTCCACATAGATACGCAGTCTGTAGATCAAAGTCTCCCAAGCTATAGAAGTTCTGAAAAAGAGCATAGCGTTGCTCACTAGATATTTTTGAATTGCACTGATTTTGACAATTGCACGGCTTATCCACGAATAGTTTTGCAGCAATTTTTTGTTTTCTGCTATTTGTATATGCCATACCTTTAGCTCTGCTTCTTTTGCGAATGTTCCGAGCCCAGTCGCCTTCATTTCTCACTGGTTTACGACTACGCCGCTTAGTTAAGGATACATCAACTTCATTTATTTCAGATGCATCACTACCGCTATCTGAATTTTCTTCTCCTGGTTGATAATCGGATCCACTATCTACATATGGATCATCAACTAATGCATCATCTATAAAAAAGTGTATATCCTAACCTCAAAATCTTTAAAATAGCAGACAGAATAAACTTACCATCACAATCAATTCTTTCAGCCATTTTATATGGTATAATTCTTAAAATAATGTTAATCTGGACTGAGCAGGGTAATTGTGAGAACACTGCACTTGAATAAACGCTTTAAGTAACACTTTAGAGTCTGTATTAATAACAAACCAAGCCAAAAGCATGTGTCGTCAACTGAGTTTCAAAAAGCAAGAATGGCCTAACCCACTCTGATCTTGGTTGGGCCACTTTTACACTAAGCAAATGTATGTAACCTTTGATGCAATAACAACGTTTTGTGGTGCCATCTGTTTTCTATTCAGCAAAGGTTGTGTGGGCCAGTCTTGCCTGATAGAACATGCTAATTTGTATCTTTCAATGCAGATAACTCAAAAAAGGCAATTTTGTGGGTTAGGCCACTCTTGTTCTCAACGCCTCATATAAGTAGTTCATTTTAGTAGTTATGGAAAAAAGTACACCTACTTTACCTTTCCCCTTTCTTGGCAAAATAAAAAGATTTGTTAGAAAATATTGTAAGATTTGTATGTATGATTGGCAGGGAATAAAAGAATTTTTTCACCAAATTTAATCAAAATCGGCCCATTATTTTTTGAGTTATCGGTGTGATACATATATATATATATATATATATATATATATATATATATATATATATATATATATATATATATATATATATATATATATATATATATATATATATATATATATATATATATATATATATATATATATATATAGACCCTATATATTATTACATTTTGAAATCGCACGTAAGATTCTCGTCTAAATTCACGTGGGATATTATTAGTCAAAGAATTTTTTGAGTTACTCAAGTTTCTTAAAAAAAATTGACAGGCAAGGTCATTTAAACAAAAATCTGTATCTCGGCCACTGAGCAACAAACCAATACACAAATTGGTACATACAAACAGCTAATAATGTTATTTCGCTATATCAAAGCATAATTTCATTTCTTAACACAGGGTGTTTGCAAATTGTACTCTGTTTTAAGAAGCTTGATACCAAGTTCAGTAAAAAATTATAAATGAAACACTCTGTACGTTATCACCTAAATGTCTCCTGAATTAAATAATGTTTCCAATGGTATATAAGCTCCCTATACCTATATCTAGTAGTTCTGATCATATTTAACATTTTAGCTGAAATTCAATTCACGTCAATATTTTTAGTGTTTTGCATAGTAGCCTATTGAAATGATGGCTACTGACATTAGTATCCACTACAGTTGTTATAATAGCTTACAAACTATATGTTTCTTTATTTTCGGCGGTTATAGATTGCTGCAGAATAAGCACATACCTAGTAGGTAGTCTTCAATTGAATTCTGAGCATCATAGAAAACTCTGGAAACTATTCAGATACAGATACTGTTAGCTTGTTTCATTTGTACGGTGTATGTGGTAATATAGCAAAAAGGACTTGTCCATTATTCACCGAAAGATGTCCTCATTTGCCCCGTATGAACGTAACAAAATTTAAAAGAATCGAGTCAAATTCTATACGCTATGGAAAGACAAGGACTGTAAAAATCCACAATAAACCAAATACAGGTAAAGAAGATAATGCAGGTAGAAAGAATAATACGTGGCGTATTATAACGCTTATCCTCATAGTTCAATAAGATCTGCTACACCAGACCTGGGAATATCATTTTTTTCAGTACGAAGAATTCTGAAGAATCATAAAATGCATAACTACCCTTTCACAACAGTACAAGCGCTTCGAGAGGGGGATGATATAAGAGGGATTATCGGTGAAGATTTTTGGTTCGGAATAATGTATATCCGCATTTTCCACAAAAGATTATCTGGAGCGATGATTTTTTCGAGAAGGCATCATTAATAGAAGAAATTGGCACTACTGGGCTGCAGAAGACTCACACTACAACAAGAAGCCAACATTTAAGACTGGTTTACTTTTAACGTGTTTGCTATTGTCATGGATAATCGAGTACGTTATGCGGTTATGACGAAAACTTAACGTCCGAGAGGTACACTCAGCTTCTAAGGAAGTTGTAACCGATTTTTTTGGACGAGTTACCTTTGAATGTCTATCACAATTGCTGGTATCAAATGGATGGTGACCCAATACATTCCTCTCGAGATACTCATTAAGAAGTAACGAGAATTTTTTTCGGATCGCTGGATTGGACGTCCATGGCCGTGGCCACCACGAACACCGGACATGACCGCACTGGACTTTTACTTGTGGGGGTTATATTAAAAACAAAGTGTATGCTACACCAGTCGATACTAGGGAACAACTCTTAGAAAGAATGACAACTGCTTTTTCAGAGCTAGACGGAAACCAGGTTAGGAACGCTACAGCCAATGCAATTCTTTAAAAAATCATTCGATACCTGGAGAAGAACGGAACTCACATAGAACATTTATAAACATAGTGTTGTTATTTATAAATTATTTACAAGTTAGTTAATAGCTTTAATTCATTCATTTGGTTTATTGTGGATTTTTACAGTGCTTGTTCCATAGAGTATAAAATTCGATTCTATTCTTTTAAAATTTGTTACGTTCATTCGCGGCAAATAAGGATGTCTTTCATTTAATAATCGACAAGTTCTTTCTGCTATCTTACCACATTCTCCAAGCAAATAAAAAAAGTTCAAAATATCTGTAAGATAGCAGGATCATTGGAATAAGTTGAAAAGTAGCTGTAACAAGCACTTCAGTAGTATCATCCCTAATCTAAGAAAACAGCCCATTTACAAAGAACTGTTGCTTCCTAGGTACTTGTCTACGACACTCAACAGAATTATCATAGGCCATGGTGCTTTTAAGTCTCCTTTGTATAAAATAAAAGTTGAAGACAACCCATTTTGCTCATGGGAGAATACCAGCCTAGCTGATTTAAATCATTTGATTTTTTCATGTATTATGCATCATGAAGAAAGAAAAATATTATTTTGTAATTTGATAAAATACAAGGTTTCCTTTCCACTTAATGTGACATCACTTCTGTATGAAGCTGTTTGCAATAAAAGTGTCATGGTAGTTTTCATGTGTTTTGTTAAAGACTCTTAAGTTAGCTATGTTTATATAGCTCTTAGTAAATAGATGATAATCTGAAAATTGGACTGTTCCAATAAATATTGTACTAGTGGCAAGGTCAGTTGCATCCTTGTTCATTTTGAAGATTGACAGTGACTGAATGAGCTAGTTCTCAAAGTCAACACTTTAATCAAAAAAATATATCTGTATTTGAATAGTTTCCATAGTTTTACATGATGCTCAGAATTCAATTGAAGATTACCTACCTACTAGGTATGTACTTATTTTACAACAATCTATAACCGCCAAAAATAATATAGACAGATTTTTTGTAAGCTATTATAACCTGTTGTGGACAATGTCAGTAGTCGTCATTTCAATAGGCTACTATGCAAAACACTAAAATTATTTACGTGAATTTAATTTCAGCTAAAATCTTCAAAACAAGAAGAGATAGGTATAGGGAAATCATATACCACTGGAAAGGTTATTCAATCCAGAAGACAATCAGGTCATAACATACAGGATGTTTCGTTTATAATTTTTGTCTTAATGCGTTTTTTTTAAACAGTGTACAAGTTGCGAACACCTTTGTTAAGAAATGATACTTTGATTTCTTATCTCGAAAGAACACTATTAGCTGTTGGTGTAATGTATCAATTTGTGTAATAGTTCGTTGCTAAATGGTCGAAATACAGATTTTTGTTAATTCACCTTATCTGTCAAATTTTTGAAAGAAACTTGGATAACTCAAAAAATTATGTTCTTTACCAAATGTCCAAAATTAATTTAGACTAGAATTTTACGTATGATATGCGCTATACGTCTTGCTGATGCTGCCACCGCTTTCCATCTGCATCAGAAGGCAGGCTATGGCGTCGCATCTCAGAAACTCTGAAAACTGGTGTGGAGAGGGAGCAATAACAGGACATGCAAGAGTCGCCAAGAAGGTGGAAAAGGAAATTCCAATTTCCACCATCAAGGTACGAAATGCAGAGGACTATATTAGGTTAACTAGGGCATATACACTTAGAATTCTCAGCAAAGATCAGTGGGGGGAAAATCAGGTTGCTTTCCAGCCTGCTAGCCTGGTCTGTTTTACTGACTCAGGAGTGCGCTGACGCTATCCAGGACTATCCAGGACAAAGGAGGTGCAACTTGTGTGGGTTCAGCTATGGCGTCGCGGTGAATGAAATGGCGAATGACCTCGTAAGGCTTGGTTCCCGGAGCGGTTCTGTGGTCCAGAGCCTGCTATAGGCATAAGTAGGAAGGTGGTCTCCTACGCCCTAGATAAATGAACTGAGGAGGTCATGGAGAGGCACTGGTGGTTGATCAATGGCTGTAGGCGGGCGAGGGATTTCGTGGTGAGGCCGGACAGAAACAGGATTGTCTGGCTTCTTGGTAAGAGTCGTTCTGCGCTTCGCGGCATCATTGGGGTGCTGACATGCCACTGTGCTATCAGAAGACCAATGTGAGGTATTGGTAGATGTCGAGAGGGATCCCATTTGCCAGGAATGCGGCGAGAATGAAGAATGAAGAGACGTGTTACCACTATCTGTGCAAATGCGATGCTTTTGGGAGTCTTTGAGCAGAATTGTTCTCTTCGAGGAGCCAGGTAAGTTCCGTCCAATGGAAGACAGTCATGGGCTTTATTTCGAGGTCAAGGAGGTTTAGTGTATATATATATATATATATATATATATATATATATATATATATATATATATATATATATATATATATATATATATATATACAGAGGGTGGTCCAATTCGCGGAAAAAGCCCAGTTTTCCATATTAAACTCAGTTTTATCAAAAAAGTTTTAACTAAAAGTTGTTCCTATCAATCAGCTGCGTAATTTAAAAATATTTTAGTTTACACAGGATGTTTCCGTGGCAGACCAAACTTACCTTTTTTTAAATAGAGCACCCTGTATTTTATATCAGTTTTAAAAAGATGGTATCGCGACAAGCAAATTGACAACCCACATGATATGTCTAGGCCCAACTGTTTCAGAGTTATTCATTAGTTTATTAAAAATATTGGTCTAGTTTGGTGCGTAAATACTTCGATTCTGCACAATGTTTTGGCTGCATATTCACTGGAGTTGATTTTATACACTCCTCACTATAACAAAATGCAACATGGTAATTCTTAATGTAACCTGCCTATACAGAGTGTTAAATGTCGCAAAACTTAAATTCTCTAGAAAATTTCAAATAGAACGCCCTGTATATTAGAACGTTATTGAATGTGAATTTTCATCGCCATTTTAGAAATGCCACGTTTGATGACATTATTCTCAACGGTTTCAAAGATATTAAGGCTTAATTACGGAATTAGCCATTTTATATAAATTCAAGTAAATACTTCACGCTAATATGCAACAGCCTGTATTTTATATCATTTTCAAATAGTTTACGTGATATCCTAATTTTATACTGCATTAAAACAAACTAAAGTGTGTGTGATGTAAAAGAGCAAAACATTTAATGCATATATTAATAAGGTTTAAATCAACAAGAACAACACTAAATCGAAATTCACAACATAAACAACAAAAATTCAACGCAGCAAATGTTCAAGTTCGGAACCATCATTATCGATAGAAATTTGTAATCTCTGTCTTAAATTGTTTTGCACCTTCAACAATGTTGCTTCGCGTACAGAATTGAAAGCCTCTGAAATCCTTGCGCTCATGTGCTCCTTGGTTGTTGGTGGAGTCGCATACACTTCAGCTTTAATGCCACCCCACAAAAATTACTCTATTTTGGAAAGATCAGGAGATCTTGCTGGCCAAGGGGTTGGTCCACGTCGACCTATCCATCGTTCTTCAAAATTATGGTTTAAAAGTACTATATCAGCTCCTGTTGAATGTGGAGGCACTCCATCGTGTTGATACCACATTTCAGTCCGGAATTGCAGAGAAATTTCTTCTAACAGCTCTGGTAGGTCATTATTCAAGAAATTTAGATAACGCTCACCAGTGAGAGTCCCATCGAAAAAATACGGTCCGATTACATACGGACCCAAAATTCCAGGCCACACATTTATGGACCACCTATGCTGACGATCCACTGGCCACGAAAAATATGGATTTATATCAGCATAATAATGCTAATTGTGCATGTTAATTCCTCCACAGTTTGAAAAATTTGCTTCATCTGTAAATAGCACTTTTGCAAGAAATCTTGGTTCCTGGTTGTCTTTCTGTGGAGCCTAAGGCAAAATTTATATTACTTTCAACAATCACGTACAGCATTGACATAAGTTCTTTAGTAAAAAACATGCTGATATCAAGAAAAAAGCGGGTAACTAAGAAAGCTACCTGTCAATAATTTAGTGAATTTTTCAAATGTCAAGTGGCGTTGTCAAAGCCGCCCTTAGATTTTGAAATAAGTTTCATAAATATTGGAAAATGATAAATTTTGTAATTAATGCGGTATCTCTTCGCATCCAATAACGTTCTAATATACATGGCGTTCTATTTGAAATTTTCGAGAAAATTTAAGTGTTGCGTAATTTAACACTCTGTATAGGCAGGTTACATTAAGAATTACCATGCTTCATTTTCTTATAGTGAGGAGTGTATAAGATATCAACTCCAGTGAATATGCAGCCAAAACATTGTGCAGAATCGAAGTATTTACGCACCAAACTAGACCAATATTTTTAATAAACAAATGAATAACTCTGAAACGGTTGGGCCTAGACCTATGATGTGGGGTATCAATTTGCTTGTCGCGATATCTTTTTAAAACCGATATAAAATACAGGCTGTTCTATTTTATTGGTCTGCCACGGAGAAAATGAACATCCTGTGTAAACTGAAATATTTTCAAATTACGCAGCTGATTGATAGGAACAACTTGCTGTTACAACTTTTTTGATAAAACTGAGTTTAATATGGAAAACTGGGCTTTTTCAGCGAAGTGGACCATCCTGTATATATATATATATATATATATATATATATATATATATATATATATATATATATATATATATATATATATATATATATATATATATATATATATATTGATATGGTTACTAAAGGGGGCCACATATACATATATACACATACATAAACACATTTTACCACAAATTATACTAAACACAAACAACAACTTACCTTTGGTGTATGCAATGTTTTTGCACTGTAAGGCAGGGAGAAACTAAATTTTACAGATATATATGTGTTAAAAGGAGGCAAGGCAGGTGTAAATGTATGACAAGTTTAATTAGATAGTTTAAGGTATTATTGTTTGATAGCTGTTATGTAATTTAAGATGTTATTCTTTGTTAGAATTAAGGATATTGTTTGCTAAAAGTAAGAATGTCATGTAATCTAGATATAAGATACAAAAACTATAAAGCAGATAATGTAAATAATGGACAATACAAACTGTATAAGTAGTTTTTAGCTAGGTTAAGATGTCAAAATTTGAGTGATAGATTTAGGAATGTCATGTCATAACCTAGATGTAAGTCAGCTGGTTTTATTTAGGACAGACGTCAAACTGACACTAAAATTATAGTTAGGTTAATTATTCTCTCATTGACTAACAACAATGAGAAGTATGTATCCGAGGAGATGATGGGAAATAATTATTGTGTTAAAAATTTGATAGGATATTTTATTTGAAGCAGGCATAAAGCAGTTTTTTTGATTAGTTACGCTGGTGACGTATGAAAAATAAAAAACAAGAAGGGTAAAAGTGTGGATAAAATCATAAGATGGAAAATTGTAAAAAAAAATTGATAGATGGGAAAATTTGGATTAAATTATTAGAGGGGAATTTTTGTAGTAAGAGAGAAAATCGACAGGGATCGCTGGCCTGATAATCCAACACAGGAAAGTCAGCTAAGGCAATAAAGTCTGAGTAAAGCAATAACTTACCTTTTATTGTGTGAAACATCCATCGCTCCAAAAAAAGTAACAAAACTATTATATATATCAACCGAAAATAAAAAGGGGGCCATTGGTAAATAATCATCTTCAGACTTCCATTTATAACACCAAGTGCCTGCAGCATCATCTTTTGACCTTAAAGGTCAGTAGCCGTGGCCTACCAGTGAAATAACTTGTCCATTGACTGCACGTCGAAATAAAGAATAATATAAACCATAAGAACACCAATAGGTGTCGGTACATATTGGTTTATAAGCAGCAACGATCGTGTACATATAGGAATCTTAAAATTAAGCAAGTAATACTGATTAGTTCATTTTCTGGGGGATTTTCATTGTTAAAAGTAAGCTAGAAGTAAGAAAGAGCTCTAAATTTAGAGATAAAACAAAATAGATTGTGAATAGTATTAGGTATTTGTCAGTTGTGTTTGATTTAATAAATATATAAGTTCTGTGAGCGTATAAGGACCTTTGTTTTGTTTTCTTTAACATATATTTATAAGCATTTTGAGTAAAAATCAGAGGGGGACTACATTTCAAAATTTAAAATTTAATCATACTTTTGGAAATAATAATAAAAATTTTGATAGCACTTAAACCCACCAGCTTAAGAAGCTCCCTGATTTGAGAGTAAGATCATCACCAAGGTGTAAGTCAAATATATATATATATATATATATATATATATATATATATATATATATATATATATATATATATATATATATATATATATATATATATATATTTAATACACACACATTTACAACACACTTCACCAAACTTTGTAGGCAAATAAAACTTAAAAGCTAAGATACAAAAAAATATAACAAAAAAATTACATCTATATCAATTCTATATACTAAATTAAATTTTAAACAACCATAGCATAAATTATCATTATATCAATTAGCGCCCAAAAACGTGGGACTATAATTTTCCTAGATAGATTAAATCATAACTATAACAATATATATATATATATATATATATATATATATATATATATATATATATATATATATATATATATATATATATATATATGTCAATTCAACTATATATAGTTAAACACAGATCTCCTAAATAGCGATTTTTTTACGAGAATTCGCTTCGAAAAACATGCAAATTTCAACGGATTTATGTTATGGGTTTTAGGGGACCTAATTCGCGCACATTTAAAGACATTCTCGCTATTAAAACCCCTTTACCCCTTTTTTGCCAATTTTCATTCCCTAAAAATTTATTTACAAGAGGACTTCAAATTTTGGTTGTGTAGATTTTGACGCTATTAGCTCCCGTAATATAAGGAATAAGGAACCACTTTTGAAAGTCTGGCTATTTAAGCGAATAAGAAAACTACGTGATGTTGTCATTAAGCTGCAACGACTCCTTTTACAATAACCAACTTATAAAGAAGTCTTGTATCGTTTTAGTTTCATACTGGACAACTGTTTGATTAGTATCTCATAAATTTCCTCCTTTTTTCCTTAACGAACTTATCTCTGATCTATTTTACAATACCTCAGAACGTTGGCGTCTCGCTTTTTCGCTCTTGGTATAATTGCGAAAAAGCAAGACAGGATATAAGTTTTATCTAATACACGAGCCGCGGCGTGTACACCAGCCTGCTTGACTACTGTAGCATAACGTTGAAGCTTTCTGCTAAAGAAATATGGTTATGGTCGCCTTATATTTGTTATACAGAATCCAAACGACCAATTGCCTAGTTATTTATATAGGATGTCATTGAGGAACACATTTATATGAGTATAAACTTTTATGGATACAGATAACTTGAAATGTGTGACGAATTTATATGAATTAAATAACAATTTACATTCTTAATATGGAATTTATCTCAATAACGATACAACTATCGGACTTGAATTGTTTCATTTAATTTTAAATTCATTCCAGATCTCTGAAAACTATTGTCCGGAAAACATCGTGAAGTTTTATCTAATCTGGAATTAACAATAAGATATTAGGTATAGGGAAGCGTTAATATTTATAGCCTACTTTTATTTGTTTAATCGAAAGTTGTTAAAATTATAACAGGTTTGTTTGTTTGTTTTGACCAAAGGACAACGAAACCATTGATTTTGCTTAAATATTCAAACACAACGATATTTTTTTAGTTTGTTGTTATTTTAGTTTGTTATTCTTAATTATAATGGGTGATTCTAATGCGGTGGTAGGCGAACAAATGAAAAATGTAGCTGGTTAATTTGGATTAGGAGAAAGGAATGGAACAGGAGATAAACTAATAGATTTCTGTAAGAAAAGGGCCCTAATTATAACGAACACAATGTTTTAAGTGCCCAAAAGAAGACTATGTGCACATAA
Source organism: Tillus elongatus (assembly GCA_964006375.1). Classification (NCBI taxonomy): domain Eukaryota; kingdom Metazoa; phylum Arthropoda; class Insecta; order Coleoptera; family Cleridae; genus Tillus; species Tillus elongatus. Next base: position 129,420,229 of record OZ023262.1, read on the forward strand.
AGCACAAGAGGATATAAGAAGGTATCAAATATATTTTATTACTACCAAGAAATGTTACAGATTTGTTTAGCTCTAGCTACGCATATTCTGGTGCTGATAAAGACAATGACCAAGCGGACAAATAAAAGAGGATATGCAAGGTAAAAATGGAAGGTGCACAAACTAAAAAAGGCTGGGCGCAGCAAGTTTTTTGTGGTAGTGAATTTTCATAAAAATCTTTTTATTAGCCAATATGCCTTTTTAGTGAATTGTTATTAAAATAATTAAAAAAAAAATTCACTAATAGAAAGGTATCGATGGTGAGACTTTGCAAAAATTTTTGCAAATGAGCGCGAATTTGGGCCCCTAGAACCCATATTCGGGGTCAGTTTCGATTTTTATATGTTATATATATATATATATATATATATATATATATATATATATATATATATATATATATATATATATATATATATATATATATATATATATATATATATATATATATATATATATATATATATATATATATATATATATATATATATATATATATCCGACCGCTAACTCAGAAAATAATTAACCAATTTTGATAAAACTCGGCAAGTGCCTTTCTTTTATTGATAGCTTGGATGAGTTCGTTAGCCAGAAAAATCTGACACGGTTTTCCGGGAAAATTTTCAGTCTCCTTTAGAAAAAAATTGTTTTCTCTGAAAATTACAAAGATATTTCAATAAAATTTGGTGTACATATTTCTTTGGGAAAGACCTAACTATGTGCCAAAATTCAGCTTTCTAGGGTTACAGAAAATTGAGCTATTCAAATTTGAAACATTGATTTTTAAATCACCGGGTTTTATTGACAATGGCTTATATGAAATCTAGTATGCTGTTGCCTTGGTAACGAAAGATCTAATATTATTGCACAGGTCTGTTTGACGCTGTAACGTTTACTGTATGATATGAGATTGCTTATATGTTTGTTTGTTTGAGTCTAGGAATTATTTGTGTTATTTGGGAAATTTTTATATACAAGTGCAAATTATTCCTTTATTAATGTTAGTGGGTGGATTAAACAGCGTTTGTTATGTTTTATCAAGACATATAAACGCTCGAAGTTTTACAAAATGGCTGATATTATACAGGGTGACACGTTTCTACGGTAAAGCTGTATATAATTTTTATTATACAAGAGACGAGAAAAAATGGTATAAGTTAATTATAGGGTGTCTTTAGCTGCATCTTATAAAATTATTTTGACAATCACCGGCTGGCCCACAAGTCGATCGTTGGTGATCACTACAATTTTTTTTCGAACAGCCTTATTTTATTGCATTTTTTATCGAAATATGTTTGTAAGAAAAAAAATCAAGACGCAGTAACTGCGTTTTGGTAGCAAATTTTAATTAAATGCTTCAAATTTCAATAACTCAATTTGCTATTAACCTAAGATTTGTTGGTTACAATATCAGCGTTTAAGGTATATTGTCGGAAAATTTTTGTACATTTTCAAACAATAAGTTATTTCGATAAAATATGGCACATTGTTTCTACTATATATTTTGCTCATAACCTTATCTTGTTTCTGTGCTTCTGTGTGCTCTGGAGAATGCATTAACAAGTCGTTATTGTAGTGTAAAATTAAAATTTACTAAATGTAGTTTTGATAAAGCAGAATGAAAAAATGGAATTTATTGATTGAGGAGTAATATTGTGTTGTATACTGGGAGAGTGTTTGAAAATGATCATGTTATATTCTATAAATTAATTAATTATCAATATATTATGTAAAATACTTCAACCACTTTATTTAAAACGTTAAAATGGTGTATCTGCTTGTCATAATAAGGTTACTCAAAGCACGAGGGATATACTGTTTGGTTTGTTTTATTAGTGAATTTTTATTTTAAAAAATTCCCTAATAGAGAGGTATCGATGGTGAGACTTTGCAAACATTTTTGCAAATGAGTGCGAACTAGGATCCCGAGAACCCATATCCGGGGTTAGTTTCAATTTTTATATGTTTATATATATATATATATATATATATATATATATATATATATATATATATATATATATATATATATATATGTACCCGCACGATAACTAAAAAAGTTATTTTTTTATTTCAAACCTATTTTCTACAATTTTTAGTGAATTTTTATTAAAAATTCACTAATAGAGAGGTATCGATGCTGAGACTTTGCAAAAATTCTTTCAAATAAGTGCGAACTAGGACCCCTAGAACCCATATCCGGGGTCAGTTTCAATTTTTATATGTTTATATATATATATATATATATATATATATATATATATATATATATATATATATATATATATATATATATATATATATGTATCCGTCTGATAACTTAAAAAATAATTAACCGATTTCGATGCAACTTGGCAAGTGCCTTTCTTTTATTATTGGCTTGGATGAGTACATTAGCCAGAGAAATCGGACGGGGTTTTCCGGGAAAATTTTGAGTTTTCTTTCGAAAAAAATTTTTTTCTCCGAAAGTAACAAAGTTATTTTAATGAAATTTTGTGGATATCTTGCCTTAGGAAAGACCTTACGTATTAAAATTAAACTCTCTAAGTTTATAGAAACTTGAGTTATTTAAATTTGAAGCATTTAATAAAAATTCACTACCATAACGCACTTGCTGCGTCCCGAGTTTTAATGACAGCAGGCATCCAAATTGGTTACCAGTATAACCTATATAGTGTAAGCAATGTACCACATTTCATCAAAATAACTTTATTATTTAAAAAAGTACAAAAATCTTCCGAAAATCAACCTAAATGTTCCCGAAAAAACTGGTCCGATTTTTCTGGTCATCGAACCTCTTTAAGATATTTACCCACCTGCCAAGATATAATTATTCACATAAAGCGGCGAAACTAAAAACAATATGCCTGAAAATTTACAAACTTTTTTTTAGGTAATTCAAAAACTTTTTTTACAATAACTTATTAAACATTTATTATTAATTACCAAAATTTCACAAAAATCTTACAAAAAATGATTTCTACGGAAATTATCTATCTAATCTGTAATTAAACTTAACAAAAAAAGTAAAAACTTCTTATTTTGCTTTTCAAGGAAATTTGAAGCTGCGGAAGTAAAGAAAATATGAAATTACGGGACACAGCAAGTGGGTTATAGTAATGAATTTTCCTGAGAATTTTAGACTATTATTATACGGTATGTTGCTAAAATTAACACTTTAAACTTACACACGCTTTGAAAATTAATTTTAGAGGTTCTAGTGCGCCGACATCTGAAGAATTCTTTCGAAAGTGTTAACATCGATATTTCTCTATTACCAAAAAATTCTTGTGTTCTAACTCATTTTGAGAAAGATACCCAAAATTAAATTTTCTATGAAGCTAAAAAACTTATTATTGCTACATCTATAGGTAGTATAAGTCTCTTTAAAAGAGACTTGTATTACAAATGTCATTAAAGTTACAAAAACTTGCCAGAAGGAAACTTAATTTATATTTAGAAAAGTAAAGTATCTGCCAAATTATAAACGTGGAAGTTATTTTTCCTTATTAACCGCCCGAATGATTTGGTTTTAATCAACCCAGGCAAACCGGTTTTTTCAATATCAACAATAACAAAATGTCTGCTGAAAATTATAATTTCAGACTCAACGGTGACAAAGTTATTCAAGCGTTTTAAACAAAAATGAGATCTTGTTCAAAACGTATGAAGTCTGTACACTATTGTTTCTCCAAATGTCAAAGTAAAAATAAACATACACTCGTCGAGCGGGAATCAATCACGGAACCACTAAGCTATCTAAGGATACGTTAACTAACGTCTACGTTTAACGTAAGCCCAGAATATTTTATATTATATTTACAGTAGACGTAACAATTAATTACAGAATTAATATAATTGTCGCTTGAAGTACTTTTAACGACTAATTCGATCTTAAGTGATGTCTTATGTTTAATATTCAAGATAAAAGAACAAACTGTTTTAAAATCATTTTTATAGAGACTTGACTTTGTTTACATGTCCACTATATTAAGCTACACTTTCAGTCAAAAACTGTATTTGGGTCCGTTCATCAAGCTACAAGTATAGTGTATTTTAAAAATTGACGAATTCCCCAGTGAAAGAACAATCACTTGGCAATTTTTTTATTTCATGCCGTCTGTCATTTGCGATATTCGTCGCCGAGATTTCGCGATTGTTGGTTCGCGTAGTACGTTTTATGCCTGGTATTTTTTTGTTTGGTTGCCGTTGTTGTATGGTTTATACCTACTGTATAAATCAATCTACGCATTGCAGTTAACTACTCTGTCTGCCAGGCTTTGGACTTTAACCGCTAAGCCGTTTCAACGCACCACTTTCAGATTTTATTTCTATTTTGGAAAAAAAAAACTAGTATTGTGAACCAAAACTTAAAATTCACAACATAGCTATATTTACTCTATTTCTAGCCACATGTAAAGTCTCATTCTAGTTACTCTAATACTTACAAAAATATAGGGTTTTCAAAAAAAAATTGTGTATATTTTTGTGGGACTAAATGTTCGTTATAGGTGATTTACGAACTCGTCCGCGGTCTTAATACAATGAAGATATGTGCCACGTTTCTTCTAAATCAGCTGAGTATTTTTTTGGTCAACGAGATACACCAGCTCTAGATCCATCACAATGAACAACCAAGTTACTCAAAGTAATAAGTCCTTTTCAGTTGTTGGTATTTCTGTGGATAGAAATCTCAATTGGCACCAGCATCTCACATCAATTGCAGAAGCGGCTGCTAAGAAATTAGGTTTCCTCTTCCGGGCTCGCAAATACTTTTCACCAGCTAATCTCTATACCTTATATACTTCACAAATAAGGCCAAACCTCGAATACTCCTTCCACATCTGGGGTGCCGCTGCCGCTTCTACACTCGCTATTCTGGACTCCATTCAGAATATTGCTATACGTCTCATTGGTGACCCTACCCCCACCCAAAGGCTGCCATCCCTTTCCCACCGACGTGTCGTTGGTGACCTCTCTCTTTTATAGATATCTGCACGGGCACTGCTCAGAGGAGATTTCTTCCATAGTTCCTCCACCTGCTGCCCCCAACAGATCTACCAGGGGAACAGAGCGAATGCGCCCTTTTACTGTCCAGGTCACCAGACATAGAACATCTTGTTATGACTGCTCTTTTGTTCCGAGGAATTCCTTGCAGGCACATGTTCTTATTCTCAGAACATCCAAACCTTCAAGTCCAGAATTAGAAAATTGCCTTTTTCCTCCTTGTCGAGACCCACGGTACGATAGTATTTAGGCTGTGAGACCTCGTGGTGTGTTGTTGAAAAAAAATTTTACCCATGTACATATATATATATATATATATATATATATATATATATATATATATATATATATATATATATATATATATATATATATATATATATCTTCTTTTTTTTAAATAGAACCAACCATTTTATTTATTTCGTGGGACTGCCCGACTAGAAAGAGGGCAAGTTTGTGTTTACAGCCCTATACCTAAATGTAACAGTTTTTATATTATTGACGATTTTTTGGAAATTCGCTGTTTTATGAGATTTCATCAAGTAATAAGTTGGCCACGAGAATAAATTGTGCAAAAATTATCATAGAGTTGTCAAAATAATTAAGCAGTTTAGCCTGAAACAAAACTGCAGTTGTTAAATTCGATATTAATTAAATAGTTTTCTGAACTGACATGCATATGAACGAGAAAACAAATAAAATACTTACAATAGAAAAAAAACTATAGTAAGTGTTCAAATGTAGCACCATTAACGCCCAAAACTTGTCACATCTGTGAAGCACAATCTCTATTACTGCTCTTCGCCACCTACTCGGTGGTAATGACGGAAAGGCAACACCAACTCTTTCTTGGTAATTCTCTTTTATCGTCGGAGGTCTCGAATATACTTCATTTTTTATATCACCCCATATGTAAAAACCCACTAGTGTCAAACTTGGAGATCTTGGGGGCCAAATTAATGGACTTTAGTGGGCGATCCACTGGTCTTCAAATTGCTCTTCCAAGAAATCATTTACCGAACCGCTTCCACGGGGTGGTGCTCCATCATATTGGTAGAAAATTGGACGTCTCTCCTCATTTGGCAAAGTGTTTAGGTACATACTTCTAAACTCATCCAATTTTGTAAATAAGTTGCACCTAGAAACTATTTGATGTGTAATTGTAAATAGTCGGTGAGGTAAAGTTAGATGAATGTACCAGTCAAATTGTTATCATAATTTTTTAACATCACTGTCGAAATGTTCCAAATTGCACAAAAACATTATATTGCTATCATGTTTGGAAGAATCTCTGCCCCCCCCCCTCTCTATCTCTCTCTCTCTCTTGCAATATGGATATTCGTATCTGATTAATAATGTGAGTTGTGCCGCTTAAATAATCCATTTTTTGTGAACTTACATTCGTCTGTCCAAACTACATTATTGAGAAAATTTTCATTCTATCGGCTCTTAATTAATATAAACTCACAGTACCTTACCCCTTTTTCTGCGTCAGTCTGTTCTAAATGTTGAATCAAATATATGGCATACGGTTTGTAATTATGCTTTTTCAAGACTGTGTTTATTGAAGATTTCGGAAAACCAGTTTCTCTTTCGGCTTCTCTTAACGATGCTTGTGGATTGGCTCTGAAGAAAGCAATATGGCTATTTCATTTTCTCTATTGTTTTCAAACGGCTTTTTTCTTACTGATTTCGATTTAAAAGATCCGAAGCCAGTGGAATTCTCGATTAATATCTTCAACATATATCTGTTTTTTTTTCTTCCTAGGGCTCGTCCGCGTCTTTGCCGCCCCGACAGCACCGCAGCCTTTGGCTTATTGTGCATGCCCTTTGTCTTTTCTACTCCAGCCGTTCCAAAATCACTGTGCCTTGAACTGGTCTGCACAATAATTGGTAGGGTGAAGTTTTATATTGCTCTGTCTCCGGTCTGAGCTGTCCGTAGATCAGTTGTGTTTTGCAGTCCAGACATTTACACTCGCACAAGATGTGCTGGGCTGATTCATCCCCCTCGCCGCAGAGTCTGCATGCCAGGTCCCCCTCGAACAGTCCCATTTTATACAGGTATTTTTTGACAGTCATGTGTCCCGTCAAGAGTCCTGTTATGTTTCTGAGCTTTCCTCTGCTAAGATTTAGCAGCTCCGCAGCTCTCTTTGGACTGGGTTACCCAATTATTGACTTCCCGTGTTTGAGCCGTGGACAATCTGCCCAGTAATATCTCTGGTTGGCTTGCGCGTATCAAAATATCTTGATACAACTGTATCACACGTTCTAGTTGCAATTTTATTGCATTCTCTATAATAATTAATAGATTTCAGTAGTCTTCATTGGTATAATCCAACCCTGCCATAATAAATTGAAAATTCACAAATATACACAGGAAAATCTCAGGACTATTCTTAGCTAGTTTGGCAGCTCGGTAATAATTTTGGTAATTAATAATAAATGTTTAATAAGGTATTGTAACAAAAATGTTTTCGGATTTGCGTGTAAAAAATGCTTTTTGTGAATAATTATATTTTGGTAGGTGGGTAAATAGCTTGAAGAGGTTCGTTGGCTAGAAAAATCAGACCAGTTTTTCGGGAACATTTCAAGTTTATTTTCGAAAGATTTTTGTACTTTTTCAAACAATAAAGTTATTTTGATGAAATATGGTACATTGTTTCCATATTTGTTGTAGGGTGGCGCATTGAAAACGAAACAGACCGATTTGCGCCCAGAGAAATTTTTTTTAAGAAACGCTGAAACACGTTAATTTTAATATTGAGCGGGACATGTTTTGACATAAAACTCAACTTTGTCACATCAACCCCTTAAGTGTGGTGATAACAACCCTTATATTTTAAATAGGGAACATGGCTCGAGTGTTACTTCATTTGAAAGCTCTTTCTTTTCTGAATTCAGCACAACTCGTTTAAAAATTGTTCACAATTGACGATGCAAAAACGCATTTCACTCATTCCGATAAGAAGTGTGCTGATAGTCAATGTTTTGTTGGTTTGTAAACAAAAAATTGAATATCAGAACATTTCTTATCGGAATGAGAGAATTGCGGTTTATTATTTCAGTTTATCGGTCGGTTTGATACTTAGTTTGGAATTAGTTGCAAAGTTTCGACAAATTGGTTCAGTAGCCAACAAAAAACGGGATCCTGAACGTGAATTTCCGGTTAGAAATGAGACTACTGTGATTGAAGTTTTAGGACAAATTGCTGCAGACCCAACTTTGAGCACGAGAAAATTGGCCACTGTTTCAAATATCAAAAGAAGAACTATTTAGCGAATATTGAAGCATCATAAATTTCACCTGTATAAAATTCATCTTGTACAACAACTGAATGAAGATGATTTTGATCGGCGGCTGGAGTTTTGTGAAGTTATGACTGCACGAATAGCTGATAACGGGAACTTTCTGTTAAATATCTGTCTTCCAGACGAGTGTACGTTTTCATTAAACTCTACACTCAATCGTCATAATTGTCGTTATTGGGCAGATAATAATCCAAGAAATTTTCACGAAGCCCACACTCAAACTCCATAGAAATTGAATGTCTGGACTGGCATTTTTGGAGACCGTTTAATCGGACCAATTTTTCTTGATGGCAATTTGAGTGACGAAGCGTATTTGGAGTTATTAGAAGATATCGTTTACCCTCTACTAATTGACCTTGTTGAACATGATGATCGCTATCAACAAAATCAATTCGTGTTTCAACAAGATGGAGCTCCTCCGCATTTTTCACAACGTGAGATTTTTTGATCAGAGTTTCCAGAGGAATGGATTGGGCGTAGAGGTGCTATTATGTGGCCCCCTAGATCACCGGATTTAACTCCTTTAGACTTCTTTATATGGGGCCATTTAAAGAGTAGAATTTTCGCAACATAACCTGAGTCTCTGGAAGAATTACGACGACGCATTGATAAAGAATGCCGTCTAATAACTCCACAAATGCTCCAGAATGTATGAGCTCGTTTTGAACAAAATTTGTACTTCTGTATGGAAGCTGATGGTCAACAATTTGAACACGTACTTAACTGAATAAACAGTTTTGAACGTTTGGTTTTGTTTTTTAGTTTTTTTAACGAAAAATTGACTAATTAGTGCATTTCTTATCACAATGAATGAAATACGTTCTTGCAATTTCAACTGTGGATAATTTTTAAACGAGATGATAAAACTTCCAAAAAAATTAGTGTGATGAATTCAGAAAAGTAACACCCGACCCATGTTCTCTATTTAAAATATAAGGGTTGTTATCACCACCTTTAAGGGGTTGATGTGACAAAGCTGAGTTTTATGTCAAAACATGTCCCCCTCAATATTAAAATTGACTTGTTTCAGCGTTTCTTAAAAAAAATTCTCTGGACGCAAATCAGTCTGTTTCGTTTTCAATGCGCCAGTTATACTGGTAACCAAATTTGATGCCTACTTTCATTAAAACAAAGAGATATTTTAAATTAAAAACATTTTTATGAAAATTAGCTACTATACCGCATTTGCCGCGCGCATACATTTTTAAAATACACTATATTGCTATAGGAATGTTTTTTTTATAAGGATCCAAATAATGTAGGTCAGTTTTAACCTGGTGACAGAAATCTACATTTCTAATCTAATTATTTACCTTAATTTAATAGAGCCAACAAAAGTAATATTACATTTTAGATATGTACTGCCATTCTACATAAAATTCACGACAAAGGGACACTCGTATTAAATTGTGTGTTTTGTTTGTTAGCTTAACATGCGGAAACTTTCTGGGAACAGAATGTAGTCAAATATATGTTGTTCTTCGGTAATGAGGTTAAAACTGTTTTATTATGTAGCCATGCTGCTTTACGAGGGCACTGGTAACGCCTCAACAATGAATCAATATTTTCAAATTAACCAATTTAGTGATAGGAATCTGCTGGTACAGATGGCTGCCCTCATCGTATGTTTATGTTGCCGTTGCACTGTATCTGGACATGGATCAAGTCTTGGACATCGGAAACAAAAACTTGTCCCGTGATAAGGCTCGCTGCAGTAAAAACTAGCTGAAGCTGAATCGGTATTGCTAAGGTATGTCTACACCACACCTTCAATGCAACGTGAACTAAGAAAGTGTACGTGTATGAAATATTTTAACTAAATTATATTCTTTTTTAAATAGTTACGTACTTAGTTAAAAACCTAGTAATAAAACTTACCAGACAAATTCTAATTCTATCTCGCTTTACTGACCTGGAAAATAAAAATATAAAAAGTTAGGTATAAATCATTCCTAAATTTTGCTACAGTTAAACAAGAAAATAAGTCTTTTGTATAAAATCTGTCTAAAACAAAATAAATGTGATCCACATAATATTTTAGGACCTTTAATAAGAAAAGTTTAGTATAGATCATTCACAAATTTTGCTACACTTAAACAAGAAAATAAGTCCTTTGAATAAAATCAGTATATTTAAACTACAATACAGGTGATCCCCATAATATGTTAGGAGAATTCGGAAATTTATTTTTTGGGGTATTTCTTGCTTTCCATATCAGCTCTAATAAAACTGAATCCAGAAAATCATTCATAGCCTACCATTTTTTGTAATGTAAGAGCAAATATTGAGAATGACAATAATATCAAAGATAAATCCACTCAAGATGTACTTGTCAGTTAATGAATTTATTTGTAAAAAATTAATATCATGTAACTTAAACAAAACATTCGTGTCAAGAAAAGAAGAAAACAAAGAACCAATGAAACAACTAAGAAATACCTAACCTATGCTAAACTAACAATTAATTTAAATGTTCGGAACGCACTCCTCCATTTCCGATACATTTTTTCGCTCTTGAACTAATATCTTCCGTCACTGATTTTATCATTGCAAGACACACAAAATTAATAGCAGTTAAAATACTAAGTTTAAGCTCCTCCTCCTCCTTCCGATGTGACCTTGAATACACTATATATTTTTTATATGTCCCCAGAAAAAATAATTCAAAGGATTGAACTTCGGTGACCTAGCTGACCAATGATCTGGACCACGATTTCCAATCCATAGATCGCCAAATCTATTGCGTAGAAATTCTTCTACAACTCTGCAATTATCTAGTGGCGCCCCATCCTGCTGGAACAAGAACCGCGTCCAGGATTGTATTTCCAAGTTATTTAACAAACTACAGAATTGATTACGTAAAAAATCTCAATATTTCGCACCAGTCAGTGGCCCATCGATAAAGTAAGGTCCCAATATTTTGTCATGCAAAATACCACACCATATATTTACTTTTAATCTATGCTGGTGGCGTGTTTGGTGGGTTAAAAAGGGGTTTGAACTCCAATAATGCGAATTATGTCGCTGTAACAATTCATTATTGGTGAACAAGGGTTCATCGGTCCATATAATTTGTGATGGCAACCCCGGAGTATCTCGTAACTGTCTGTATAACCAAGGACAAAATTCAGTTTATGTTCATAATCTATTGGTTGGTTGGAGGCTTTGTACAATTTCGTTCTTATAGGGGTGCAATCCTGATTTCTTGAGTATTTTACTTACAACTTGTGTAATGTCATATTATCTAGTGGCAGCCTTCGTTGATATGCCTTCGCTGATATTCCTGGGTTGATATGCACCTCAGCTAACACACTAATTGTATTTAAAGTAGACGCCAGATTGTAATTACCTCTTGGTCTATTCGGTCCATGACGTTCTATCCTTTTAAAGATCCTAAAGATCTATCCTTTTAAAGTCCTATCTGGCTGTTGCCATTCTGGGACTAGATCACTGTACTTTTGTGCAGCAAGGATTGAGTTCCTACAACTGCAAATGTAGATATCCTACATGTCTTTTTTTCTCATTGGTAGCCACTCTTGGCATTTCGGATGAAAATTATCACCTTTTTAATTCACTTCCTTAAAACCTAACTTTTTTTCACACTTTTTGTTATGTTAAGCTTATTATTGTTTTTATTTCACACATAGTAATGTTGTCCGTAATCTATCGTGAACAATAACATCACACTTTGGAATCATTAGAAAATATAAGGTTTGTTGTATTATGCAATTGTAGCTGCCAGAAAGCCAGGCCTTCTGAGTTATTAGCTGAAAAAATTGTCAATTCCCGTATTTTAAGTCACTTCACAGTGAGAAAGCACAAACTATCATATATCATTGTAATCATAATTTTATTTTAATTTGGATGACGTAAAAATCGTCGCCCAAAAGAAAAATTAAAGTTGACTATCACGTCTAAAAATCTAGAGGGCCTAGAAAAAAATTGTAAACGGCAGTATATAAGCTCACATATAGTTATACCAAAGTGTAAGATCTCATTTATTTGCCTCCAATATTCAACAAAATATAACAAAAAGAAGAAAACCGAAGTTTTTAGTTTTTCCAGGCTATTCCAGGAACGGCAAAAACTATCCCCGATTTATTTTCAGATTATTAATGAGCCCAATAATGCGCCCCCTTTTTTTTCTTATTGCCGTAGCGCCTTTAGTTGACGAGATCTCAATGGTAATTTTCAAACAATAAGTTATTTTAATAAAATATGGTACATTGCTTCTACTATATATGTTATACCGGTGACCCAATTCATTCCTGCTTGATTAACGAGACATATTTGCTATTAAAAACATTTTTATGAAAATTCACTTCCATAACGCACTTGCTGCGTCTAGATGTTTTATCTGTTCGCATATGTACAGGGTGACGCATTTCTACGGTAAAGCTCAACATAACTGTTATTATACAAGATACCAGAAAAAAATACGTTAATTATAGTGTCTTAAGCTGGATCTTCACACAGAGTGACATATTTACTATTTAAAATATTTAAAGAAAATTCACTTCCATAACGCACTTGCCGCGTCGAGACTTTTTTTATTATTCGATAAAACTGGAAATGTTTAATTTTCTTTTTTTCTTCAAGCAAATACAGAAAGAACTATACTTTTTAACTATGACATTGTTAGGACATTTTTTGATGAGAAATCCAATTCTGTCATCATATTTTCCAAGGCGTTCTTGCTGCAAGAGTTACAATACTTTTTAATTATTCTTATGGGCGCCATATTATGTTTGCGAATTTTTAAAAAGACTTTTTTTTTGAATACAATGCTATATCACACGATACGATCACATCTTATCTGCAATCACAATTTGGGAAAAATCGTTTCTGCGAAGAGTGCTTTGGAAGGGACGCCAATAAATTTGTTTAACGATCTAAATATGGATAGTTCAGCCAAACTTTGATGTTTATAGTATTTCTGTACATTGTCTCTGTGGTACTTTTTTGAAAACCATGAGCTGCAAATGAAGAAAAAGCCTGGACGCAGCAAATGCGTTATGGAATTGAATTTTCATTAAAATGTTTTTAATTACAAATATATCGCTCTAATGCGAGCAGGCATCAATTTGGTTACCGGTATAACCTATATAATAGGAACAATGTACCATATTTTATCGAAATAATTATTTTTCCGAAAATAAAGTTAAATGTTGGTTTCCTAACCAACAAAACTTACGCATCAACTTAACTAAACCGACAGCCAAAGCATCAGAGAAAGGGTCTATTTAAAATGCATTTCCTGTAAATATTTTAGTAAAATGAAAGGCAATGACGGTTGAGTCTGAAACTTAAGAGTTCGCAGAACACTCTTCTTGCAACATTTTCTTTTCACAATCCGTATTTGTTTCACGTTCTTTACCTAAACATTGCCAATTTAAACTTTTTTTGTCCCTAAACTTAGAGACCAAAGTTTTGGTACATGTTCCACTCCAATACAAATACGCGTACCAAATTTGGTTGCCCTCACTTTGTTTTTTCCGGAGATATAAATTTTTTTAGAAAGAAAACACAAAATTTTCCGGGAAAACCTGGTCAACTTTTCCTGGCTAATATATATATATATATATATATATATATATATATATATATATATATATATATATATATATATATATATATATATATATATATATATATATATATACGGATCTCCCCCTTCGTGAATTTTTTTATGATAATTCACTAAAAAAGAAAATTTGAATCACCAACGACTTATGGGCCACTCTGTAATTGTAGAAATATTTTTTTAAGATGTAGCTCAAGACACCCTATAATTAATGTTTACAATTTTTTTTCGTATCTTGCATAATAACGGATACATTAAACTTTAAAGATTTTTTACGAAAATTCGACAAAAATGATACACCATTAACCGATAAACTCTATAGCCAACACTACTGCCAAAGCATCAGAGTAAAGGTCTAATTGAAATAAATTTTCTCGGAATATTTTAGTAAAATGAAGGACAATGACGATTGAAACTAAGACTCCAGGCTTTGTAAAACATTCTTCCTTCCAAATCTCATATTAATTTCAGGTTCATTGCCTAAATATTACCAATTTTGACGTTTTAAATCGCGACTTTGACGTTTTGAGGAAACCCAAATTTATTTTTCTTTAAATGGCTATAACTTTTTTGTCCTTTAACCTACAGAGCTAAATTTTGGTACGTAACTTATCTATAATGATAAACCCGCGTAATTCCGGAGATATAATTTTTTTTCGAAAGAAAACACAACATTTTCCAGGAAAACCTAGGCTGATTTTCCTGGCTAACGAACTTATCCAAGCCACTTGCGAAAGGAAGGTACTCACCAAGTTTTATCAAAATCTGTCCAGTATTTTTTTAGTTATAGGTGTGACATATATATATATATATATATATATATATATATATATATATATATATATATATATATATATATATATATATATATATATATATATATATATATATATAAAGTCTGAAACCGACCTCGGAATTAGGTTCCAGGGGTCCTAAATAGCGCTCATTTGAAGAATTTTTTTAATTTTTTCAAAATTCAAAAGTCGGAATCTCCTCATAACTGAATTTTTTAAAAGAAAATTCACTAAAAAAAGAGATGAAATGATAAAAATCTATTACCAAAATAATAGAAACAATGAACACTATTGGTCACGAGAACATCACCAAAACAGAGAAATGAGAAACGTATACGAGAGAAAAGGTGCGTTTAGGTATAAACGTATCGGCTGGGATCCTCAATGAGCAAATAATAGGGCCCTGCTTTTATGCGGGGAATTAAAAAGGGACTGTTTATTTTGACTTCGTGGAACATGATATCCAGAACTAATTGGAGAACATTCCTTTGAACCAGCCCGGTTTATGGTGCACCGCCTCACAATCTTAGAGCTGCAAGAGACTTACTTGGTGCTAAACTACCAGGCCGATGGATTGGTAACGGTAAGTTCGTCGCAAGATCGCTTTATTGATTTATTAATAAAAAACATCAAAACACAACAAGTTAAAAACATACATTCAGCATCCCATGACCTGACCTGAAAAGCATAAACAGCTACATAAAATATCATAAAGCTGTCCCTCTAAACTGTAACGTAGATATTATTGATCCTATAGTAGCTCAGTAGCATATGATCTCCTTAATTAATTCAACAGTTAAGTTTTACCAGACGTGCGCACGCGTAGCTCACATATATAGTATCAATATACTCAGAGTAAGTAAACGAGAGCCTAAAATAGTACGAAAGTTATATTCTGAGTCAATAAAATAGCTCTAAAGTTCAGAGTTCAACTTCAAGGTAATCAATTCTTAAAAAATATCACAGCTTACTCAAATGCAAAGCAATTATACAAATGTAAAGCATTTATCAAATTACCATAGAGCTTAATCTATTCTGTCTCAATAAAAATTGGCAATTAAAATGTATGAAGGCACTCAGTAAGTGGTGGACGTGCCGCCACCTAGTTGCGGAACCAAGTAGTATGCTGTCACGCCAGCTCCAAATAAAACAAAGTGTTAAAAAATAGAGACTGGATACAGCTAACTAACAATTTAGAAAATTGTCAGCCCTGGCCCATTTCTATCCCAATATAGGGACAAAGTATGTAAGACTCGATGCATTTTTGCAACAATTAGAACGGTCTACGGTTCTAATTGTTGCAAAATGCATCGAGTCTTAAATGTATGAAGGCAGTTAATAAAATTAATAAAATCAATTAAAGTTGTTAAGAATTTAACTTACGTATCAAAAAGGTCTTTATATCACTCTTGTCTACTAGCACTTATCTGAACCAAACTGACTCCCTGTCCGATCTTCCTCGTTCTCCGCATTAAATTATTATTACCAATACTCTGTCCACAACCGTGTCGACCGTTACAGTCTGAGACCCTGCTATTACGACTAATTGCCAGAACGGATTGAACAACCACTACGGAGATGCCATAATGATTTATAAAATCCTTCCCACTAGGACGTTAACTTCAACAGCCATATTACTTAGAGGCCTAAAGATGATGATAATCATATTTTGAACCACCTGCTGCTAAAAGGCCAGTGCAAGGAAACATATATACCCATATAAAATAAGCCTGATACCAGAATAATTGCTTCCTCATACTAAGACAACTTCCACCCAATACTAGGACAACTTCCACCAAATACTGGGACCCTATAAAACAAAACAAAAAGCGAAAGCTACTGATCAAACAAACTGCATAGTTACCATTTTACCTCCTATTTGAGGGCAATTAAATTACTTCCAGGTTGAAATATATAATTAATTCACACGATTACTAGTGCGTGACTTTCTTCCTGACTTTAAGATTCAACAGATCTTTCCTTTCGTACGTGGCGTACCCAAAATGGCGTATTACATCTCCCCTCGCAAGTATTGCTGTCTCTAATCTCTCCAACAAGAACACACGCAATTCCAATTTAAGTGAGATAAATCCCCAACTCTCAGCGTGGACGAAACCTCTGTTTCAACCCCCTTTCTATCACTTACATCACACCCAGTCTTCAGTCACGATCACCTGTTTCCTCGAAGCTTCAACCACACTCTCTACATTTTATCTCTTCTCCCGTCCGCTGTCCAACATTGTTCAGCGCTCCGCGATATATAAATATATATATATATATATATATATATATATATATATATATATATATATATATATATATATATATATATATATCCTCTGCAAAAACTTTCTAAGAATACTGCAATCGGGCCTGTACTGCCATGAGCCCCTCAGGGATCGAACCTGTGACACTTATATTTTTACAAACTGTGAGTCACAAATCTATAGCACGAGTTCTCCCATGTTCCATTGCGTTTTCTGCTGTTTCAAGATAATAAATTCTATTTATTAAACGTAATTTGCAATACAGCTATTAGTATTTGGAAATCAAACACTAGCTAAAAAATATTAGAAAAAACTTCTTGCTTCTCAATGAAATCAATTACATGCATTTTTCAGACGCCCGTCTCCATTACAAAAGCTTCACTATGAAATTAATTATTTAGTAAATTAAAAGTGGCATGTCCGCACGTCATTAATTCGATGTTTTGTAAACTAGTCATGATACTGAGCCATCTCGGTATGTGTTCAGATTTTGGATAACAACACGATGTAATTTGCTTACAATTTGAAGAGGCTGGATCATCCCAAGGTACAACATAAGATAAGATCATATAGGGCAACGAACGTTTAACGTTCCCGACATGTATACACCAAAACAGCCTGCTACGATCTCGCCTATTTTATATATAAATACCTGTGTTGTTACCTATCACATGGAAACATAAAATGGTTGTAAATACTTCAGCAATTTGCATACATATTGTTACTTATCATTGTGATCGCACTTTATTCTAAATGTTATTGATATTTATGGATGTGATTGAATTTAGATTGGACGTGGACGCAAGAAAGCGAAAGATTCCTACATACATAAATACTGAAAACAAGTTCGTTGACGTCGCCGATTTACGTTCAAATAAAAAGCACCAATCTTGTTCAAGAAAATTGTCCCTTCTACAAAAAAGGCACAGGACCTTTCTTCGAGCTAAAATTTGTTTTGGCATTTTATGCAAGCCTAAAATATAACACGACTGTAAAATATAAAATACTATGTTATATACAGCGTGGTCCCAAAGTAATGGTACACAGTGCATCAGTCGATTTCTGGCATCAGGATAATATATGTGTGTGTGTTTTTGTTTCTTTAACCTCGGTCTATTTCTGCGACTATGGCCAATCACCAACACCAGGGATCAGTTTCACCCCACTATCCTGGAAATGTTGTCGAACCACTGGCTTAGCCTCTTTAACGTGCCCAACATCACATGGACACGGGACCGACGCAGACCTTTAACTTGCTCGACACAACCTCGGATGATGGTAATTTTCACAGTATGCATTGAAAAAGTGCAAGAGGAACCCTGATAATGGAACCCGGTAAGATAATATGATTTAGCCAAAAGTTAAAATTGAAAGAGACGATACAGGTAATAATGCTCTATCAACTAGAACACAGAAAAGGAGTATTGCCGATGTAACACCGTCCCGGTCAAATCCTGGCATTTTTTGCTAGCGCGAAAGCCTGTGCATAACTTATGGACAAATAAACCACAGACCATATAACTCAAACTACTGCCAAAGCAAATATATTTTTAAAAGTGCGCAATGTATTAGCAATCTTCATTTCTTTAGGAAGCATGTTATAATACAAGCAGCCAGCATAAGTTATGATTTTTTGTAGGTTATCAATTAGCATTTAGCATCTAGGTAAATGTATATTGCCTGTTGTTCGTATGGAATGACAATAGACGTAACTATTATTATCAGCTTGTTTTTCCTGGTAAAAGTAAAGATCAAAACTCTACATAGATACATCCCTGTCAGTGTGAATATATATATATATATATATATATATATATATATATATATATATATATATATATATATATATATATATATATATATATATATATATATATATATATATATATATATATATATATATTCTTCTGAACCTCGACCAACTTGATTCTCTCCACTGGAGTCCGAAAACCAAGCGAATAGATCATTTTTGTCCTAAAAAATATTTCAGAACCCCCACACAAATATGTTTTAAGCTTATACGCTGTAAACCGAAGTATAATACACCTTGATAAGGGGCACTTCGTTTAACGTGTCTTTAAGCGTCATTGTTAGAAGTTAGCCTTATTTAATTTATTTGAAATATTCTCTATTTGTGACTCGCATGTAAGCCCTGCCTCCAGAGTGCAACACAAACAGCTGGTAGAGGTTGTTGCATTAATATCATGATTATTAAAATTAAACCGGCATTCAATTGATTTTGATACAAGCCTGTAAATTCCAGGCAGATGGTTATATATATATATATATATATATATATATATATATATATATATATATATATATATATATATATATATATATATATATATATATATATATAACATACACAGTATCACGGCATATAGAAAACATGATTTCGGAACGAACATTATTTTTTTTGTCTGTCGGTTTGTCTGCTTGTAGCCACGATAACTTTAGGACGAATTAAGATGTCGTATTCAAATTTGGCATACAGTTAGCATCGGACAAAAGAACGGTTGCGATTGTTTTTTGGTAACATCTCTCCAGGAGTTAGAAGACCAATGGGGATGAAATGGTGAAAATCGACAATTTTTCCTTAAAACTGGAGTAATATAACGTTTGAGGGTTTGTTTATTAGAAAACTTTTAATCTGATCAAACATCTGGTATTATCTGCTGAAAGTAAATTAGGGGTTGAATGTGTAGGGGTGAATTATCGGTGGCAGAAATTTCAATTTTTTTTTCCTAGAACGGCGTAACAATCTCAAAACATGTAGAAAATCTGATTCTAGAACAAAAATTGTTGTGTCTGTCGGTTGGTCGGTCTGTTGGCCTATACGTCTGTCTGTTAGTAGACTCAATAACTTTAGAATGAATTGAGATATCATCTTCAAATTTGGTATCCATCACCTGACAAAGGAACGCTTCGAATTGTTTTTGGGAAAGATCACTTCAGGGGGTAGGGGATAAATGCGGAGTGATTTGGTGAGAAGTGACATTTGTTCGTGAAAACTCGATTCATATAATGTTTCAGAAGTTTATGGGTACAGGAAGACGAATATTTCTTTGTTGTCAAGTCATGGACCCTAAATTCATTTCATGAGAATGTCTTTCTGATAAGAGTAGATTATCAATGATATGTGGAAGTTATGATCCAATTTGCAGCACTATTTGACTTGGATGTTATCTTTCACATATGCTTGTCCATTGCTGGCATATATTATTGTATATTGTATTCTAATTATATTGTGTTACTAACTGACCTGACAGACGTGGTCCTGTCCAAACTTCAATACGTCTAACGGCATTTAAGCACGTATCGAAATAACGAAATAAATCGGAAAAAATCTCGGGACGCAGCAAGTGCGTTATGGTAGTGAATTTTCATAAAAATGTTTTTATTGCAAATATGTGTGTTTTCTTTTTAAGAAAGCAGACATCAATTTTGGTTACCAGTATAACCTATATAGAAAAAGCAGGCATCAAATTTGATTACCAGTATAACATATATAGTAAAAACAATGTGCCATGTTTCATCAAAATAACTTGATTGTTTGAAAACGTACAGAAATTTCCAAAAGTAAACCAAAAGTGTTACTGAAAAAATCCGTTTCTTGGTCAACCTTATAGGTTAATAGCAAATTGAGCTTTTCAAATATGAAGCATTTAATCAAAATTCGCAACCACAACGCACTTGCTGCCTCCAGAATTTCTTAACTTACAAACATGCATTATATTTCGATGGAAAATGCAAAAAAATAAGGCGTTTTCGACAAAAAAAAATATTTGTATCACCAACGACTTATGGACCACCCTGTGATTGTCGCAATAATTTTTTAAGATGTAGCTCAAAACACCGTATAATTAATGTATACAATATTTTTTCATATCTTGTATAATAACGAATATATTGAGCTTTATTGATTTTTTACGAAAATTCGACAAAAATTATATACCATTAAACAATAAACTCTATAGCTAAGGCTACTGCCAAGCATCAGAGAAAGGGTCTATTAGAAATGAATTTTCTGGAAATATTTTAGTAAAATGAAGGAAAATGACGGTTGAAACTAAGAGTTCGGTGTATGTAAAACATTCTTCTTGAGACATTTTCTTTCCATAGCCCGTATTAGATTCAAGTTATTTGCCTAAATGTTGCGAATTTTGACGTTTTCAATTGTCACTTTGACGTTTTGAGGAAACCCCCAATTTATTTTTCTTTAAATGCCCATAACTTTTTTGTCTTTTGACCTACAGAGCTAAATTTTGGTAGGTGGCACACCTATAACGATATAAACCAGCTTACCAAATTTGGTTGCCTTTACTTTGTTAATTTTGGAGATATAAATATTTTGCGAAAGAAAACACAAATTTTTCCGGGAAAACCTCGGCGGATTTTCTTGGCTAACAAAATTATCCAAGCGACTTGCGAAAGGAATGTACTCACCAATTTTGACGTTTAAAATCGCAATTTTGACGTTTTGAGGAAAATCCAAATTTATTTTTCTTTGAATGCCTGTAACTTTTAGTGAATTTTCTTAAAAAAATTCACTAATGAGGAGATCCCGACTTTTGAATTTTGAAAAAATTTCTTCAAATGAGCGCTAATTAGGCCCCCCAGAACCCATATCCGGGGTCAGTTTCAATTTTTATATGTTTATATATATATATATATATATATATATATATATATATATATATATATATATATATATATATATATATATATATATATATATATATATATATATATATATATATATATATATATATATATATATATATATATATATATATATATATATATATATATATATATATATATATATATATATATATATATATATATATATATATGTATCACACCGATAACTCAAAAAATAATGGGCCGATTTTGATAAAATTTGGTGAATACCTTCCTTTTGCAAATGGCTTGGATAAGTTCGTTAGTCAGGAAAATCCGCCCAGGTTTTCCCGGAAAATTTTGGGTTTTCCTTCAAAAAAAATTTATATCTCGAGAATTAACAAAGTAAGGGCAACCAAATTTGGTACGCTTATTATGTCATTATATGTAAGGCGCCCACCAAAATTTAGCTCTGTATGTCAAAAGCCAAAAAAGTTATGGGCATTTAAAGAAAAATAAATTGAGGTTTTCCTCAAAACGTCAAAGTGACAATTTAAAACGTCAAAATTCGCAACATTTAGGCAAAGAACTTGAATCTAATACGGGCTATGGAAAGAAAATGTCTTAAGAAGAATGTTTTACAAACACCGAAGTCTTAGTTTCAACCGTCATTGTCCTTCATTTTACTAAAATATTTCCAGAAAATTCATTTCAAATAGACCCCTTCTCTGATGCTTGGCAGTAGCCTTAGCTATAGAATTTATTGTTTAATGGTATATAATTTTTGTAGAATTTTCGTAAAAAATCAATAAAGCTCAATATATCCGTTATTATACAAGATATGAAAAAATATTGTATACATTAATTATACGGTGTCTTGAGCTACACCTTAAAAAATTATTGCTACCATCACAGGGTGGCCCATAAGTCGTTGGTGATACAAATAATATTTTTTTTGTGGAAAACGCCTTATGTTTTTGCATTTTCCATCGAAATATGTATAATGCATGTTTGTAAGTTAAGAAATTCTGGACGCAGCAAGTGCGCTATGGTAGCGAATTTTGATTAAATGTTTCATATTTGAAAAGCTCAATTTGCTATTAACCTATAAGGTTGACCAAGAAACGGATTTTTTCGGTTACATTTTAAGTTTACTTTCGGAAATTTCTGTACGTTTTCAAACAATAAAGTTATTTTGATGAAACATGGCACATTGTTTTTACTATATATGTTATACTGGTAACCAAATTTGATGCTTGCTTTCTGAAAAAAAAAACACATATTTGCTATTAAAAATATTTTTATGAAAATTCACTACCATAACGCACTTGCTGCGTCTTGGTATAATTTTGTCTTTTGACTTACATAGCTAAATTTTGGTAGGTAGCTTACTTATAAGGATATAAACCAGCGTACCAAATTTGGTTGCCCTTACTTTGTTAATTCCGGAGATATAATTTTTTTTCGAAAGAAAACACAAAATTTTCCGGGAAAACCTGGACCGATTTTCCTGGCTAACGAACTTATCCAAGCCATTTGCAAAAGGAATTTATTCACCAAATTTAATCAAAATCGGCCCATTATTTTTTGAGTTATCGGTGTGATACATATATATATATATATATATATATATATATATATATATATATATATATATATATATATATATATATATATATATATATATATATATATATATATATATATATATATATATATATATATATATATATATATATATATATATATATATATATATATATATATATATATATATATATATATATATATATATATATATATATATATATATATATATATATATATATATATATATATATATATATATATATATATATAAACATATAAAAATTTAAACCGACCCCGGATATGTGTTCTGGGGGGCCTAATTAGCGCTCATTTGAAGAAATTTTTTCAAAATTCAAAAGTCGGGATCTCCTCATTAGTGAATTTTTTTTAAGAAAATTCACTAAAAAGCGAACTTTCAGCTTGTCCAAAATTATCCCATTTTCCGGTCAACTTTTACAATCTCGCTTTCCCCAAAAGGCTTACTCGGACTAATACGAACATTTTAAAAAGTTCGGGACGCAGCAAGTGCGTTATGGTAGTGAATTTTCATTAAAATGTTTTTAGTTGCAAATATGTGTGTGTGTCTTTTTTAAGAAAGCAGGCATCAAATTTGGTTACCAGTATATCCTATATAGTAGAAACAATGTGCCATCTTTCATCAAAATATCTTTATTGTTTGAAAATGTACAAAAGTTTCCGAAAGAAACGTAAAGTGTTCCCGAAAAAACTGGTTTCTTGGTCAACCTTATTGGTTAATAGCAAATTGAGCTATTCAAATTTGAAGCATTTAATGAAGCTTCGCTACCATAACGCACTTGCTGCGTGCCGAATTTCTTTTCTTACAAACATGCATTATATTTTGATTGAAAATGCAAAAATGCAATAACATAAGGCGTGTTCGACAAAAAAGAAAAAAAAAGAAAATTTGGATTACCAACGACCTGTCATTGTATAAATATTTTTTTAAGATGTAGCTCAAGACACCCAATAACTAATGTATACAATATTTTTCTTCGTATCTTGTATAATAACGTATATATTGAGCATCATTGATTTTTTACGAAAATTCGTCAAAAATTATATACCATTACACGATAAATTCTATAGCTAAAACTACTGCCAAAGCGTCTATTTGAAATGAATTTTCTGGAAATATTTTAGTAAAATGAAGGACAATGACGGTTAAGGCTAAGAGGTTGAGGTAAAACATTCCTCTTGAGACATTTTCTTTCCAAAACTTGTATTAGTTTCAGGTTCTTTGCCTAAATGTTGCCAATTTTGACTTTTTAAATCGCGACTTTGACGTTTTGAGGAAAACCCCAATTTATTTGTCTTAAAATGCCTATAACTTTTTTATATCTCAACCTACAGAGCTAAATTTTGGTATGTAACTTACCTATAATAGTGTATACCCGCTTTGCCCTTACTTTGTTGTTTCCGGAGATATAATTTTTTTTCGAAAGAAAACACAAAATTTTCCGGGAAAATCTGGTCCCATTTTCCTGGCTAACGAACTTATCCAAGCCACTTGCAAAAGGAAGGCACCTACCAAATTTTATCAAAATCGATCAATTATTTTTCGAGTTATCGGTACGATATATATATATATATATATATATATATATATATATATATATATATATATATATATATATATATATATATATATATATATATATATATATATATATATATATATATATATACATAAATTATTCACACTGATAACTCAAAAAATAATATGGACGCCGATTTCGATTAAATTTGGCTCATACCTTCTTTTTGTACGTGGCTTGGATATGTTCGGAACACGTTATTGGGAAAAATTTGATGGATTTTGCTTCAGAAAACATTTTTGTTTCCGAAAATTACAAAGCTATGTAAGGCTAGATGTATTCTCACCATAATTAGATGCGCAGACTGGTTTGGCTCTAACTACAGCTCTTCAGTACGGCCAGTAGAATTAGTAAATTACAGCCAGACCACACCTATAGAGTAATACGGCTAAGGTAGCCAACCTCCTAGAACATTGTGAAATGTACGACAGGGTCGCCATTTCGGTGCGGAAGCAGGTAGTATGTTGTCACCACAGCTCCAAATAACACAAAATGTTATAAAATGAGGCTGTGTACAACCAACTAACAATTTCGTAAATTGTCAGCCTTGGCCCATTTCTTCCCTAACATAGGGACAATTTATATAAGGCCGGAAATGTATTGGAAGAAATGGGCCGGGGCTGACAATTTACAAAATTGTTAGTTGATTGTACACAGTCTCTTTTTTATAACATTTTGTGTTATCTGGAGCTGTCGTGACAACATACTATCTGGTGCCGCACCGAGATGGCCACCCTATCGTACATCTCACAATGCCCTAGGAGGTTGGCTCTCTTGGCCGTATTACTTTATAGGTGTGTTCCCGCTGTAATTAGTAGACTGTACCGAAGAGCTGTAATTCGAGCGAAACCGGTCTGCGGTTATAATTATGGTTATAATTATGGTGAGAATACATCTAGCCTTACATAAATCGTCCCTATATTAGGGAAGAAATGGCTGTGGCTGACAATTTACAAAATTGTAGTTGGTTGTACACAGTCTCTATTTTATAACACGGTTATTTGGAGCTGTCGTGACAATGTACTACCTGGTTCCGCACCGAGATAGCGACCGTGTCGTACACCTCACAATGTTCTAATAAAGCCATGGTAACCATATTTGGTACGTGGGTTTATGTTATAAAATGTAATCTATGAACCAAAACTTAGATCTCTATGTTACAAGAAAAAAAATTATAAGCATTTAATTTAAAAATGGTTTGTGTCAGATTATTTCTATAAAAATTCGCTACCATAACGCGCTTGCTGCGTCCAGACTTTTATTTATATAGATTTCTGATGCCATGTATAAAGAGATTTTTTTTTTGCGCATTTAAATAAATATAAATAAATATACACTCCATGATTTTTTGGAAGTTTTCTCGGTCTAATCGCTACATAATGCCCTTCCGGAGAAGGTAATATTGTGTGTCGCGATCCATTTATTATAATGCATTTTCAATACAACGAGTACTTTTAACGTCACAACACATGTTCTTTGCCTACCCACTTGTTGCTGAAATAGAGCAGTGGCCCGGAAATTCGAGAACCATTTAGAATCTAACTTTTGACTCATTCACGCCGAGTCAATGTCTGGCAGACTCTACCGGGGTCAAATTTTCTAATTAACACTAACGGTACGCAGTGATTGATTTGTAAACTCAACAGGTATTTCCAATAACAGCTGTATGAGATGTGGTGAGCTCAGCAACCCCGTTGAAAGCTTATTCATTATTCTTTTGGGGTGACACTGGTATGCGACGTGAGATATTAATTTTACTATAATAAGTATCATCATATTTTACACAAGCTCCTATGCGCTTTTAATAGTATGCAAATTATGAGACTGTTACTTCCTTTTTTCATACATACATTACATCATTGCATGTGTAAAATCTCTTTATTACATACGTACATGACTTCTAATGCACTTTGACTTCTTGTGCGTTAGTCTGTCATATTCTGTTAACCTCGCTGCGTGGTAAAAGATATTACACACGGTTTATTGCTTTACAAAAAGATTATCAAATTATATGTTTTGCATTAAAACGTCTTTGGACCAGACCTAATTTCATAAAGTTATTCTTTTAGCAAATTTTTGTAGAAAAACTATCTAACCAAATCTGTCTATAGGTAAATATATATATATATATATATATATATATATATATATATATATATATATATATATATATATATATATATATATATATATATATATATATATATTTGGAATATTGCACTACACTGTAATCACTTTTAAATATATACTTTATTTGTTTGTTTGCACGTTTGTGATTTCTTATTGGTTTGCGTGGACTGCAGTTTCGAACCGTCCTGGTTCATCATCAGCACGCTACTAGTAGCTACTTCAGTCCACGCAAACCAATAAGAAATCACAAACGTACAGCAAACAGATAAAGTATATATATATATATATATATATATATATATATATATATATATATATATATATATACAGGTGTCCCACGTCGAGTAATGTATTAGATTATCTCCGAAAATATACATTTTTGGGTGCTAAAAATTTGTATACGGGGGTTTCCGAAGATGCCCTATTTAATGGAAATAATTTCCAAAATGGCAGACTTTCGGTTACACCGTAAATATATATAAACATCGTTATTTCAAATAGAACACCCTGTATATTATTGCATTTTTAGAATACTCATCTAATTATAGGTTAAAAGTTATTAGGGTATGCTCTCCCCATCTTCAACTATTTTCGAGTTATGTCAATTTATTTGAGAATTCTGTTCAAGGGGAGGCTGACCTAATGAAGGTGATTTCGTGTCGTGTTAGGATGCTGAAAATTCTTTAATTTGTCAGACACGTTCCAAGGCCATTAGGCTTCGAGATGATTGCGAGTAAAAATTGTTTCGGACACAGGGTGTTTTGTAGGATGCATTATAATTTGGTGTGCTTTAAACTAGAATAACTCGTTTATTTTAAATGGAATACCCTGTATATTATCTTCTCACTGAATAGAGCAGATAATTCTCTTTCAAACGGTATTAGCATTCCCTATATCTAAAATCAATTTTAGTATCCTTTTTTGGACGGTCTCAATTAAAAAGGAGACATTAAAAAGTTACCAACATTATCCATAGTTGGCTTGCTTTATATGTTTATATACAGGGTAGCTATAGTTAATTAATGAAGGTCTATGGGTCCGTGGAATTGGCCACCGCGTTTAACAAATATTACACCGTTCAATGGCTGTCTACGTAGTTCCTCTCTATGTAGTCCCATCAACGAAAAAATGTATAAAATTCCAGTTATCACCACAGAGGATTTGAAGAGTGGCTTTTATACAACTTGATCCGAACAAAATTCAGAGGGCTACAATTACAATTACAACGTTATGGAATCAATTGAAATATGTCTGAGAGTGAATGGAGGTCATTTTAAGCACAATGTGTAGTTGCACCTATGTCTAACTGACTGGTTCTAACAATGTATTTCTCTCCAATAAACTTTTATATTTATAATTATAGTGCCTCTCAATATTATATGTGGTTTTTTTAATGCATTAGATTTGGTTTTTCGCTCATAACTCCGAATCCGCTCAAAATAGGTATACCATGGCTTGATACGTTTGGATGGAGATGTACAGGGTGGGCTGCTAAGAATGGTCTTGGCCATTTCTCAGCAACGGTTCACTGTACAGCTGCAGGAAAAAAACTGTCATAAGAAAAGTTGCAATGATAAATCGCTGGAAATGATTTTCAAGTTCCTAAAATCACCGTTAGAGGGTGCAAGAACCGTCGCTGGTAGGAAAATTACGATATATATCACATTTTCGCCAACTAAGTGGTACTTTTGACACACGTAGAGTTATGGCTGAGCAACGGACGTTGTTTTTTGCCTGGCATTTTTGATATTTTTAAAAATAAAGTGGTGGAGGTGCGTCTAATGTTAATTTGTTCCATTGCTAGTGACTACGGTTTATTTTGAGAGACTTAATGAGTTTGGACTTGCTGAAAAGAACTTTACTTGGTCTACCATTTGCGTCCAGTCCAGGTTCCGCTGTATCTTACATTGACCAAGAGAAGGTGTTGTTTGATAAGTTGCTGTTTTTCTAAAGAAAATCAAATGTAACGGTATATCAATAATAACACAGTAGAATATGCTACAAAACACTAAAGCTACCAGTGAAAACGGCAATTCGATATCATTGCTCTAACGGTAGATATTAGCGATCAAAGTTGGAACTACGAAGTACCACATCTTGATAACAAGGTAGCAACAATAAAATAACAATTAAGGTTCAACAAATAACATTTATTCTACTGATGTAATGAGATAGAAACGTTCCCATAAATAAAAATCAAACAAACTTAAATCAGGGGACCTAGCTGTCCAAGAAAACATACTTCTTTTTCCTATCCATCTGGCGGGAAACGCCTGATCTACGTAATGTCCCACCTTTGAACGATAATGTTCTGGGCAGGCACCGTGTTGAAAAATCATATTGAAACTAGTTGTGAGAGGTATTGTCAATCGCCATCATTCAATGGTGCATTGAAAATGTAGGGTCGAATTATCTGCCCACTGACAATACCACACCAAACGTTAATAGACCAACGGCCCTGATGTTGCACTTTATCAATCCAATGCGGATTCGTCTGTGACCCTTAGTGCATATTGTGCCTATTTAGCGTACCGTTACTGTGAAATGTGGCCTCATCTGACGACAAAATCATTGAAAGCAGTGGTATGGATGCAACCTAAAAGTTTATTATTATTATTATTATCGACTTTAGCCTTAATGACTTTCACACTCTCTTAAAGGTAAACATTCACTCATTCCAGGTATATACGTTGTCAAAGGGCCTGAGCTCAGATTGAGTCCTTTCCAAGTTATCGGGCACTGAACGACAACACGACACATCCTCATTTCCCAGAAATCTCCACACTATGTGGGCAGTTGCAAGTATTACCGCTTTCTGCATAACCTTATAAAGGTGTTCTCCAAGACCCAGTATCCTAAAGTTTTCTTGAAGATTCTTAGGAACCACACCAGTTGACGACATGACTATTGGAATCACTCGGACACTCTCTGCCCTACAATGTATCTTTAATTGTATTTCGAGGCCTCTGTTCTTAACCATCTCCTCGTTCTACTTTTTCTCTAGATTATTAATATTCAGAGTAGCCACACCAATCAGCGTCACGTGCTTGCAGGACTTATCCACTATTATTATATTTGGTCTAATGTGGACAACTCGTTGGTCTGTGAGCACGGTCCGATCCCAGCGTAACCTGTATCCTGAATTCGCTAGAACAGGCTAAGAAGTGTATTCATAGTAATAATTACTAATATTTAAAAGTCACAGTTCTTGATAAAGCATTCTCGCAACTGTGTCGTGCCTCTCTTTATACTCCGTTGCAGAACACGCTTGAAAACCTCCGGTGACGTGCTGAATAGTCTCTGAGGACTGACACCCAAATCTGCATTTGTCATATTGGACCGAATTATCTCCAACTACATACTTATTATTTTTATTATTATTATTGACTTTAGCCTGAACACACTCCCTCAAATGGGAACATTTATTCATCATAGGTGTCTCAGATATCAAAGGGACTGAGCTGAGATGGAGCCCTTTCCAAGTTATACCATGTGTGGAAAGTTCATCTGGGCCGAAAAAGTCAACAGGATATCCAGAGAAATACTAATACAGCCGAAAGTGAATGGTGGTCTAGGACTGATAGATCCTTTAAATAAGTGTAATGCATTACTAATAGCTAGAACGATAAAATCGGTAAAGGACAGTCCCGACATGTTTGAATATTTAGTGCTCTATACTGTGCCCTGGAAACCCACCTTTTTCTGCTCAGGTTCCTCACCAAGCACCAAGCACCACACATTCGCCATATATTTGAGGAGATGACATATCTAGAGATAACTGATTTTCAGATCACTACAAGAAAAATAGTTTATTGGGATATCACGAGAGGGAAAAGAAAAGCAGACACCAGAAATAATCAGCTCTGGAGAAATGTCAATAACCAATACTTGTCACATCAAGAAAAAAGCCTTCTGTACGGTATTGCGCATAATTCATTTACCTCGCAGATTTTTTTACATAAAATTGGCCTCAATAATTCACCAAATTATAGAAGATGTAAATTGTACCCAGACACCTTAGTGCATAGATTAACGTGTGGTAGTGAATGGTTAAAAATAACAGAGTATAGTTTGGAATTTATCAGAGCAGAGACACTTATAGATAACCTGGACCTAAGTTTACTGCTAAGCTTAGATTTTAAATTTGATACATGGCAAAATAATATTGTTGTTATTGTAATTGCCTCCTTAATTAACTATACAATATTTGAATCTGACAACGATGTGAAGTTAAATGTGTTTATTGAGTTACTGAAAGACAGGATAAGACAATATCAACAGATACTGAGATAACAAGAAAAAGGTTAATTCAATAAGTAGGAAAGATTTTTATTTATAGGTTTAAAATGTGGGAATTTACTTTTTGTTTTATTTTGAGAAATATGTACCTTATTTTATTGCAAATAAAGAATTTTATTAAAAAAAGTTATCGGGCAGTGTACGACAACGCGACAATTCTTCATTTCCCAGGAGTCTCCGCACGCTGTATTATTATTATTAACATTACTTTCATTACTATTACACGCCCACTGAATTTTCCTTTCCCATTGACTTTGTGACGACAAGTAATTAAATGTGCATTACTTTAAGCGATAGCTCAACTGTGGTCTCTCAGAATAAATCGAACACTGGTTTGAGTTACTCCTAAAGATATTATACGGTACTCATATGTGGATTGGATTCGACATAGGTCAACACATTGATGACATTCTAATCGCTGCGACCCGTGTAGTTCTTTCTTCTTGCTACATTTTCTTTACATAACCCGTATTAGTTTCAGTCTCTTTGCCTAAATGTTGCGAATTTTGACGTTTTAAATCGCGACTTTGACGTTTTGAGGAAAACCCCATTTTTTTTCTCTAAATGCCTATAACTTGTTTGTCTTTTGACTTACATAGCTAAATTTTGGTAGGTAATTTACTATTAACGATATAAGCCCGGATACCAAATTTGGTGGCCCTCACTTCTTACTTAATTTTCCGAAAGAAAACGCAAAATTTTACCGGTAAAAACAGGGCCACCATTCCTGGCTAACAAAGCTATTCAAGCCAATTGCAAAAGGAAGGTCCTCACCAAATTTGATCAAAATCGACCCATTATTTTTTGAGTTATCTGTGCGATATATATATATATATATATATATATATATATATATATATATATATATATATATATATATATATATATATATATATAGTAATATAAAGAGAAAGGTTGAGGGCAAGGCCGCAAGGAGACAACTGCATACACGTGTTTCAAGCTTATTAGCTATCATCACGACGGTATAGCCAGGTGATGATGGGAACACTCTGGATGAAGAAGCAAAAATACACATTCATCCAGAGTGTTTCCGTCATCACCTGGCTATACCGTACTGATAATAGCTAATAAGCTTGAAACACGTGGATGCGGTTCTCGCCTTGTCCTTAACCTTTCTCCTTGTATAGAATACAGTTATGGCGTGTTAAAAAATCCTGTTATATATATATATATATATATATATATATATATATATATATATATATATATATATATATATATATATATATATATATATAACGCGGGCTATATTTTAAAGAAAGTCACTTTGTACTAAAACTCGATATATTTCGCTCGGGGTCCCGAGCATCTTCAGGAGTGCGCACTGTAACTAATTACAAAAGCAAGGCCAAAGCATCAAAAACATTTAGGACATTCTAACGTAAAAAAAATGGGGTTAGATGTCCATTTTGTTACACGCGAATTTTTCAAAGCTTTTTTAGTTTTTTAACCTTAATGACACTTTTTTATACTTTTTCATGACTTGCTTTGAATGTTTTGAAAGTGGAAAGTGTATAAACATGTAAAAATTTAAACTGACCCCGGATATGGGTTCTAAGGGTCCTAGTTTGCGCTCATTTGAAGAATTTCTTTCAAAATTAAAAAGTCGCGATCTCCTCATTAGTGATTTTTTAAAAGAAAATTCACAAAAAGTAATCAATCTATTTTGAAACTCGGCACCTATCTTACTTTTTCTAATAGCTTGAATGAGTCGTTAGCCAGCCCGATCAGGCCAGTTTAAAAAAACAGTTTAATTTTCTGGAAAAAAATTGTATCTCAAAAAATAACAAATATACTTTGATGAAATTTGATGAACATGTTGCGCTAGTAAAGAAGGCTTTACTATATACGAAAAGTAAATTTTCTAGCTCATTGGCAAATTGAGTTATTAAAAATTGGCTAATACCGCACTTGCTGCGTCCCCAATTTTATTTAATAGGTCCACAATTTGTAAAACCATACGAATTACAGTTGTAGAGACTGCTCATGTATTTAGTACGGAAACGCATGGGTTGGTATGCAACCATATTCCAGGCAGAAACACTAGTTATAACGATGTGTGCACAGATGCTACTGGAGAGGAATTACAGAAGCTAGATGATCTTTATAGCTACTTATAACCAAGCGGTCCTAAATGCACTGGGGACACAGGAATCTAGGACAAATCTAGTACTTAACTGCATTCGCAACCTCAGCCAGCTGGCGGCAAGCAATATCGTCAAGATGATCTGGGCACCTACGCACGCCAATATAAAGGGCAACTAGGTATTAGACCAGCTCGCAAAAAAAGGACGAGGAAGGTCTATAAACGGGCCAGAATGATACTGCGGGGTTGCATATGAAACCGCAAGACATGAAATCAAGACGATGCTGCAACGGTGGCATCTGGAATACTGGAACAAATCTTCTGGGCAAAGACAGGTAAAAGCGCTCCTCAGGGAATCATCCAGTCAAAGAGCAAAAGATCCGCTCAAGCTGAGCAGTTAAAAACTAAAACTATTAACGGAACTGATAACGGGTCACTGTCATATGAAGAAACACCTCTATATATTGGCGATTGAATCAGACCCAATGTGCAGAGGATGTGCAGAAGAGGAGGAAACTTAACTACATATAATGTGCCAGTGCGACGACGCACGGTGCAGGTTACCATGGAACGAAAAGGTAAACCTAGAAACTTTAAAGGCTGCTCACTACAGGATACAACTAGACTTTGTCAAAGAAACAGGCATCCTATACGAATAGGGTAAATTCTGGGACGCAATAAGCCTGAGAGGCCGCGGTACAGGGGATCAAAAGGGTACCACCCCCGTACAACAATAATAATAAATAATAGATAGTAAAATTAATAGTATCGAACGGTTTCACTAAGTTAGGATAATAATAATTAATTAATTGCGAAACAATAACATAATGCATTTTCTTTAGATGAAAATTTTATAAAAACGTATTTTTGGTAGTCACAAAAAGATGTAGGTGGTTAGATGCATTGTCTGCCACACCTGGACACGTTATGGCGTTAGAAAAATCGCAAAGGAGAGAGACAGGCAGCAGAACGATTCATTTCGATAAGGTTCGCTGATTAAAATAATAAAACTACATGACGACATTTTTGTGAACATGTATACTCCGCAACTGATTTATTGAACAAGTTTTCTATATGGAGATAGCGATCGATTATTCTTTCAGAAAATTATAACATTGTGTCGAACTGGTTACAAAGCTGTTATTCAGGTGTTGAAAACTTAATTTTTGTTTTGCGACCATAACGGTTGTTACTTGATATGTTAACGAGCTGCCATACTTTTGAGAAATGATGTAAGAATAAATTTGTGTGACTAGCAAATGTATTAATTTATAAAGCATGAAATGAAGTAATGGCTCTAACAAGCACTATTTTATTTACGTGTAAGGATACCATTTTATTACGCCATCATATAACCTATGAATCTGATATTAAATTTTAGCAAATTTTCCTTGAAAAAATCAACATGTGACGAAAATACGATTTTAACCCTTAGTTACTGAACATGGGTCAAAATGACCCGCGAGAAATTTCAGTTGGCAATTGTACCTTTTCGGTAATTCCCCTATTTATGCGGCTTCTAGTGTTTTCAAATGAGTCGATGTATTTGATCAGTGTGCACTCGGTTGTCCACTAGTGAGTTTGTCAATCGTAACATAAATTCCACAGGGTCCAATTGACCCATCATCGGTGAATAAGTTAGTATTTCAAATTGTTCACCATGGCTTCTGGAGCGGGCTGTTCTCGTACGGTACGTTTTGGTGATGATAATTTCGAAAAGACTGAAATGGGGTGGTTTGATGAAGAAGATAGTGATTGTGATAATGACATAGATGAATCGTTTACAATTGCAAGTAACCACAATACCGATTCTGCATAATCTCATTCAGATTCAAAAGGAGATCATAGTAATATTGAAGGTGACCAACCCTTAGCAAATCGTGACGATCAAGAAGTGGAGAGTGCAAACGAAGACGATCTTGATGAAGATGCTGACACTAGTAATGATGTGGTAAAGTATTATTATGGAAAAAATAGATACAAATAGATACACGACTCCGTCAGCAAGAGCTGGCAGAACAAAACGCCACAATCTTATTATGCATTTACCTGGATTGCGTCCTATGGCTACATCACTTGGTGATAATCCTAAACCTTTGGAAGTTTGGAATATTTTATTTACAGCTAACTTTCTTGGGGAAATAGTTCAATGGACAAACTATAAGTTACGCAGTTGTAGAGAGCGCTATATAATAACAAATCGTTCAGAATTGAGCGATCTCGACCTAGTAGAACTTTCTGCATTTTTTGGGATTGTTGCTATATACGGAGATCTTCACGTCGGGACATGAAAATGTAAAATCTCTATTTGCTTCAGATGGAACGGAGCGAAACATTTTTCGATGCACAATGTCTTACAAAAGGTATATATATATATATATATATATATATATATATATATATATATATATATATATATATATATATATATATATATATATATATATATATATATATATATATATATATATATATATATATATATATATATATATATATATATATATATATATATACCGTGGAAAAGGCAGTTTCACCAGAAGAAAAAAACATCTGTTCCTTCACAAGCTGTAATAAGATTAACAAAGCCTTTATAACACACCAATCTTAACGTCACTGGAGATAATTGGTTTTCATCTTTAGAGTTAGTGGAGCATTTTAGAAAGAGACAAATTACATATGTGAGAACACTTAGAAAAGCAAAAAGGGAAATTGCCATTGAGTTTTTGCCTAACAAAAAGCGGGAAGTAAATTCAAGTCCGCACGGTTTCAATAGAGATACTACACTGCTTTCCTTTGTACCAAAGAAAGGCAAAGCTGTTATATTAGTGTCATCCATGCACCACCATCCTTGCAATGACGATATTAGCGGTAAACCTGAAATAATATCGTACTATAATAATACCAAAGGTGGGGTGGACGCTTTGGACCAGAAATGCTCAAATTATTCTTCAAGCCGACGTACCAATAGATGGCCGATGGCCATTTTTTATACGATGTTGGACATTGCTTCCGCAAATGGATACATATTACACCGTTCCTACAAAAATACGCAAGATATATCAAGGTTTATTTTTATAAAAACCCTAACATACGACCTAGTTGAACCACATATTACATCTCGATATAACAACCCAAAGATACAAAGACATTTGAAAGACCTTATAAGACAAGTGATTGAAGAAACAAATCCGGGAGTGAAATTAGCGAAAAGGGTTTGACGTGCATTGTGTCCCACAAGAAAACCTAAAATCTATGCATTAGATGCAAAAAAAACCATTTGTTTTTAATGTAGTGCGCATATTTGTAAATAATGCATCTGACTTTATTTACCAAGTGCAGAAAATTTTGTTTATTATTTTTATATAAAAATATGCTCATTTTTTAAAATTAAACTACAAATATATATATATATATATATATATATATATATATATATATATATATATATATATATATATATATATATATATATATATATATATATATATTTCTTCCAAATGTAAGGTTAATTTCAATTTACTGTAGTTTTGTTATAATAAATAACCGATTTGAGTTAAACATGTATAATTTTGAAGAATAAACTTTTTTCTTGCATTTGACATGAATTCCGAAAGTGAAAAAGTAAAAAAAAAACTAATTTTTAATAGGTATTTTTGTGGTTGGGTCAGTATGACCCATGCTCAGTAAATATGTAACTATTTGTATTCTCAGAAGCTGAGGGTGAGGATTTTCCAAAAATCTCGTCAAATGAGCAGAAACTAGGATCCGTCTCTGAATCATCATTTTGGGAGACGCGTGCCGCAATATTTGGATACAGTTTTCGTAAAAAAGTGAAACGGGCATGGTGGTACTCTTGAGGTGGCCTGCTTGCTCTCCTAATTGACGCCGTGTGATTTTTTGGACTCGCTTGAAGAATATTCTCTACAAAGACATGCCATTAAATCTGAAAGGCCTAAAAGCTAGAATTACTGACGAAACAAGACGGATTGTGCACCCCAGCTTAATGTAACAAATTCCTTTAAAACGCGAGTTATATTCTATATTGAGAATAATGGACAACATTTTGAACATTTACTTAGTTGACGATTATTATTGCTGTTTCATTTTACTTTTGTTTTGTCAGTAACTTTTCTCCACAATTTTTTTCTTATGGGAAACGATTGAAATTTTATAGTGCCGTTTCGAGAGAGACGGCACTTGTGAATCCACGGGAAAAGTCTACGGCTGTAATAAGTATGGAACGGCTTCACTAAGTTAGGGCAATAACAACCTACGAGATATCCTATTCAAATTGAATTAAGTCTTAAAAGTTTTCATCCAGTCCTAATTGAATTTTTCATACAAAAACATGCAAAAAAATTCATCGGAATTACACAATCTGATCAGATAACAGTGAAATGAAAGAAAAGACTAAAAAAAATTAAAACTGTATAACCTATATAGTAGAAGCAATGTACCATATTTCGTCCAAATGACCTTATTGTTTAAAAATGTACAAACATTTTCCGACAATAAACTTAAAATGTTCCCAAAAAAACTGGTTCCTGGCCAACGAACGTTAGGTTAATAGCAAATTGAGCTATTGAAATTTGAAACTTTAATGAAAATTCGCTACCATAACGCACTTTTTTCTGCCAGTAAAAATTTATCGGTTTCAGGAAAGAACAAGCACTTGTGAAGCTCCGGGAAAAGTCTACGGCTGTATTAAGTTTGGATCGGTTTCACTAAGTTAAGGCAATAACAAACAACCAGATGTTCTATTCAAATTGAAATAAGTCTTAAAAGTTTTCATCTCGTCCTAATTGAATCTGTCATACGAAAACTCGCTAAAAATTCATCGGAATTACACAATCTGATCAGAGAACGGTAAAATGAAATAAGACAAAAAAAATTTTTAAAAAGTTAAGTCACTAACTGATATTAGAACGTGTATTATAGGAG
Organism: Tillus elongatus; assembly: GCA_964006375.1. Classification (NCBI taxonomy): domain Eukaryota; kingdom Metazoa; phylum Arthropoda; class Insecta; order Coleoptera; family Cleridae; genus Tillus; species Tillus elongatus. The sequence continues at coordinate 129,458,540 of OZ023262.1, forward strand.
TCCATTATTAAATCCACACTGCTTCCTTCACCTCTCGGTCATTGTCGACATGGCAGATCTATGTACTAACAGGTATATATTAATTTTCTTGATTTTTAGACCATACAATTTTTGTTTAAAATTGATTTTTTCTCATCTTTTAACGAAATGGAGTAAAATGACGGCTGAGACACAGCTCTTGATTGTCATTTCGAGCCGTATGTTTAACTCACCAAGCGCTAATGTACGACTACCAGAATTGTCAATTTTGACGTTTCAACTTTTTTTAAATCATAGGCTTGTAATTTCTTTGTCTTTTAACCTATACGTCTGGATTTTCGTACAAAGGATACTCTTTATGACAGAAACCAGCGTACCGAATTCGGTTACCATAGATTTTTAATTTTAGGAGATATGAATTTTTTAGGAAGAAAACCCAAAATTTTCCCCGAAAACTTTGTCCGATTTTCCTGGCTAACTAACTTATACAAAAGGAAGGTGTAACAGTATAAATTGGGTAGCTAAACAGCTAGGCTAGTTTGGGTGTATTTGTGGTTCCTCCTCTGCTTTAAACAGAGAATTATTGGCGACGATCATGGTTATTTCTTCTGGCTATCCCTCGTATACTGAATGAAATTGAGATCTTTCGTTAAATCATTTCTCTTTGAACTACCCCTGGTATATCTTGTCGGCTGCCGCGCCTGCGATGTGGCTAAGAACGTTGGTGGTTCGAGAATGGTCCGCATGTTAAGAAAGATAGATGGCTGGGGACGTATAGGATGAAGTGAGAGCCAACGACGGCGCTACTACCTGTCAGGTAGGAAATGCGAATGTTCCGGAAGGTTCGAGAGGGATTTTGTTGGTAGTAGTTGGAGCTAAACGTGGTTCTTTCTGAGAAGCAAGTCGGATATTATTTATCCCCATAGTGGATTAAATTGCACTCAGAAAATATCTACAGTCTTTTGGTGATATCGTAATTTATGTATCTGGTGTTGAAGACTGTAGAGATACCCGTTTGAGGGGATATAAGGACCACTTTGATCTTGTCACGTTGGCTGGAGTTTCGTATGCCCTCTTTGGAGGTAAGAAATCATCATCTCTCGTAACTATAACCCCTGCAGCATTCCGTTACTTATTGTTTTTAGAGTCCTTGTGTTAGGCAGAAATTCTTGTACCGGGTAGAGAAATCCTTGTATTGGGCAGTACCTTTGGCAAATTCACGTATCATAGGAGAATTTTGAGTGGAATAAGTCTCGCATGGAATTTTCATGTACCGAAAGAAGTATGGCTATTGAGTTAAATGGAGTTTTTATGTGCCAGTCAAGAGCAACGATAATTTCCGTCAGCTGTGAAATCTATGGTTTATGAATTAGGATCTCAGTGAGGAGGTCTTCGCTTTCCGTTGTTGCATTGCCTTTCCGTTTGTCGCCTTGTTTCCGTGGTTGCAGTTCCGTACCCTCAAAGGCCCTAGTTTGGTATAGAAATTGTTGGTAATTTTATGGCCAGGATGTTCAAGTAAGAATTTTCCGTTTTGTGATAAAGAGTAGAGTGATAAGAGAGACAATCTTGATAAGCTAAAATTTTAAATATTCACCTCTGTTAAATTTTCTACATCAAAGAATAAGTTTTACTACGATCAAATCAAACTAAATTTATTTTATTTAAACTTCAATAAATGTGGTACAGATTTTTATGAGACCCTTGTTAATATAATTGCTTCACTTTTGATAGTTACCACAGTTTATTATATATGGTTAGCATTAGTTAAGCTTATTGATTATTCTTGGGACTTGATATTTAATCAGGCCACTTAACTTAATTAACGTGTAATTAATTACTATTTGGGGAAATACGTTGTAAGCTTTACGTGTACGAAAAGTGAAATTTTTCCATAGAACAATTATAGTTTTGGAGTACATTCATGCATACTCACTAGATATCTTGATTATGTTGTTATAAGCCATTTCAGTTATATAATAGAGACTCTTTATTTTAGAACAGCTTTTAATAATTTCTTGTATGCCAAAGAAGCGTAATAAAAGCCCTCATTTTATCATCTTATAGGTGTGTTTTGGTTTTGTGTTTTGTTTTCAGGGTTGTTGAGAATACTTAGTGTTATTAGATCATTACCGTTACCTTTACTTGTGGGTCTATGAGACCATACCGTTCTGAGTTCTAGTTTGGTTTACCATATTTATAACTCCCTTGCAGCTTCCTGTGCTCGATTGTGGTTGGCTATAGTTGCCAGTGTGATCCAACAATTCTTGGTTGTGATGGATCTGGGCAAGGAAGTATATTAGTGAAGATCTTAATAGAATATCCGGGAGTGGAGGTTAAACAATCAAGTGGCGCCCCTAGTTAACATCTTATTTTGACCCACGCCCATCTCCACTGTGTAAAAGCTGGCGGCCCTCTAATTTCCCGGTAACCTAGCTTATGCCAATGACAAATTAGGTTTGTGGATAGATTGGGAATTATTTGAGCATTGTCATTTGGTATAAAAGGAAGTGCGTCGCAAAGGTACTCATCAAATTTGATCAAAATCAGCCCATTATTTTTTGAGTTATCGGTGAATATATATATATATATATATATATATATATATATATATATATATATATATATATATATATATATATATATATATATATTTATTTATTTATTTATTTATTCGCACCATCAATACATAAAAAATGTGAAGAACACGTCAACATTAAAAAAACATAAAAACACAGGAATTGCAATTCAAAAAAACTATACAATCACGATATTGATTACCAACAGCTACAACTTGTCAGCTAAAAAATCATCAATATTATAATAGGCCTTTGCCGCCAGAATATTTTTCAGTGTCTTTCTCATCTTTGCAGATGGAAGCGCCTTTATCTGCACCGTCAGTTTGTTGTACACCTTTAGGGACTGCGCCACAACACTATTGTAAACAATACTTTTTGTAGTTTGTGGCGCAATTAACTGATCCTTTAAACGTGCTCTAGTGTTGTATTGATGCTGTTGTTCACAATCTGATAACAAACTCCGGTTTTCCCTAACAAAACACGCACACTCCAATATATACAAACTTGGCAAGGTAAGTATTCTGTTGTCGAGGAATGTTTTCCTACACGAACTCATATAATTCAAATTAAATATGCTGCGGATACATGCCTTCTGGAGCCTAAAGATTCTACCGGCTTCTATGGAATTCCCCCATAATATTAGTCAATATCGAAGCCTTGAGTTCACATATGCGTAGTACGTCTCGAGGCTAGCACTAATACTACTAGAATCGGACAGAACACGCAGAGCACAACTAAAAGTTTACAGTTTACCTACCAGATAGCCAACATGAGCCCTCCAGTTCAACTGAGAATCAAGCTTGAAGCCCAAAAACTTAACATCATCTTGCGTGCTCAGCGATTCTGAGTTGAATTTCAGCGATAACTGGTTACCCCTAAAATAAATGAGATTAAATTTTGTTTTGGTCACATTCAATTGTAAGTCCATTCCATTGCACCACTGTTCCAGAATTCTCAGTGATTGTGATGCCTCATAGATTAGATCACTATCTGAAGTAGCTCGCAAAACCAAAGATGTATCGTCAGCAAACAGGGTTGTCTTATGGGGCAATACTTCAGACAGTTCGTTAATATAATTTTTTCAAAATTCAAAAGTCGGTATCTCCTCATTATTTAATTTTTTAAAAGAAAATTCACTAATTATGATACGGCGTTTTTACCACTAGTCTGAAGTCCCATAAAAATGACAGGGTTTTGCTCTCTGTACCATTATTTTTGGACCTACATGTATATATGGATTTAACTAAACTTGTGAAAAATATCCGTCAAATCGTAACACTTTATATCTAAAGCTAACACTGCCGATGAATTACTGATATATAATCAGTAAACACTAGTTACCTTAAACAATGCAAAAATATAAATAAACAAAATGTTTTAAAAACATTTGGTGTAATCAGTCGGGGAAACACGAAGTTTCAATTGACAGGATCTTCGCTTCGGTAATCAATCAGAGGACAATAATTTCTCGCAAGGTGTTTATCACATTAATCAGTGCTACCAAACGTAACATTATTAATTTATTGTGCCGACGATGTATTTCCTTACAATTTATCTTCGTTAAATTCAAATTGTCGAGTATTTTTCACCCAACAGTAGATGGCATCTTAACAACACATTGTGAAGAGTTGTGAGACTTGTGTCTTTAGATATAAAATAGATAAAATGACTAATGAACATAAGAGGACATCGTTTATTTCCAATTTCAGTCCAGACAACTAGATATAATATTTCAAACAACTTTAACTGGTGTAAAGATATTTTACAGGGATAGCGCAAACTTAAATAATCCGAACGCGGCAGGTGCGATATAGTAGTGAATTTGCATAAGAAATGTACACTATTAGTACGGCATATTACAGACTTAATACTTTAAATCTAAACAGACCTTGACCAGAAATGGTCCTAATATGCGCTCATTCCACAAATGTTTTTCGGAAGTGTTACCATCGATATTTCTCTATTATCATAAAAAAAACTTGTGGACGCAGCAAGTGCGTTATGGTAGTGAATTTTCATAAAAATGTGTTTAATAGCAAACATGTTTTTTTAAGAAAGTAGGCATCAATCTATATAGTAGAAACAATGTGCCATGCTTCCTCAAAATAACTTTATTGTTTGAAAATGTACAAAAATTTCCGAAAGTAAACTTAAATTGTTTCCGAAAAAACTGGTCTCCTGGTCAACCTTATAGGTTAATAGCAAATTGAGCTATTCAAATTTGAAGCATTTAATGAAAATTCGCTACCATAACGCACTTGCTGCGTCCCGAATTTATTTTCTTACAAAGATGTATTATATTTCGATGGAAAATGCACGATTAAAAAAAAAATGTATCACTAACGACTAATGGGCCACCCAGTAATTATGGAAATATTTTTTAAGATGTAGCTCAAGACACCCTATAATTAATGTATACCATTTTTTGTTCGTAACTTGCATAATAACGGATATATTGAGCCTTAAAAATTTTCAAGAAAATTTGACAAAAATGATATACCATTAAACGATAAACTCTATAGCCAACACTACTGCCAAAGCATCAGAGAAAGGGTCTATTTTAAATGAATTTTCTGGGAATATTTTAATTAAATGAAGGACAATGACGATTGAAACTAAGAGTTCAGGGTTTGTAAAGCATTCTTCTTGAGACATTTTCTTTCCATAGCTCATATTAATTTCAGGATCATTGCCTAAATATAACCAATTTTGACATTTTAAATCGCGACTTTGACGTTTTGAGGAAAACCCAAATTTATTTTTCTTTAAATGTCTGTAACTTTTTTGTCCCTTAACCTACAGAGCTAAATTTCGGTAGGTAGCTTATCTATGATGACATTGTTAATTCCGGAGATATAAACTTTTTTCGAATTAAAACTCAACATTTTCCCGGAAAACCTCGTCCGATTTTCCTCACTAACGAACTTGTCCAAGCCATTTACAAAAGGGAGGTATGTGCCAAATTGTATCAAAATCGGCCCATTATTTTTTGAGTTATCGGTGTGACATATATATATATATATATATATATATATATATATATATATATATATATATATATATATATATATATATATATATATATATATATAAACATATAAAAATTGAAACTGACCCCGGATATGGGTTCTAGAGGTCCTAGTTCGCGCTCATTTGCAAAAATGTTTTCAAAATTCGAAAGTCGGGATCTCCCCATTAGTGAATTTTTTCTACGAAAATTCACTAAAAGAGGTAGCCTAAGCTAGTTTAAAAGCATAGTCGACTTTGAAAATGCAAATAATGACATTTCGAGTAATCTGACGATAGCTGTCATTTCAGTTCTTACAATTGATGTCAATTGTTATATTTGGGGTGACATGGAGCACACAAATGACGACATAATGAATTTATTTTATATCCATGGAGAAACTGGTCGAACTGACTTCGAACTTGGCGAGTTCTTAACGACAGATATCCAGAATTGCCAAAGATGACGGAGACGAAATTCCGGAACATTGAAAATAATTCTAAGACTTTTGGAAATGTGATTGCGCCTTGTAATTTGCCAAAACCAAAAACAGCAGATGAAGCTGTGGAGATAAATGTCTTGGAATATTTTAGGATATTCACCAAATTTAATACAGATAATTTTAAATAAACATAAAATGCATGCAAGTTTTTGACCGTTCAAGAATTACATCCGCAGCACCGATTTCATTGGGTGCAATATTGCGAAATGATGCTTGTTGAAATACAAGAAGATCCAAATTTTCTTCACTCAATTATTTGGACAGATGTGTCAAAATTTTTAAAAGAAGGTATTATTAATCAACGTAACTTACACATTTGGTCGCATCAGAATCCATTCGCAATCAAGCCAAAAAATATATAATAATAATAATAATAATAATAATAATAATAATAATAATAATAATAATAATAATAATAATAATAATAATAATAATAATAATAATAATAATAATAATAATAATAATAATAATAATAAATTGTCTTTATTAAAAAGGTACACCCATACAATACAATAGATAATTGTTAAATAATAATAAAAATTAAAAAAAAAACTTTGGATGACTCCATAACAAAGCCCCGGCGAAGTCTAGCCACAGTGGCTACTCCTACTCAACCATTTTTTTTATTTCAACAACACACCACGAGGGCTTACAGCCTACCCAAGCAACAAATTAAGGCATGTTAACCAGCACTCGAGTCCAAATAACCTAACCAAGTTGTAATTTGGTAATAATTAACTAAAATGTTGCCTTGATTGTCATAATGACTACAAATTTGGAAATGCGGCTCCGAACTAGCTTATTTTTGACTATTAAAATTACTCCAAAGTCAGTAACTTACAAATAACTAAATTGGGAAAAAATTGGTTTAATTTTACTCATAAAATATACTTGAATATACTTTTGTGTTTCAATTCCAGAGTTGGTAATTTTTAGGTCGAAGTGTGCCCTAAATTGGACTGAAAATCGACTACCAAGTCCAGATACCTGAAATACCTACTTTAAGGTAATTTATTACGTAATATTAACCTGCAATATGTCTCTGTGGTATAGTAAATTGGAGGTCTTCTTACGAAGTCCAGCTTACATATATATTACCAATTTCATTGCAATACAGCACAGGAAATATTTTGGGCACTGAGCTAACCTAAAATGGCTTTCTGATCGGCTATAAAGTCATAATTACTGCAGAAATGGTCTTCCAAGTCAAATTGCCTACCTTCAAGTTGAAAATACCCATAAAATCTGACTTGAAATAAAAATTGTCCTCAAAGTTCAAAGTGTACAGCAGTGAAATACATTTGTGAATCTTAAAGGTGTGTCAGTTGATAAACTTCATCAACAAAAGTTTATTCTTGTTGTTAATGTGCGTGCACCAGTAACAAATATAGTGTTACAATGCCCCCTTTGAAACCAATAAAAGTTTACAGACATACTACAAACTATTATAGAGTAGTAAAGAATGCTCACAGAAAAATAGTGATAGATGCTGATCATTCAAAGTGGCTTACATCAAATGAAGAACTCATTTTTCAATCCTAAAAAAAGTATGACAACTTTATCGGCCACTACTACTAGGTATATGAAAGTAAAACTGAATTTCAATTCTATGCTGGTATCAAATCAGCACGTTTTCCTCTTCAATATAATACATCCCTTTTCATGTCAAATGGAGTGAAGTATTGGCAACACGGTCAGCTGTCATGTTTATGTTTATTTACTTATTTTATTTTGTTTACATTTTCTATTAATGTTTATATATTATGGAATCAAAGACCAAAAACGCTGTATAATCATTCCTATATGTCTCTCCGCTGTGCACGGATATAAGTAATATATATTTCTATACACGAAAATGTTTCATTTCTAATAAATTCAAACAATATTCGTTTACCATATAGTTGAAATTCCCATAATAGGACAAAATGCCTTCAAGGTTTGGTTAGTTTGCCCTGTCATTAGGAATTGTGACTTATAGGTAAAAAATAGGGCAAAATTAACTTTCAGGTCAATAATGTTAGAAGGGCAGCCATATTAAATTAATTTTGCGGTATCCATCTTGATTGTATTGGAAAATGAAAAATAATATTTTGTTGAATATAGTGTAATCAAATTTTAGTTCGAAAAAAACATTAAATAATGATTGTATACCATGACGACAAGATAGTTTAGTGTTGTTTACATCACCAATCCTCCAAAATCAGAATTTCAAGATATTTGAATAATTTTTTATTTTCACTAATTTTATCTTTTACTAGGGCGCTCAAATTTTATCGAAGTATCATCATCATGTTAACAGAAAAAAACATAACCGCAGTGGATTTTTTCTTTATACAGTGCGATTCACCTTTATCATTCTTGCAAATATTTGAAGTAAGTTCTTTGATCATTCAAGATGTCATTTTTTAACAAAGATGGACAATATCTCTACTACTCTACTGTCTGTTTATACATACATAACCACAGATCCTGCAGAACCGAATAATGTCACATGCGTATGCGTAGTTCGTTGTTAAGAACGTCACAGCACTCGGCGCCTAGATGTCAGATTCAAGTAAAGTGGAGCACATATTTACCAATATATTACGTCCATTGGCCCAATGTTAAGTGAAAATGCCCTAAATATAACTAAAACGCCTTGGTCGAAACGCCTTGCTGGACCTATTATCGACTTCCATATTACTTTGACTTTATTCCCCACATTGGTAATATAAACTTAAATTTTACTTGAAAATGACCTGTGGTGATTTGGTCGTCGACCTATTGGTAGGGCGATTTTACGTCAATTTGACTTTAAATGTTGCTTGGGTAAACACTATCGTACCGTGGGTGTCGACAAGGAGGAAAGAGACAACTTGTTAATTCTGGACTTGAAGCTTTGGAGGTTCGGAGGAGAAGGAAAAACATGTGCCGGCAAGGAGTTCTACAACTTGGAAGTCCTCGGGACAAAATAGTGGGCATAACAAGATGTTCTGCAGAAATTATTCCCAATAGATTTAGCAAGAGTCCAGAAGCGTTTGCTGTCGTTGAAGCTTGAGAGGATTTTGTTTTTGATGTGGTTACTAAACGAGTTTTTTGCCTCAGAAAGACTGGGATTGTGTAGAAGCGTTTTGTGAGCTTTGACCTTTTCAAGTCTGGCCTTGTCACATGATTTAGAGAACCAGGGCTTTTGAGTGGCTGAAGAGGTTTTTTGTGTACGTGGAATAAATAATTCCATGCCAGCTTGGATAATTTCGGTGACGTTTTGTGAGATATCGGAGGGGTCAGGATGAGAGAAGTAGACAGACGCCCATGGAATTGAGGAAAAGTATTTCCGCATTCCGTCCCAGTTCGCGGAGTTGTAGTGCCAAACGATACGTGGGTGTGATGACTGTGTGACCTAGGGTTGCATTGCGCAGGAAGCAGTGACCATGCCGTGGTCTGAGCGACCACGTGGGGCGGTGACTGATGTCTTATACACCCATCGAACCCCTATCCACAGCAGAAATAATATCATCTACAATACAAATGAGGGCAGTGGCCGTGGAAATCCCCGCCTAAATTTACACTGACTGTCCGGTAAGAAGTTGTTAATACTAAAATAATTATACATTTGGTCATAGAAGCTTCCCTCAAATATTTTTGACAATACCGGAAGAACACTGAACACACGTAAATCAGAAAATGCCAACGGATCGTTTTTCTTAGGCAGGGGAGTTCCCACCTTCCAAGCTTTATGAAGATAACTTTTCTCAATGCAGCTGTTCAACAAGCTTTAACGCTTTTACAATTTTAATATACCATCAACCAGTTTTCTATTCCATTTAGGATCAAAATTCAAAAGGTGCTAGATATGTTGAAATTTTAAGAAACCAGCTTCCAAATTTTCTGGAAACTATCCCTTTGGCTGACTGGGCAAATTGCTGGTATGATAAGATGGTGCTCCAGGCCACTGTACCGTTGCAGTGGATCATGAACTAAGCCAAATGGTTCAAGACAAATAGATTGGGCAACTAGGACCTTGCTTGTATCCATCAAGATCCCCAGATTTATCTTGACTTTTATTTATGGAGAAAAGTTAAAGCGAAGGTGTATGAAACTCCTATTGACACCCGCGAAGAATTACAAGTTCGTGTAATATTAGCAATCAATAATTTAGTCCCCTTATAAATTAAAAGAGCGGCAGTAAAAAGTGTCGAAAGACGGTTAAGTGAGTGCTTAGAAGGTCATGGTGGTTATCTGGAAAATTTGTTATAAGAGGCAATGAAAATTATTTGCATTTCTAAAGTCCACTATGTTTTAAATTAGCTTAGGCTACCTCTCCTGGTCTAGAATTCGTGATCAGGCCAAACCAATTTAAATCCTTAATTGCAACTAACTCAAAAAGTTGAACAGTTAGGTATAGGGAATGCTAGCGCAAGTCATTGTAGAGTTTTTTCCATCTAACAAGCTTATAACATACAGGATGTTCCATTTCAAAAAAAGTGACTTTTTGGCACTTTTGTGTTGGCCCCCTTCATTTTTTTGGCCGCCCTCTCAATGATTTTCAAAATTAAATCTAAAAAAGAGAAAGAACTTAAATGCTTTGACTGCTGATTGCAACATTTTTTTTGTTCTATCTTTATTAGTTTCACTGTTACAAATTTTCTTAAAAGTGAGTATTTTTGTCAGTTTTGACATAAAACATTTTTCTCTCCAAAAGTTGACGCGCTAGGTTAGTGGTATGTCCCATAAAGTCAACCTAAAATTCAACACAGAACCACAAAAAATAAAGAAAAAAATCGAGACGCAGCAAGTGGGTTATAGTAGTGCATTTTCATAAAAATGTTTTTAACAGCAAATATGTGTTTTTTTTTTTAAGAAAGCAGGCACCAGATTTGGTTACCAGTATAACATATATAGTAAAAACAATGTACCATATTTCAACAAAATAACTGTATTGTTTGAAAATGTACAAAACTTTCCGAAAGTAAACTTAAAGTGTTCCCGAATAAACTGGTTTCTTGGTCAACCTTATAGGTTAATAGCAAATTGAGCTATTCAAATTTGAAGAATTTCATAAAAATTCGCTACCATAACGCACTTTCTGCGTCCCGAATTTCTTTTCTTACAAACAGGCATTATATTTCGAAGGAAAGTGCAAAAATGCAATATTATAAGGCGTGTTTGATTAGAAAAAAAGAAAATTTGTATCACCAACGACTTATGGGCCACCTGTGTAGAAAAATTTTTAAGATGTAGGTCAAAATACTCTATAATCAATGTATATTTTTTTCGTATCTTGTATAATAACGGATATATTGAGCGATATTGATTTTTTACGAAAATTCGACAAAAATTATATACCATTTAACGATAAACTCTATAGCTAAGACTACTGCTAAAGCATTAGAGAGAGGGTCTATTTGAAATGAATTTTTTGGAAATATTTTAGTAAAATGAAGGACAATGACTGTAAAACTTTCTATTTGAGACAGTTTCTTTCCATAACTCGTATTAGTTCCAGGTTCTTTGTCTAAATGTTGCCAATTCTGACGTTTTAAATCGCGACTTTGACGTTTTGTCTTTTGATTTACAGAGCTTAATTTTGGTAGGAATTTACATAATGATATAAACCCGTGTACCAAATTTGGTTGCCCTTACTTTGTTACTTCCGGAGTTATCTATTTTTTTTTTAAGGTAAACACAAAATTATCCGGGAAAACCTGTGCCGATTTTCCTGGCTAACGAACTTATCCAAGCCACTTGCAAAAGGAAGGTATTCACCAAATTTAATCAAAATCGGCCCATTATTTTTTAAGTTATCGGTGTGATACATACATACATATATATATATATATATATATATATATATATATATATATATATATATATATATATATATATATATATATATATATATATATATATATATATATATATATATATATATATATATATATATATATATATATATATATATATATATATATATATTGTTACGTTTTCTCCGGGTTCTGGATAAGTGAGACTTTAAATTTTAACAAAACAACTTTATTTACACTCTAAATATGGATACAATAAAATTTCTAGAATGTCTCTCTCACAAAACACTTCATTTACTGGCCTTACAATTACTACTCTCAACAAAAGTCACTAATCTGGTACTACAGTCACTACTCTCTTAACACTTTACACTGCTTCTTCAAGTCACTACCACATTCTCTTACTGAACTCAACTGACTCGGGCTGGCTTGCTCTCGCTTTTATATACTCGCCGTACCTTCCCCTCCTTTCTAGAGAGTTCCATTCCAGAACGTTCCAGGACCTTCTTTTACTAGAAGGTTCTGTGAATACAGATCGGTCCCGTGTGTATACAGGGGGATGTGTATACAGGATGATCCAAATGTGGTCACCACTCCTATTTTACACAAGAGGTGTTTCTCGAACTATAAGATCTCTCTGCGTATACAGGGTGTAAGGGTTCTCTGCGTATATAGGGTGTATATACAGGGTGTTCGGAATGTGCAGACCTCAGTTATCCGTTCCGACGGGGTACAAGTTGGTAACTTCGTTATTTCTGGTCCTAGAGGGTTGAGACTTCGCCTGAGGGGGGTCACCCCAGGCACCCCCAGGGGGGGTGGGGAGGCGGTGTTGCCAGATTGTACAAAAATTCCCAGATGTTGGGGAAATTCTGGAGATGTGGCAACACCGCACCTACGTCTATTGAAGTGCTTTGTAACACTGCCCCCCTCCTTAAGACTGTTCGTCCCGAACAGTATTTACCGGCCGCCAACTTGGGGGTTCGTTGCCCCGATAGGGACTCAACCTCTCTATGTGAACAACTTTGGGTTTAGTTCTTGGAGACAGCTGGATTCTGTAGACTAGGTCGTTAATTTTCTTAGTCACCAAGTATGGCCCTTCCCATGGTTTCTGAAGTTTGGGACTGAGGCCCTTTCTCCTTGTTGGTTGGTACAGCCACACTGCATCACCTTCCTTGAATGTATGGGGTGTTGCTCTGCGATCCAAGCGCATCTTCATCCGGTCACTGCTTAAGAGGAGCCTATCTCTGACACATCTGTGTATAGTGCGCAGTTTTCCTTCTAGGTCGGCGACATACTCAGGTAACGTAGCTAGGTCCGCTATGTCCTCGTTCGGTGGTGGTCTCGTCATGTCGATTGGTAACCGCATCTCTCTGCCGGTCAACATCATGGATGGAGTGTAGCCGGTAGATTCATGCTGAGAGCTTCTGTAAGCTAAGAGGAACAGAGGTATCAGCTTGTCCCAGGTTCTCTGATTCTCGTCGACAAACATAGCAAGATACTGATTGATGGTCCTGTTATGCCGTTCTACCATGCCGTCTGATTGAGGGTGGAGTGGCGTTGTTCTCGTTTTCTTTATGCCTAGCAAGTCCATTAGGCTTTTCCAGACCTCTGACTCGAAATTCCGGCCCTGGTCGGTGTGAATCTCCAAGGGTACGCCATGCCGTGATATGACATTTTCCATCAGGGCTTCTGCTACGGTCGTTGCCTCTTGGTTGGGGATCGGCGCAACTTCAGGCCATTTCGAGAAGTAGTCCATCGCCACCATTATGTATCTGTTCCCAGACTCTGTGATGGGAAAAGGTCCTGCGATGTCTACGGCAACTCTCTCCCACGGTGTACCTGAGATGTACTGCATCATTTTTCCTCTGGATCGGGTCTTTGGTCCTTTCTTTGAAGCACATTGGTCACACCTTTTGCACCATTCTTCCACGCTTCTTCGGCAGTTTATCCAATAGAAGCGGTCTCTCACTCTGGCAAGAGTCCTGTTGACCCCAAAGTGGCCTCCACTTCTACTATTGTGTAACTCTTGAAGAACACTGTCTATGCACTCACTTGGCACAACGGTCTGGTATATACAGTCTCTACCATCGGCAGTTTCCCATTTTCGAGTGATCAAGTCATTCTTTAGACACAAGGAGTCCCATTGTAGCCAGTAGCCTTTAACCTCCGCCCCAAACCGGGACACATCGTGCCACTCAGGTCTTTTCCCCTTTTGTAGCCATTCTCTAATATTTTTCAAGTCTGGATCTGTCTTCTGTGCGTCTCTGATGTATTCAAGATTTACGTCTAGATCGGTGTTATTCTCCTGTCCTGCCACCAGTTGTTTGATCTGATGAGTTACTTTGTCGATCTCTTTGTTCTCTTGTCGCTCGCAAAATTTACATTCATGCACTGAACATGGTCTTCTTGACAGGCTGTCTGCATTGGCGTGACTTCTTCCTCTTCGATGTTCAATCCGGAAGTCGTAGCTCTGCAGTTTCTCTATCCATCGGGCTATCTGTCCTTCGGGATTTCTAAAGTTCAGAAGCCATTGCAGAGCAGAGTGATTCGACCTCACGCGGAATGTTCTTCCGTACAGGAAGCTGTGGAAATGTTCGATGGATCTTACAACTGCCAGCAGTTCTTTCCGGGTTACACAGTAATTTCTTTCTGCTTTTCCGAACGTTTTGCTGAAGTAGCCTATCACAACTTCTTCTCCGGCTTGGAGCTGTGAGAGTACTGCCCCAATGCCATACTGGGAAGCATCGGTGTCCAGTATAAACAGTCCTTCGTCCTGAGGATAAGCCAGCACAGGAGCAGTGAGAAGACGATGTTTGAGCTCTCTAAAAGACTCTTGGCAATCTGGTGACCAGATGAACTCGGCCTTATTTTCAGTCAGGCTATGCAGAGGTTTCGCAATGCTGCTGAAGTACTTCACAAAGCGTCGGTAATAGCTGCAAAGTCCCAGAAAACTTCTGACCTCATGTTTGTTCTTCGGCACAGGCCAGTCTCTTACTGCCTTTATTTTCTCTGGATCAGTTTCTATCCCTTTCTCAGAAACGACATGTCCGAGGAAACTCACTTTCTTCTGGAAGAGGACGCATTTCTTGGGATTGAGTTGCAGATTGGCACCTCTCAGCCTGGAGAAAACCTGCTTCAGATTCGACAGGTGTTCATCGAAAGTCCTTCCAATCACCATGACATCGTCGAGATACACCAGGCATGTTTCCCATGTAAGTCCTCTCAGCACTAACTCCATTAGTCGCTCGAAGGTGGCAGGAGCATTACATAAGCCGAATGGCATGACCTTGAATTGGTACAACCCATTCCCGGTTGAAAAAGCAGTCTTCTCCTTATCGTCTTTATGGAGTTCTACTTGCCAGTAGCCACTTTTCAGGTCTAATGTAGAGAACCACTTTGATCCGGCCAAAGTGTTCAAAGTGTCGTCGATCCGGGGCAGGGGATAACTGTCTTTCTTGGTGACATCATTCAGCTTCCTATAGTCCACGCAAAATCTCATAGTGCCGTCTTTCTTGGTGACCAAAACTACTGGGGACGACCAAGGACTATTAGACTCCTCAATCACACCATCTTCCAGCATTTCGTTAACCATCGCCTTGATTTCTGATTGCTTGGCAAAAGGCAGTCTTCTCGGCGGCTGTCTAATTGGTCTTGCGTCGCCAGTATTAATTCTGTGTTGCACTAGACTCGTACGACCTGTGATTTTATCTTGAGCGAAAATATCGGCCTCCTCCAATACGAACTTCAGGGCCATTTCCATCTCCATGTCGTTCAATTGGCCCCAAGAATTCTTGAACCGCTCTACCATTTCTACTGGCAGTCTTCTGTCTAATGCCGTGGGTGTCACCTTTCTTGACAACGTCACTCGGTCAATGGGCTCGCAAGTGGCGATAACCTCACCTTTCTTCAATGTGACCCTGTTAGTTTGCACGTTAGCCACTCTTATGGGTATTGTCCTCTTCGGGTCTACTAAGCATCGTGCGACGAGGGCACCATCATGTCTATCTTTTAGGGGCTCCGCTATGAGAGCAGACATACCATCAAGTTTCTTCTCTAGTCTGGCTCTGACAATCTTCTCACTGTTACCAGGAATCCGCGTATCCTCGTCGACAATAAGTCTCACCCTGGGATTAGCTTCGCCTGCTGTTGGAGATAAATACAACTCTTCGTTACCGATTTTCAAGATCTTATTCTGGAAGTCTACTGACAGGACATCGAAATCTTCCATTAAATCCAGGCCCAGAATAAATTCGTCGACGATTTCTGCGACGACAGCCCTTACCTGTAGCTCAGTACTGCCCAGCCTAATGAAAACAGTGGCCTCTCCATGCACAGGTATCCTATCTCCTTTTGCCGTCTCCAACACAGGCTGTTTGTTGGTCGTGAGTGCGGATCTGTTTGGCAACATGTCTGGACGTACAACGGATCTAGTAGCACCAGTATCGATGGTGAAACTGCATTGTCTTCCGTCTATGCTGCCAGGTATAACGAGGCTCTCGTGGTAGCGTCGGATAGTGGAGACCTTTACTTTGGGGCCTTGGGACTCGCACGCCAGCTGCCGCCCCCTTACACTGGCGTCAGGTCGTTTCCCTGACGCCGCTCACTGTTGGTGTATTCTTGTCTTCTGCGAGCCACCTGTTGGGTTTGTGGGCACTGTCTACTTATGTGCCCTTTCCTACCACACTTGTAACATTCTATGTCTGACCAATCTGCTTTCGTCCTACGTGCCCCAACCGGTACAGTGAGCTTGCTTATGGCTTCTTTTATCATTTTCATTTCTTGCCTTAGTTCCGCTGTCGTGTCTGCAAATTCCTCTATCTCCTTCACCTCGCGCAGCCTGTTGCGGCGAGGTTGAGATGCATTCTTCGCTGCTTCAAATTCCAAGCCATAAATTACGCAGTCCGTAAGTGTTTTCAACCTTCCGAGCCTTAAAGCTTGTTGCATTTCATTATCAAGTACCCCATCGATGAAGGTCTGGACGGTTATCTGGTTGACAAATTCTTCTGGGGCTTGGGGATATGCCAGTCGCACAAGTTTCTCCACTTCGGCACTAAATTCTTGCAGCGTCTCATTTGGCTTCTGGACCCTTGACTTTAGTTGTGTCTGGTAGACCTGGCTCATGTACTTGTTACCATATCTCAAATCTAGGGCCTGTATCACTGTTAAGTAGTTTTGCTGTTTCGACTCCGGGATGTTCTGGAGGATTTCTAGGGCTTTACCTCGAAGCGAGAGAATTAGAGCAGTTGCTGCCTGTTGTTCGCTCCACCCATTGCTGAGAGCTGCCGCCTCAAACTGCCTCCTGTACATGGGCCACGATGTTTCTCCGTCAAAAGTCGGCGGCTTCAAGGTTCCATGAGGCTGCTGCACGATTGGCATATCTTCTTCCGGACGATTTTGAGCTGAGGACATTCCAGTAACTCCTCTTGGTTGAGTTCTATCAGTTTGGCCCATCACCTGTTCTGTCAGTTCTCTATGTCTGACTTCTGTGCCTTTCATCATCATCTTCATTTGTTCTTTCAACCCTTCAACTTCTTCCCATCGTTTATTCAAATCCTCTGTTACATTATCTACTTTCCTGTCCACATTTTCTATTTTCTTGTCCACGTTTTCTATTTGTTCGTTGATCTGTTCAATTTCTTCTTTTACATCGACTCTTATATTGTGGAACATACTTCGGAGCTCTTCTTTATCTTCTTGTCGCCTCTGTTCCTCCTCTTGCCGTCTTCTCTCGTCTTCTTCGCGCCGTCTTCTTTCATCTTCTTGTCGCCGTTGTTCGTCTTCTTCGCGCCGTCTTCTTTCATCTTCTTGTCGCCGTTGTTCGTCTTCTTCGCGTTGCCTCTTGAGGTCTTCTTTATCTTCTTGCCGCCGTCGTTCGTCTTCTTCGCGCCGTCTTCTTTCTTCTTCTTGTCGTCGTTGTTCGTCTTCTTCGCGTTGCCTCTTGAGGTCTTCTTTATCTTCTTGCCGCCGTCGTTCGTCTTCTTCGCGCCGTCTTCTTTCTTCTTCTTGTCGTCGTTGTTCGTCTCCTTCGCGTTGCTTTTTCAGTAAGTCCATCAACTCTTTGATTTCAGCCATCTTGTCGTAGTCAGTCGATCTGGTGTTTACCATTTACAGCTAGCTTGCTTGTTCACTTCTTCACTCACTTATCCCACACTTCTGACACCAAATTGTTACGTTTTCTCCGGGTTCTGGATAAGTGAGACTTTAAATTTTAACAAAACAACTTTATTTACACTCTAAATATGGATACAATAAAATTTCTAGAATGTCTCTCTCACAAAACACTTCATTTACTGGCCTTACAATTACTACTCTCAACAAAAGTCACTAATCTGGTACTACAGTCACTACTCTCTTAACACTTTACACTGCTTCTTCAAGTCACTACCACATTCTCTTACTGAACTCAACTGACTCGGGCTGGCTTGCTCTCGCTTTTATATACTCGCCGTACCTTCCCCTCCTTTCTAGAGAGTTCCATTCCAGAACGTTCCAGGACCTTCTTTTACTAGAAGGTTCTGTGAATACAGATCGGTCCCGTGTGTATACAGGGGGATGTGTATACAGGATGATCCAAATGTGGTCACCACTCCTATTTTACACAAGAGGTGTTTCTCGAACTATAAGATCTCTCTGCGTATACAGGGTGTAAGGGTTCTCTGCGTATATAGGGTGTATATACAGGGTGTTCGGAATGTGCAGACCTCAGTTATCCGTTCCGACGGGGTACAAGTTGGTAACTTCGTTATTTCTGGTCCTAGAGGGTTGAGACTTCGCCTGAGGGGGGTCACCCCAGGCACCCCCAGGGGGGGTGGGGAGGCGGTGTTGCCAGATTGTACAAAAATTCCCAGATGTTGGGGAAATTCTGGAGATGTGGCAACACCGCACCTACGTCTATTGAAGTGCTTTGTAACAATATATATATATATATATATATATATATATATATATATATATATATATATATATATATATATATATATATATAAAAAGAAAGAGATTTTATTCAAAACCCAAATGTCGATATCTCCTCATTTTCGGATTTTTTTTTAGGAAGATTCGCTAAAAAAGGCGAAACCGGATAAAAGGAAGAAAACAAGCGATTGGGAAGCCAAAGACGAAGTCTATACATCTGTATTTAGGAGATGGTTGATTAAATTTAACACAAAAATTATAAGCGACCGCCGAATGCTGTATCGTCTTTATTGGATTATTAGTGAATTTTCTTAGAAAAAATTTCTTCAAATGAGCGCGATCTAGGACCCCTAGAACATATATCCGGGGTCAGTTTCAATTTTTATATGTTTATATATATATATATATATATATATATATATATATATATATATATATATATATATATATATATATATATATATATATATATATATATATATATATATATATATATATATATATATATATATATATATATATATATATATATCACACCGATAACTCAAAAAATCATGGACCGATTTTGATAAAATTTAGCATGTGCCTTCCTTTTGTAAGTGGCTTGGATAACTTCGTTAGCCAGGAAAATCGGACCAGGTTTTCCAGGAAAATTTTGGGTTTTCTTTCGAAAAAAAATTTTATCTCAAAAAATAGGAAAGCTATGGTAACCAAATTTGGTACGTAAGTTTACGACATTAAAAGGAAACTATATACCAAAATCTATATTTCTATTTTAAAAGAAAAAAAGTTATAAAAAAATATTTCGTGCCAGATCATTTCTATGAAAATTCACTACCATAACGCACTTGCTGCATCCAGACTTTTTTATTGTAAAATTGAATAAAAGTTGAATTTATTCCAATTTACAAACTTATACTGTATATTACGGACCCTATATATTATGACAAGACGTCATTCCTTTATACGTAAGAAACATAAGAAGGTTTTATGAAATTAATAGCATAATTATTGATAATGACTTGGCATAATTCTGTGGTAAAAATTCTAACGTAATTGAATTTAACTGAAAAATGTTGTAATTGATGGACAACCGTTACTAAACAAATACAAATAATCATCAAGAAAACTATCATCGATTCCTGATTAAACTAATGAACTTAAACCGGAAAGAATGCCATTGGCCACGAACTTAAATAGTCGATTCACTGTCCATCCTTGTTAAACGCGTACAAACGAATTAATTAATTTGAATGCATGCATATCGCATAATATTTCGAACAGCATGACTTGGAACAGTTAATTTAATCGATTGTAATGTGGATAAAAGTGTTATAGATAGAGGTTTGACATGCGGTTGAAGGTGAGAGTTCCGGATGCCGATAAGAATAACCTTGGCATTTATTATGAAAGCGCTATGCTGCGTTGTGTGCAAATATTCGCAATGCCCGCTGTTATTATTAACCGTAAACCACATGCTTATTTAATAAAATAAAATAATTATTACTTAGTGGCTATTGATCTGCTTAAGGCGAGTCACATTAACGCGATAATATTGTAACAATTACTAGTTTATTGTATGG
Source organism: Tillus elongatus (assembly GCA_964006375.1). Classification (NCBI taxonomy): domain Eukaryota; kingdom Metazoa; phylum Arthropoda; class Insecta; order Coleoptera; family Cleridae; genus Tillus; species Tillus elongatus. The sequence goes on from OZ023262.1 coordinate 129,478,882, forward strand.
AAGGAATAAAAATAATAATAATAAAGCACAGTATTTCTACAGAGCTAATACATGTATACCACTACTTTAACTAAAAAAATATATAATGGTGATGTAAGCACCCCAAAGCTAATACGGCAAAGTGAAGAATAATAAAGGAATCTTTGGAATCTAAAAAAATCCATCTAGTGGGTTTACATCATCTTATCCAAACAAAATTCTGATGCAACAAAGGCGTTATGACTGCAGAGCTTCAAACGTTTTGACAAATTTTAATTACAAAATTTTCTATCAATATCTTAATTGGCAAATGGCAAAAACCTTACAGATGCATCCAGGGTAACTAATTTAAAATAAAATCTGGCTTTTTAGTGAATTTTCGTTAAAAAAATTCACTAATGAGGAGATCTCGACTTTTTAATTTTGACAAAATTTCTTCAAATGAGCGCTAATTAGGCCCCCTAGAACACATATCCGGGGTCAGTTTCGATTTTTATATGTTTATATATATATATATATATATATATATATATATATATATATATATATATATATATATATATATATATATATATATATATATATATATATATATATATGTGTATCACACCGATAACTCAAAAAATAATGGGCCGATTCGGACTAAATTTGGTGAATACCTTCCTTTTGCAAGTGGCTTGGATAAGTTCGTTAGCCAGGAAAATCAGCCGAGGTTTTCCCGGAAAATTTTGTTATCCTTCAAAAAAAAATTATATCTCCAGAAATAACAAAGTAAGGGTAACCAAATTTTGTACGCGTGTTTGTATTATAAATAGCGAACCATGTACCAAAATCTAGGTTCCTAGGTTTAAAGATAAAAAAGTTACAGGTAGTTAAAGAAAAAAAATTTGGAGTTTTTCTCAAAACGTCAAACTCACAATTTTAAACGTCAAAATTGGCAAGGTTTAGGCAAAGAACGTGAAACAAATATGGTAGTCGGGTTTATATCGCCAAGGGAAATTCTGTTCCAAAATTTAGCTATATTGGTCAAAAGACAAAAAAGTTACAGGCATTAAAAAAAAATTGGGGTTTTCCTCAAAACGTCAAAGTCGTGATTTAAGACGTCAAAATTGGCAACATTAAGGCATAGAACTTGAATCTAATACGGGCTATGGAAAGAAAATGTCTCAAGAAGAATATTTTACAAACCCTGAAGTCTTAGTTTCAATCATCATTGTCCTTCATTTTACTAAAATTTTTCAAGAAAATTCATTTCAAATAGACCCTTTCTCTGATACTTGGCAGTATTCTTAGCTATAGAGTTTATCGTTTAATGGTATCTAATTTTTGTCGAATTTGCCTAAAAAATCAATAAGGCTCAATATATCCGTTATTATACAAGATATGAAAAAAAATGGTATACATTAATTATAGGGTGTGTTGAGGTACATCTTAAACACTTTTTACTACAATCACAGGTGGCCCATAAGTCGTTGATGATACAATTCTCTTTTTTTAGTCGAACACGCCTTATGTTATTGCATTTTTGCATTTTCCATCGAAATATAATGCATGTTTGTAGGAAAAGAAATTCTGGATGCAGCAAGTGCGTTATGGTAGGGAATTTTGATTAAATGCTTCATATTTAAAAAGATCAATTTGCTATTAACCTATAAGGTTGACCAAGAAACGGACTTTTTCGAGAAGTTTATTTTCGGAAATTTTTGGACGTTTTCAAACAATAAAGTTATTTTGATGAAACATGGCACATTGTTTTTACTATACAGGTTATACTGGTAACCAAATTTGATGCCTGCTTTCTTTAAAAAAAACATATTTGCTATTAAATTTTTTTAATGAAAATTCATTACCATAACGCTCTTGCTGCGTCCATAATTTATTAGTTCTTGATTAAATCAAATTTAGTGTTAAGGTATTTGTATTTTTAGTAAATTTTCATAGAACAATTGTACTAATAAGGTAATCCCGACTTTTGAATTTTCAAAATATATCTTCAAATGAGCGAGAACTACGCTCACTAGAACCCATAACCGAGGTCTGTTTTGATTTATATATATATATATATATATATATATATATATATATATATATATATATATATATATATATATATATATATATATATATATATATATATTGCACATTTTGGCATCTTCGTCTGAACAATTATATTACAAATTTTATTGTTTACACGCACAAGTCTTGTTTTTATGCATATAGCGTAGTATAATGGCATCCTTAGAAGTGAAAATTTCCCTCGTACATTCAATCCCCCTGGGACAGTTGCAACCTCCAAATTTTTAAATAGCAAGTAGGGGCTTGTGATACATGATTTGAAAAACTCTCCATTCTCTATTTAAAAATGATATGGTTTTAAAATTTACCACAAAAGAAAACATCTGATTGATGAACTTTACTACAACACACTACAAAATAATAACTAATCGCGTTTAGTTTTTAATAGTGAGAAAGCAATCTTTAAAAAAACATGAAAAGTTATCAACTTTCTTTACAGTTGGAAATGTTAGTTTTGTTTAAAACGCCTTAGCAACTTTCACTGTGATTTTTCCTTCATGACAGTAGTTGTCAGTTATTAACTGCAATTCAGAGACATGGTTTATATAACAGAAATGCAAAAATAACAATTCTGCAGATGATTGGCTACGGAGATAAAACACGATCACAGATCGCAGTTTCTCGCCTATTTAAAAAAAATCCCGATTTGCCGCCTATTGCCCACGGGACAATTAGTAAAATTAAAAACGAATTTCGCCAGGTTGGTTATGTAAGGCAGTTACAAAAAGAAAACTGCTAATGTACTCAGTAATTATACTAAATTGGATGTAATGCCTGAGTTTGGAAAACACTCACATACTTCGAATCGACAAGAATCCACAACATTGGATGTTAGCCATTTATTGTTTATTAGAATATTAGATAAAATAAAATGCATTCTTATAAATTGATACAAACTCCGGAGTTAATGGAAGACAACTTTGATACAGAAACGCCTTTTTACGAATAAGGGATGGCAATGTTAGATAACAGTTTTATTCAATTAAAGCCTGTTTTGTTTCCTGATGAGTGCAGCTTGGCAGTTCACGGCCATGCTAATCGTCAAAATTGTCGCTACTGGTTTTAAGAAAGTCCACAATGTATAAGAGAAGAACATACGCAATACCCTAAAAAGCAACTTGTCACCCTGTCTAACTAAAACAAGAATACATAAATAATAGAAAGATAATTGCTCTTTTAGATTTTCAATCAAATTTCATGTTAGACATACACGAAAAACAGTTATTAACTGTAAATATTAGTGAAATTAGTCATAAGTGGCGCCCTTTATAAGCATTGTAATATTGGCAACACGTGTCTTATTCGTTGCCTAAAAAAACACAACCTCAAACATTTTCTAGTTCCTAACCTACATATTTTCAGAATAATAAAAAACAATTAAAATTTGAAGTGTCAATACCCCGTATTTCCGAAACTATCAACTTTCGAATAAGGCATGTTTGCTCCAATGGTCACAATTTGACGTGTAGTATGTTCAGTTTTCGGATTTCCCATTGTTAATTAATCGCCCTATATAAGGGCTAATCCTGTCTTGAAAAGCGCATATATGCACACTGCGAACGAAGCAACTTTTTTTTTAATATTTCAACAACACACCACGAGGGCTCACAGCCTAAATACTATCGTACCGTGTCTACAAAGAGGAAAGAGACAACTTGTTAATTCGGGACTTGAAGGTTTGGGGGTTCGGAGGAGAAGGAAAAACATGTGCCGGCAAGGAATTCCACAACTTAGAAGTCCTCGGGACAAAAGGGCGATAAGAAATTCTATGCCTGGTGACCTGGACAGTAAAAGGGTGCATTCGCTCTGTTACCCTGGTAGATCTGTTGGGGGAAGCAGGTGGAGGAACTCTGGAAGAAAGCTCCTCTGAGCAGTGCCCGTGCAGATATCTATAAAAAAAGAGAGAGATAGAGAGAGAGAGAGAGAGGTCACCAACGGCACGTCGGTGGGCAAGGGATAGCAGCCTTTGTGTGAGGGTAGGGTCACCGATGAGACGTATATAGCTCTCTTCTGAATGGAGTCCAGGATAGCGAGTGTAGAAGCGGCTGCGGCACCCCAGATGTGGTAGCAGTATTCGAGATTTGGCCTTATCTGTGAACTATATAAGGTATAGCGATTAGCTGGTGAAAAGTATTTGCGAGCCCGGAAGAGGAAACCTAATTTCTTAGCAGCCGCTTCTGCAATTGATGTGACATGTTGGTGCCAATTGAGATTTCGATCCACAGAAATGCCAACAAGTGAAAAGGACTCATTACTTTGAATAATTTGGTTGTTCATTGTCATGGCTCTAGGGATGGTCTAGCGGAGTTGGATTGTACATGATTTCTACTTCCCCAGTCTAATATTTTTTGGAGATCCACAAAGACAGAACCCTCCATGAGTCTGCGATCCTCATCTAATTGGGCTAAAGAGGTAGGCTTAGAATATTGTATATTTGAGTGGAGGGTGCTGTCGTCCGCGTAACTGTGAACTGGGTTGGATGTGGTAGAGAGGTCATTGATGTGGAGAAGAAACAAAGTAGATGCTAAAGCTGAACCTTTAGGGACTCATGCATCAATTGGATACAGTTTAGAGGAATGGCCATCCACGACAACAGACATGCTCCGGTTGGAGAAATAATTTGCTGTCCAGGTACAGAGTTTTGGTGGTAAGCCACAGACAGCAACACTGCGTACCAGACCTAGTCGAATGCTTTGGATATGTCTAGAGCGACAATCTGGGATTCACCGTGTAGTTCCGTAGACTTGTTCCAAGAATGGGTGACAAAGGAAAGAGGATCAGCAGTTGATCTCCGCTGACGGAATCCTGCCTGTCGTCGATTAGACTGTGCTTTTCAAGAAAGTTGAGTAATTCGGTGTTTATATATTTTTCCATGACTTTAGAGACGACTGAAAGGAGATAAATACGCCTGTAGTTGCTAGGAAGCGCTTTGGGTCATTTCTTGAGGACGGGTTGTACTCGAGTAGTTTTCCAATTACTAGGGAATATGCCTCTATAGTAAGATGTCTGAAACAGACAAGTCAGGACAGGAGCAAGTTCTGGTGCACATTTTTTGAGAACAATTGCTGGGATCTCGTCAAGGCCAGAGGCTTATCTGGTAGTAAGAGAAGAGAGCATCTTTCGTACCTTTTTAGTTTTGAAAATGATGTCCGTCATTTTATGCGCGACATTATGATTGTTGGTGGTTGAACATTTAAAGGTGGGTTGAGAGTAGAATTGCCGGCGAACAACGTGGCAAAAAGTTCAGCCTTGCCCAGGGCGGTAGAAACAATTTCATCCCCTGAAACAAGAGGTGGGAACGTGCTCTTGCAGAAATTGCAAGAAAAACGTAACTGCAAGCCAACTGAAAGAGTGTTTCAAAAGATCTGTGAGATCGAAAGCCAATCATTGTTTCGGTTGTGTACAATCAAGCTTACAATGGTCGAAGAAATTTCTTTGCTGCCTCCGTACATTAAATAAGGTGTTTGACTCAGTTCCACATGAATGGTTTATAATTGTGGTGAAGATGTATAAAATCGATACCAATATGCTGAGGTTCCTAGAACACACAATGTCCACCTATGGAGCAAACATTTAGTTACGGGCACAAAAGAGCGATAACATCGTAACCAGCACGATACCAATCAGAAGAGGTATATTTCAAGTTGACACGCTAAGTCTATTGTGGTTCTGCCTCGCATTGAATCCACTATTAAACCACCTGATATACAAGATATGGTAAAAAGCAACGACAGGGAGCAAATAAAGCTAAGTCATCTGCTGTATATGGATGGCAAATGTGGCATCTTGTCTAGTCAAAAGCAAGATACAATCAGGTGTATACGAAATGCAGAATGGTCAGCAAATTGCCTCAATGGATGAAGAAGAGTGTTATAGATACCTGGGGATATAGCAAGCAAGGAAAATAAAACACTCAGTAAGAAAGACCGATCTGATAAATAAGTTGACGAAACAAGTGAAGCAGGTGGTGTGAGAACATCACAACGGGAAGAACCTGAGTTAAGCTCTAATACAAATGCATGTTCTGCACTTTGCTATCCATTTGAGGTTTTGAATCAAAGTAAAACGGATATCGAAAATTTACAACGGAAGATGCCAACACTTATAACAAATCCAAAAAGCATCACCCCCGTAGTCCCATGAAACGAGTAACCCTACCTAGACACTAAGGTGAAAGAGGATTGTTGGATATTGGCAAACAGTTCGACGAACTTATACTGAAACTGGGTACATATTTGCTTTGACAGCCGTTTGCTTCCGAACTGCATCGTTCTATATGCGAGGCACATAATTCAACACAGCTACAATTAGGGAAAAGCGAAATATAAAGTCACAATCGGGCTGATCAAGACAAGCTGTACTCTTGAATGCAGAACCTCTCCATGAGCGACATCTGAGCGAGAATTCCGAGGCACATGTGGACAAATCGGCATCGAACTACTGGTTGGTGTCCAATCAGATGTTTCTAGAGACATGGTTTTTTGATGGCCATACAAGATCAGGTCCTTTCGATAAGAAACTACTTGAAGTATATACTTGCAGATCATTCGGTACAAGATGACATATGCAGATGTGGATGCCAGTCGTCAGACATTATCCAGCACGTCACCGTAGAATGTCAAGCGTTTTCTGCCACAGAATATAAAGAGGAACATGACGCAGTCGCAAAAATACTTAGCAAAATTTTGCTCTGAAAATGGGACTTATAAATCTGTGTAAGGTGCTTTAACATAGATACACCCCTGAACCTGTTATAGAGATCTCCAGATACAGGTTGTACTGGGATCGGACCGTGTTAATCAATCAACAAGTTGATTACAACAGACAAGATACAATGATAGTGGATAAGTCCGGCAAACAGGTGACGCTGATTGATGTGGAGACAAAGTATATCAAGAAGGTCATCAAGTACACATACCTCAAAATGCAAGTAAAAAGCCAGTCAAGGGCAGATAGTGTCCGAGCGATACCGATAGTCATGTCCTCGACTGGTGTGGTTCCTAAGAACATTTGAGGGGACATTAAGAAACTGGGCCTTGGAGAGCACCTTTACAAGGTTATACAGAAAACGTTATTACTTGCAATTGCCCACGCAGTGCAGAGATTTCTGGGAAATGAGGATATCCCGTGTTGTCGTTTAGGTCCCGACAACTTGGAAGAATCTGAGCTCAATTCCTTTGGTACCTGAGATACCTGGGATAAGTGAATGTTCCTCTTTGAGGGAGTGTGAAAATTCATCTTCATAAAAATAATAATACTAATAATAATAATAATAATAATAATAATAATAATAATAATAATAATAATAATAATAATAATAATAATAATAATAATAATAATAATAATAATAATAATAATAATAATAATAATAATAATAATAATAATAATAATAATAATAATAATAATAATAATAATAATAATAATAATAATAATAATAATAATAATAATAATATCTCTCATAATAATAATAGTAAACAACACAATACCCATTGCAAAATTTAACGAAAACCATCATAAAAGTAAGCTAACATATAAAGTTCAGACACAGCATAATAATGATTGTGCTTCAGATAGATATCGACGTGTTGGAAAACTTTTTAATTGCAAACTTAGTTTTATTTTGATTTATTCGCATGTGCAACAGTCTCACTGTCTCATTAAAATTAGTGCGACGCCAAAGCAAATAAAAGTTGAGGATTCTAAGGGAACAATATTTCTTTGAAGCTGTTGATTGCATTTAACAGTTAATTAAAATGGCTTGAAGCTTCAAGTATCGTGAAATATTAATGGGAGGGGTTATTTAGTGATCACGCGAACGTCTGCACTACCACACGATCCTTTGTCGCAATCCATACGCCCCTGGTTATACACAAGATGAGCGTCTGCCTCATTGTTGCCAATACAAAACTAGTTTGTATACCAGGGCTGCCAATAGCGCAACGAGAGTTCTAAAATACCCGCTTTTTTCCAAAATTTGTCTTATTTTTGTTTACTACGTAATTTTTTATAAATCCAGCGTCATAAGCACATTCATTTGCATTATCAATAACTTTCTTGTAATTTTAACACCAAAATTAATTTTATTGCAACAGCATTTTTACCATCAATAAACCTCACTGAATAAATGAATCATTCTCAAAATCAGCTCAACCCTTTTTTGGAAATGGCGTCAACAAATATTTTTTTACACGAAGTAAGCGCCTCATATGGGTTCAAGCCTGTCAAAATTTGGTAAGACGTTGGTCCACGCCTTATTAGCCTTGGAAAAAGAAAAAATGGATTTTATGTCACTTAGTTTTCTTATATAAATAAGACGGGGGGTTTTTCTTCCCCTTGTGCATGCATACAACTACCTTCAAAGCACAATGCACAAGAACAATTTTTTGGGGGCACCCACCAAGAAAGTTACGGGGTCAATATGGATGTTGTGCGGGGTAGACGGGGTTTAAAGGAGGTATTGCAGCAAAATGTTAATAAGGCATGTTCTGCAAGTCTCACTGAGTGGTTTTTTAGCATTTCCGCTCATATTTCCAGCACAAACGCAATCCAGCAACACTGGATAGAGTAAATTAGGACTGGAAGGATAAACTAAAAATCATGAGAAATGGGTATTTCAAAATTTGCAGGTATTAAATAAAACTATTGATTACCGTATTTTTTACCAAACTGATAAAATTAAATTTTATAAAATGTTTTCTTTATTATCAGAAGTTGTGAAAATTTAAGATGTTTATACATGAAATGTTTAACTACATGAAATCTCTGAAGATTTGGCAACCTCGGCAAGAAACAGCTACATCTTGACATCTTGCAATGATTGTAACTTTCATTGTTAAGATTTTTATCTACGACTTATTTAAAGAGCCTAGCAGGACAGGTAACGTCATCTGTCTTTATCCAACATTGCAGGTAATGCATTACAGCATTTAAAGTGATGTCGAGCATTATTTTATTATTAATTTCGAACAACTTAATTTTTCTTTGATCAAAAGACTTAAAAATTGGTACGCGACCACGTCTATCTAAGTTCTTTTAAGTTGAAAATTTTCGTTTCAATCACTTAAACAATTTGAAAAATATTGCGTTTTAAAAAAAATCTTTTAATTTTTGTTAATATAAATTGGGCGTTAGGATCTCATGAACGAACTCATACAATTTACAAAATAAGGGTAATTCCCAAATTTCGTCCAAATAAGTCAAGTATTTTTGAGTTATCGGTTGGATACGTTAATACATACATACATACACACACACACACGTATATATATATATATATATATATATATATATATATATATATATATATATATATATATATATATATATATATATATATATATAACATTTTAACTGACCCTGGATATAGGTTCCAGTAGCCCTGAAGAAATTTTCCAAAAGTCTCACCATCGATGCCTCTTTATTAGTGAATTTTCTTAATGAAAATTCACTAAAAGTGGATATAGATGACCTTGAATGTCAGAGGTAAGGTGGCCGAAAAGCGGACACCTCAAGAGTGATATATGTCAGAATAATATACAGTGGAAGAGAATGCTCGGGATGGAATGTAGTCACAATCTCATAACGTCCCACTATACCTAAAAAGTAAGGAATACCTAGCATGTTAGAGTGTAGAATACTAATGGTAACGATTGAAGCAAGGCCCAGACTTTCGCCGCAACAAATGTATTTTCAGACGTCAAAAAGCGAGGAGAAAGAATTGGAAGATGTGTGTTTTAAAATGAAATACATGTTTAAAAAATGGGAAAATAGGACCAGATAATTAAACAAAATTGGCACAGTAATTGCGTTATGGTAGCAAATTTTCATTGTTAATGAAACGCAGGAAATTTAGTTGTTTATTCATGACTTGGGTAACCATGTATCACATGAATCATGGTATACGATTATAAATGTAGACATTTCAAAAAACTAGACATCTAGGCATTAGAATTGTTATACAAACACTGAAGCAGAAGGCATGCCCTTAACTTCTGAAACATAAAACACAGAGTTTTCCATTTGAAAAAATTGAGTTACTGCAGTTTGCTTTTTTAAAATTCATCCACTATTTGAGAGCACCTGTATATGGTATATCGATTTTTTCGCCGATAAAAATAAATGAAAACCCCCCTGAGTGCGCCGTTTGCATGGGACTCCGCTATTTATTCGTCAAAACGCCACATCATTACTTTAGATATGTGCAAAACAATTGAAATAACTAGAAAGCGGTAAGGCAACATCAAATTTTTTCTTACAAACATGTATTATAACTAGGTGGCAAATTCAAAAATGCAATAATATAAGGAGGGTTCCATTAAAAAATAAATCTTTGTATCACCAACGACTTATGTGCCAGCCTGTGAGTTTCAAAATAACCTTATAAGATGCAGCTCAAGACACCCTATAATTTTTTTTCTCGTATCCTGTATAATCACGGATATATTGGGCTTTGGCGTTGAAATGTGATACTCTGTATATTATAAACATATGAAAACTAGAACTAACCCCGGATATGGGTTCGAGTGGGCCTAGTTCGTCCTCATTTAGAGAAATCTTTCCAAAATTCAAAAGTCATCGTTTCCCTTTTTTCACGAAAATTCGCTAAAATTTATAGACTATTAAACCACAAGTCTATAACTGAAACTACCGCCAAAGCATCAGAGAAAAAGTCTATTCGAAATGAATTTTATTCGATCATTTTAGTAAAGTGAAAGACCGTGACGCTTGAAGCAGACACTTAAGGCTTGGTAAAACACACTTCTTACGACATTTCTTCTACATAACCCGCATTAGTTTCTTTATCTAAAAATCTTTATCTACAAATTGCCAGTTTTGAAATTTCAAATCGCGACTCGCGAGATTTTGTCACCCACACAAAATATTTTGATTTTGTGCCATTTTAGGATCACGAGTGGCACCCAAATTTTCTTTAAATGCTTACAATATTTTTTCTTTCGACTTAGATATCTAAATTTTGGTATACGGTTTACTTTTTATAATCTAGACCAGCGTACTAAAGTTGGTTGCCATAGCGTTTTTACTTTTGAAGATGCAAAAATTTTTCTAAAGAAAACCCAGAAAAAAATTTGGTACGTGCTTTATTCTTTGTACAACCTACCGACGCGGACGTACCAAATTTCATCAAAATAACTTATTTCCAAAGACACAAACTGGTTAGGTTTCTCTGGCTAACGAACTTGCAAGGAAGGTATATGCCATATTTAATCCAAATCATCATCATAAATATTAAAACTGACCCTGTATATGGAGTTTAGAAGGGATTTTTTTTTGAAAATTCATCCTCATTAACGATTTGTTCCTACTAAAATTAACTATGAGGAAAAAAATCATAATAAAATTATATTAGTGACATTTAAATTAGTATTACATACAAATTTCCAGTTTCACAAAGCTCGGTTAAATATCTAACGGCCGGTCAAGGCTTGAGACGGCCAATCGCAGAATATGATTCGGGTTTTTGCCATGACAACCCAATATTTTGAAGCTGTGATTGGTTGTATTAATTCTTGATTAATCAACCGGTCGTTAAATGTTTAATCGAGCTTTATGAAACTGGGCATAAGAGTAATTATGTTTTCCAGGACCAGGCACCTTTGATCCCCTGGTACATTATTTTAAAGATTGCAGAAAAATATTGAAAAATAGAGGCAAAATGTTCTGGCTGGCAACAATGAAGAGAACGTGCGCCGCCAGTTGATGCAAACTGGAGAAACTTATTTTCAACATTGTTCAGAACATCTTAAATTAGAACTCTATCATAGAAAGGTGGGCGCTGCAAACCAATTAGCTTTTGGTATAACTCTTTAGCAACCTGAGGCATTTCACAACAAACAAAAATTGATATCCAATTTAGCAAATAATCACTTGGTTGTAAATTCTTTATATGCAAATATAATTATTGATAATTGGTTTTACTACCCAAATTAAAGTAGTTTTTTTTTTCTAAGACAACGCCGAACATATACAGTTGCTAAAGCATGGTTTTAGTATTTGGTTGTATTAAAAATGAAGAAATTCTACTTCTTCTCACTTCTTTTAGTAGATTTTGATAAAGATATTTTTAGGGTTATTTTAATTTCGTTAGTGTATTCTATAAAATAAACATCAACCGAAAAGATGGCACCTCATTCAAACAAATTGAATGTCTACAAATTCCGCTCTTTCGAAGGGGCGTAAATCCGTCTGTTTTATGTGTCATGTGATATTGGGCACGTTGAATTTCCCGATTTGGCAAGATTTCTAGCGCGGTGTGTTGAAATTACTTCCCATCATCGGTCTTTGGTCATTGCAGCTAAAATACACCAATAAAAACTAGTGGGTGAACATAAAAATCTACGTAAAATAAATAAGTTATAAGCATTAAAACGAATTGGTAGCACTGGAGGTCAAAGCAGGATAGAAAACCAAAATATTATATGTGGTCTACAAGATTTATTAAATATTACAGAGGAAGATAAGATCTTTCCTGCAAAAAAAAAAACGCAAGAAGTATAAAACCTATACATTTGTCTCTCTAACAAATTACTTGAAACGTAAAAATTGGTAATTTTAAACAAAAATCTTAAAACGAATGCGGCTTATGGAGAACAAATATTACAAAAAATGTATTTTACAAGGTCATAACTTTCTCTTTAAACAGCTATTAAACTGAGATATTTCTAGAAAATTTATTTGAAATAGACCCCGGCCGCGATATTTTGGCAGCGGCTTTAGGTGTCGAGTTTGTGATTTAAAAGTGTTTATAACTTGAACCTGTCCGTATAAGATGCTTCTTCCCTTGCCATAGTAAGATAATCGGCATCAGTGAATTCTGCCGGTCTGGCCTCGTCTCCCTCAAACCTGTCTTCCAGCTCCCGATTGTACTCAGAGGGATGTGCCCGCTTGATGTGCTGCCTCACGCCAATATAGCACTTAAAGAGGGAGGAACACAGCGGACATACGTTGTCATTGCTAGCAGGAGGACCCCGGCAGCGGAGTCTCCTGATATGGGTCTGCATACCTGCTTTTTTGGCGAAAGGCTTGCCGCAAATATAGATTACCATCGCAAGCTAATGGTTTCGCTTAAAGTGAAAGTAGTTTTGGTGGAGGGAAATGACCACCTTTTTGAATGAACGGGCGGAACTTCACTACCTTCGTTTAAAAGACCCACTGGAAGCAGTCGGTTGCCACAGTCTGTTTGCACTAAGGATAATTAAGTGGTTTAAAGTGGCGGAAATTGGGCAAACAGTTAAGTTACCAGAGCTCCAAGTCGAAGGAGTTTGCTGTGAATTACCTAAAAAATATTAAAACCACTTAGCACGCCCTTGACGTTTTCCAGCTACACCGTTGCCCGGTTCCACCACGGGGAGGTGTCAGAGGACGATTTATGGCTCCTTTTTCGCTTACTAATTCAAGCGACTCAGAAAAGCGCTATGTTCCGTCGCCTGAACTGCAGTTTTTGCAGAGGGCCTAAAAAAAGACAAGCGCCGCTTAGCCTGATATCACTCCTTCTTAGCACACTACTCACGGGGACCACTCATGCAACCTAAATAATTCGACAAACCGACAAATTATAATACCTATATAGAGTACCATAGACAATTCAATAGACCTCGAGATTGCGGCAGCCCAAGTGCGACACGGAATCACCTCGGCATATAACCCACTGAAAATGAGGGTTTCCACCAGGAACATCTAGTGGTGAAACGAGGACCTCAGGCAAAGGAGTGCGCAGGTGCGTAAGCTGTTTAACGCGGCCAAAAGGTCGGGAGCATGGGATTAATACAGACAGGCCCTAACGACCTATACCAAAAGACTGTGGGACGCCAAGAAGGAGTCGTGGAGGAGGCACTGCGAGGAAGTGGAGAACACGTCCGAGAGTGCTCGACTATAGAAGATCCTCTCCAACGGCACTCAGACTAACATAGGCTCCCTTAGAACATCCGCGGGAGGCTTTACAAGCTCGGGGGAGGAAACTATGGAAATTTTACTCCAGACGCACTTCGCCGGCTGTAACATACTAAACCAATCACCTCCGGACTGGGAACACTCAGAAATAGAGGCGCCTTATAGGCAAGCATCTACAGTAGACTGGACAGTCGCTAAAGAGGTGGTTACCTGGAGCAAAATCAGATGGGCCATTAACAGCTTTAAGCCATACAAATCGCCGGGATTTGATGGAATAATGCCCATCATGCTCTAACAGGGGATTGATATACTGGCGCCGGTGCTTACCCTCATTATGAGGGACACATTCCGAGGGCATGGAGACTGGCCAGGGTTGTATTCATTCCTAAACCTGGGCGTCCAACAGACCAGGCAAAGTCCCTGAGGCCAATAAGTCTCATGTCCTTCTTGCTAAAAACAGTGGAAAACGGCTCGACCGGCACATTAGGGGCGGTGTACTGGAAGCATGTCCCCCACACTGCGGACAATATGCATACCGAGCAGGAGTCTCAACAGAAACAGCACTGCAGCAACCGGTGCTGAAACTGGAGAATACGCTGGAGAATAGGGAGGTGGCGCTGGGGGCCTTCTTAGACATAGAGGGAGCTTTCAGCAACACCTCATTCATATCGGTTCTGGCAGCTGTCAGGGAGCGCGGACTAGAGGAGACCTGCTGCAGGTGGATCGGTTCCATGCTCAGGGACAGGGCGGTGTTCACCTCACTCGCGGGAGGGACTCTGCTGGCGGGTCTCCCTTGCTCTGGTGCCTAGTGGTGTACGGCCTGCTGGGGAGGCTCTCGGGAGGGGGTATGAGGTACAGGGCAATGCGAAATACATTGTCTTCATAGACCGAGGAAAGGTTACACAGTCAGTGTGGGAGCGCATGCAGAAAGCACTAAAAGTTGTGAAAGGGTGAGCGGTTGGTCAAGGGCTCGGGGTGAGCCCCGAGAAAACAACCGTCATACCGTTTACGAAAAGGAGGAAGTGGGAGAGCCACAGAACTCTCACTCTATACTGTAGGAACATTCCAATGGCCAGAGAGGTAAAATATCTTGGGGTCATATTGGACTCTAAGCTAACCTGGAACGGTCACGTTGAAAAAATACTGCGTACGGCAGTCATGACCTTAGCCGTCACTAGGCGGCTATATGGAAAAACGTGGGGACTAAGACCAAGTATGGCCCACTGGCCGTACACAAGGGTGGTTAAGATACGCGGCACCGGTCTGGTGGCCCAAGGTGACACAATCCAGTGCCAAACAAAAACTAGGCAAGATGCAAAGGATGGTTTGCCTAGACTTGACAGGGGCCATGTCTTCAACCCCAACAGCCGCCATGGAGGCATTGCAGAATCTGCCCCCCCCCCCCCCACACACACACACTTTGTTATTATGGGGGAGGCCAGGCTAGGACTATACAGACTAGCCTGCAATGGTAGACTGAAGATCAACGCAGCTGCAGGGGCCACTGCAAAATTCAAGAGATCGTGAAGGAGTCCATGCTTGAAATGAGGACAGATCTCGCGAGCTCGCGAATGTGCAGGAAAACAACTTTACAGTGGAAATCCCCGACCGCGAGGCATGGCGGGAGGAAACGCCGGGCATACCACGGGACGCGCACGGACAGATCCGGCAGAGGACGTGGGACGGGGAAGGTGTTTATCCGGAAGGACCGAGGGTAAGTCATAGCATTTCCCTCGGAGCCCATGCAACGGTCTTTCAGGCCGAAATGTACGCCATCCTGTACTATGTGCGGCAGAACAAGAGGAGGGGCTACACCAACAAGCGGATCCTCATAGCCACATACAGCCAGGCAGCCATTAAGGCCATAAGTAGCCCACGGGTAAATTCCTGGCTGGTGAGTCAGTGCCGAAACGAGACGAGCGACCTGGCAGAGCAGAATGAGGTCACCCTCATCTGGGTGTTGCGTCACTCGGGGGTCAAAGGCAATGAAGAATCTGACAGTCTGGCGAAGAGGGGGTCAGCAGAACCATTTATGGGACCAGAAACGGCTTTGTTCGTGACAAAGAGCACTGCCAGGGGAGCCATTAAGTCCTAGGTCAGAAACCAACACAAGGTGTACTGGGCCGACTGTCCAGGGCTCAGACATGGGAAGTCAATAATTAACGAACCCAGTTCAAAGAGAGCTGTGGCGCTGCGAAATCTTAGCAGGGGACAGCTCAGAAACATAACAGGTCTCTTGACGGGACACATGGCCGTCAAGAAACATCTGCATAAAATGGGGCGGTTCGAGGGAGATCTCGCATGCGGACTCCGCGGCGAGGGGGAGGAATCAGCCCAGCACATCTTGTGCGAGTGTAAAGCTCTGGACCGCAAAAGACACCTGATCTACGGTCAGTCTAGACCGGAGACAGAGCATTATAAAACTTCACCCTACCAATCGCTGTGCCGACTAATTCAAGGCACAGTGATTTTGGAATGGGTGGAGTAAAAAGACTAAGCGCATGCACAATAAACCAAAGGTTGCAGTGATATCGGGGCGGCAAAACCGCGGACGAGCCCTGAGGGGGAAAAATACCTATATGACCAGTAGTAAAAATTCGGACGCAGCAAGTAAGTTATGGTAGCGCACTTTCATAAGAAAATGTTTTTTCAAATTCTAATAATTACTTCCACATCGCCAATACCTGTGGAAGTAGGGTATCGGTGACAGAATATAAAAAAAGCATCTGGTGGTCTGTGCTAAAATTAAGTAGAATGTGTCGGGGTGAAATACGGGTGACAGAAATTTCAAAATTTTCTTTGCTAAAACGGCGTAAAGTAAAACATATACAAAACTTGATTCTGAAACGAAAATGTTTTTGTCAATCGGTCTGTCGGTCGGTCGGACTGTCTGTCTCTACGTCTTTCTCTTCGTAGGTGCATACAATAACTTTTGAACGAATTGAGATATTATTCTGGGTACAGGAATACGAATATTTTCTTTGTGATCAAGTCATGGACCCCAAATTCTCTTCATGCGAATGTCTTTTTGAGTAAATTATCACAGCTATATGGAAGTTATGATTTAATTTGCAGCACTATTTTTCTCTCGGTAGTACAATATGCTAATGATATTTGCTTATATACCCAGAAAACAATTACAACAATTGTATAGATGCTCTAACCCATACGATGCTACAACTAGAAACTACTTGTTCCATAGCAACTTCACTTTGTCTGCGAAAAATCAGCGATTGCCATTTTTACCCGCCATGGAAGCGCACAAGCCAGCCATATTAAGCTTGGATCTTAATTAATTCCCTGTCCTAAAATGTTTAAATACTTGGGTATAGTAATTTATCAGAAGCTATCCTGGGAAGAAAACAAAAACCAGATTGTAAGCAAAGCTAAAAAACATTGAAAATCCTGAAATCGACAACCAGGAATAAATTTGGTTCCGATCCAAAAGGAATTTTATAAAACCTACAGTAGATTAATAACTGACTATGGCTCCATATTCTATTGGTCAGCCTGTAACAGTTTTGTGATGCAAATCGACACAATATAATATTAAACTTTAAAAGCTGCATATAGCTTAGTCAAATCTACTGCAATCGAAGCAATATTGACTTTAAGTAAGGAGACCCCGCTGCATACTGGACAATCCTCCCTAGCTAAAAAATTTCTACTCAAACAAGATGACATAAACAACACCCTGTGTGACCGTATCCCTGCATTGGGCTTATACAACATACCAAGCCAATACTGAAAAAAATAAAAAAATACCTCCTCTAGCAACTGTTTCAATAAACTTAAGATAAACAAATATCGTGTCACATAAGTGCCATTTTATGTGAACTATAAATATGGTGGAAACGTAATACCTAAAAAGATATCTAGTTCAATGAATTAGAATTAATAGCGAAATCGCCAAATAAAGACAAAACCCGTTAAACAATGCTTTAATAATATAGTCATCAGAACGTGTATTGTTCATAAAATTAAAATTTCAAGTCCATTATAATAAAATGAATGATTAGTGGTGTAATATACACACTACATAACACGCTACGGAATTTTTCTATTGTCTAGTTTCACCATTACATGTGTTATAGAAGACATTTATTATCCTCCTCCAACAGAGCAGTAAATATTTTATCTTATCTGCCAGGACGTAGGTGTCTCTTTATTAGACACTGCTATTCATACAGAAAACCTTTATTATGGGTAGCTAATCCAGAGATTGCTTATCTCTATAGAAACATGTTAATTTCAAGGGATTTCTACAAAAGCTAGAACACACGACTATATCAAAGAAATCGAAATATACATATGTGTTTTATCGGTTAACTTTTTAAAAAAATGACACAAACACAGAAGCCACATTGTACCTACATGTCACTTGAACACCATCACATATTCTAAATTATACAGGGTGATTCAAATTCGAGCTTTACCATGGGGACCTCACTTATTATTGGAGATAGAGGGTAGGTTTAAATGCCATACTTTCACATGTATTGACGCTGTAGAAGTAAAAAATAACTTAATTGTGTTTGGAAGTAGAAGGTGAATCACTCGAACAACACCAATGACCTTTTTGTTTTTCATTTGAATTTATAATTTTGTTCCATTGTAAAAAATATTTTTTTCATTAATTCTATTGCTCTTAACTTAAAACCTCATTTCACCGGCACAGCTGAAAATTTTTAATGTTCAAAGCATTATTTAATTAGGCGGTCAAATTTGTGTTGTAGTACATAAGCTATTATTTCCAAGACCTTTTCGCAGAAACTATATTTTTATATTTTTATTTAAGTTCATAAATTAAACATATTAAGTAATACAAGTTTGTACGGCTATGTCTCTGATAGCTTAAGATGATTTATTTTGTAACATTTTTTTCATACGCTACTTTGATTTGAGGAACACTTTCAATACGTGTTAAGGTAAAAATATTTTTGGCTTTGCTTGTGTGAAAAAAGTCTGGACGCGGCAAGTTCGTTATGATAGCGAATTTTTGTAAAAAAGTTTTTAAAGGCAAATATGTCTTGTTTTGAAAAGAAAGACTTTTTTGGTTGAAAATATGACCTATATAGTACTAACAATTCACTATTTTTCGTTATAATAGCTTTGTTGTTTCAAAAAATACAAACATTTTCCGAAAATAAACTTTAAAAGTTCCAAAAAAGAACTGGTCCGATTTTTCTTGGTCAACGAACCTCTTTAAGCTATTTACACACCTGACAAGATATAATTATTCACAAACAGCTTTAGGGCCAACATTGAAAAAAAAATATGAAAATTTGCAAAAATGTCTTTTACAAAAAATCACCATTTTTTTCCTACAGAAATTGCCTTGAGTAATGTTACACTAAATTATATTTTTCACAAAAATTCGACAACTTTTTTTTTACAATAACTTACTAAACATTTATTATTAATTACCGACGTCAAAAAAATCTTACAAAAATAATTTCTACAGAAACACTAAAAATATTTCTGCGAAACTTTAAAAATTCAGCCACTATTTGAGAGTGCCTGTATGCGGCAGCTCGATTTTTTCGACTTGCAATCCAAACAAACAGATCTCTAAATGTGTCATTTCCATGGGGCTACACAATCTTAAAAGTAGAGAAGACATTTAGATCGTGTCTGTGTGCACACAAAAATTAGTAAAATAGATTAGAAAATCTAACAAAAAACAACGATTTTACTATATTATTTTAAATAAACCAATAGGCTACGTATCCCGGCTATTTCGCAATTCGCGAGTGTATGAATCTAGGTTTGGTCCAAGACTACACTGAAATTAGGTCGACGCCGAAAGCAAGCATCTTTTAAATTAGGCTCGATATGGTGGACACTAAGCAAACGTAGGTATGTCTAGTTTTAAGCGGGACTGTACCTGCTTGAAACGTACAATATGAGAAATACAGAAAGTGCTATTTACTAAACTCACTAAAAAAACTAACCTGCAAAATCATCGATACTAAAAATTATAGATCTAATAATTTATCTATCAGTATCATTCTCATTTTGTGAGCAGGTTTTGATACTTGCAGAGAACATTGTCGCATGCTAAAATGTACCGCTTTTGAAAGCAAACATTGTCCCGGTATTATAAAAGAAATGGGCCAGGTCTGACATCTACAAAATTGTTAGTTGATTGTACAAATGTCTCCATCTATAACATTTTGTGCTAACTAGAGCTGTTGTGACAACATAGTACCTGATTCCGCACCAAGATGGCGTCCCTGTCTACGTTCTGACATGTTGCAATAATACTTGTGACTTCCATTGTTTGGATTTTTATCGACCATTTATTTAAATAGCATAGCAGTACAGGTAACATCATATGTCTTTGTCCGACATTGTAGATATTGCATTACAGAATTTGAAGTGATGTCAAGAATTATTTTAATTTTAATTTCGAATAACATTATTTCTATTTGATCAAAAGACTTGAAAATTGGTACAGGCACATGTCTGTCTATATTATTTTAAGTTGTAAATTTTGGTTTCAATCACTTAAAGAATTTTAGCTGACCATGGAAATGGGTTCCAGCGGCCCTAATTCGCGCTCATTTGAAGACATTTTCCGAAAGTCTCACCATCGATACCTCTCTATTAGTGAATTTTCTTAATTAAAATTCACTAAAAACGTGGTATCACAATTTGTGATATGTGTTTGACATATGTGCCCAAAACGTGAGAAGTTGCAAAACAATGAGGGAACTCAAAAACGATATGAATTTTTCTTAACATGCATTATAATTCTATGGAAAACACAACAATGCAATAACATAAGGGGGTGTTCTATTAAAAAAAAAAGTATGTATCACCAAAGAATTATGGGCCACCCTGTGATTAAGAAGAACTCTTTTTAAAATTCACAAGTCGCGGTCCTCTCAATAACAAATTTTTTCTAAGAGAATTTGCTAAAATATAGAATATTAAACCAAAAACTCTATAACTGAAACTACTGCCCAAGCATCAGAAAGAGGGTCTATTTGAAATGGATTTTCCGAAAACATTTTAGTAAAATGAAGGACAATGATGGTTGAAGCTGAAGCGTAAGACTTTGCAAAACATACTTATTAAGACATATCTTCTACATAATCCGTATTTGTTTCAAATTCGTTATCTGAATATTGCAAAGTTTGACGTTTCAAATCGCGACTTTGAAGTTTTAAGAATAAAAATGATAAAACATTCAAAATATTTTTCTGCTACTTCTTGACCTTTTTGCGTCAAGAAAACTTAACGGTTGTATGTAATATTCAACTGGTTTTGTTAGTCACACAAAATATTTTGTTCTTGTACTTTCCTCTAATCACCAGTGGCACTCATTTTTTTTTCTTAAAATGCCTATAACTTTTTTTTCTTCCAACTAAAAAATCTGGATTTCGTCACCAAGGGGAAATTTGATAGTAAAAACGTATATGCCAAATTTGGTTGTCATAGATCTGTTATTTTCGGAGATTAAAATTTTTTCCGAAAGAAAACCCAAAATTTTCCCCGAAAAACTAGTCCGATTTTTCTGGCTAACGAACTCATCCAAGCCACAGATCTCCTCATTAGTGAATTTTTCGTTTTACGGAAAAATTCGCTAAGAAGGTTGTTTCCACGAAAACGGTCCTTTTGTCATCAGGATTGAATTTTTGCGGCTCCGATGGGTGCCAGTCAGTCATAGATTCAACGCCAGATGCCCATGGTCACTTAAGGTGCCATGCAAAAAATCAATAAACATATCTGTAAATATAATTCGTGTATGTCATAGTCGAGTTCTGACACCAAAAATTACAACAATTTTAAAAAGACAATTGCCGCTCCTAGGTGTCTTTTCACCTTAAAAAGTAGCAGGAAAATGTTAAAAAGTCAGCATCCTGTTCAAAATAGAAACAGGTTGAGTGTAATGTTTCTAACACTGCTGGCTTCTGACCAGCATTACGATTTCAGGGCTTTTCATCATCAAGAATTTTTTCATGTCCAGATCGATGTAAACTATACGATAAATGCATTTATATAGGGGAGAGTCCCAGGATCGGCCGGCATCCATACCAGTGAGTTGCAAGTTCTGGTATCCTATCATATGTGGCGCTGATACTTTTACCGCCACTAGTCTCATACGCTCTTCCAAGCATATGCCCCGCACGATGTCGTCCTGTCGCGGCCAAGGTACTGTCATTGCAAAGATTAGTGCTGCGCGTGGTTGACGTACGCTACAAAATTAAAATTCTGTGTGTGACTTTTGGAGTTCAGAGGACGAGTTCAAAACAAGTCAAACCTGGTATGTATAGACTATTCACTCACCAGACGACAAAAAAATAAATACTAAACCGCCCACAACTCTCTCTTCGACCACCGTAATGACGCATGAGAAAAAAAAACTCACACTACTCAACACATACAACAACTCAGCCTAGAAAGCAACAGGCTAACAAAACAAAATAAACATAGACACACCATACACATATGCCCACCTAACGGCGGAGTAGCGGGCACATCCACGGAAAAAGCAGAAGCATTCGCCGATGGAATGCAAGAAGAGTGCACTAACAACCTCAACCACAACGATGACTTTACCAAACTCATTGACAACCACACTAGACAAACACTTAAAATACAACCCAATCAAAGAGACATAAAACCAGTCACACCCGACAAACTAAACTTCACAATAAAACACCTTAAAAACAATAAAGCCTGGACTAGAAAAATAAGTAACAAAATAATCAAATCACTCCAGACTTTACAAGTACCTACTGGCTATTTTCAATCCCCCACTGAGGTTATGCCACTTTCTAAATACCTTCCGCACGTTATCGTGATTTTTAAACCCAAAAAAGACGTAACCCACACAACTACAGACCCATCAACCTACTGACATAAATCGGAAAAATCCTGGAAAGACTTATACTAACTAGACATAATGAAGATCTCGACGTAAATAAGACAATACCTGACCACCAATTTGGTTTTAAACCCCAACATTCAACCACCATACAACTAATCCGCGTGACTAAAGCCTTTGACCGGTCAAGGCACAAGAGGCTACTTTACAAAATACCAGTAGCAAACATCCCAACGAGACTCATAATTATCACACAATTCTACATCATGAACAGAACTTTCCAAATTAAAGTCGGGGACACCCTGTCGACTCCCAAACTTCTACACGCTGACGTCCCCAGGGCTCAACACTCTTCCGAACACTACAACCTATACAAAGCAGACATACCACTACCCAAAGACACATTCTTAGCGACATACTCAGACGACACAACATTAATGTCACGCTCGAAAAACACAAACTTACTTCAGAAAAACTACAAAACGGACCAAACGAACTGGAGACATGGATAGACAGATGGACAAATAAAGTTAATTCAGACAAAAGCAAGCACATCACATTCACAAGACAAACAAAAATCACACAAACACCCCTTACAATAAACAACATTAGTGCCACCACAAGCGACGAAGCAATATATATATAGGACTCACACTAGACAAGAGACTCGGATACACCACACATATCAACAACACATGCAACAAAGCCAAAGATCTACAATCACTTTTATACCCCTTAACAAACAGACGTAGCAAACTTAACATGAAAAGCAAACTACTTATTTACAAAACAATTATTGAGCCGACGCTGACATACACAGCACCAGTGTGGGCTCACACAGGCAAAACCAACAAAGTAAAAATACAAAGAATACAAAACAAATACTTACGATACGTACATGACATACCTTGTTAAGCCAGAAACAAACAAATCTTCGAACACACCAAAATGACAAAAATAGACGATAAAATAAACAAACTGACAATCAACACACTTTTGAATGCCTCCACGCACAAGAACAAAACCTTAACCAAAGCCCTCAATTATGACTCTGACAACCGAAACAAAATTAAGAGCCCTAAACAAATTTTCAATCGATAACAAAGATTACATCACTGACAAGCAACAACCTAATCAACAGAAGTCTATTTTACCGCCTCAGGATAAAGGGATAAAAGGAAAAGCGTCCTGGTATGTCATCAAGACATGACCATAGACCACAGACTATTTATACGGCTATTACAAAACATGTTTTAAATCGTCTTTTGCACATCCGTTCTTGTCTGTAGTCCAACATGAAATGTTATTTCGTTTCCTACAGTACCCACCACAACATTTTCCTCCAGTAACGGCCATTATCTAAGTTAATTTTTCAGAAGTTTAATTTACGTGCCGATACACAAAGATGCCAGGTGATGCGAATGGTGGTGAGACAAAGCAAAAGAACGGCACCTGGGATCCTGCAAATATGCATAAAGCGGTGAGGCAGATACTGAGTAATGACATGAGTGCACGCCAAGCCGCAGATCGCCATCTGGTCCCACGAACTGCATTGAATGACAGAGTAAGTACTATTAAAAATAATAAAGAAATAACCATTGAGCCAGTTATGGGTTGTTTTCACAATATATTTTCACCTGAACACGAAGAATTATTAGCAGAACATATAAAAGAACTTGGAAAATAGACTAATGCCTATAAACAGACAAGAATTTTTATGCTTCGCTTTTCAACTTCCCGAAAAGTTGAAGTTACCTGACCAGTTCAATAAAGAGAAAAAATTGGTGGCAAAAACTACTACTATTCTTTTGTGAAAACATATAGTGACTTATCATCGCGAAATGCTAAATCTACGAGTTTAATGAGAGCTGTAGGATTTAACAGACCTCAGGTTGGGCGATTCTTTGAAAGCCTTGAGACTTTGATCCAAAGGTTTAATTTCACTCCTTAAAATATGGAACTGCGATGAGACTGGCGTTAGCATTGTCCAGAAACATGCTTAAGTTTTAGCTACTAAAAACTAAAAACAAGTTGAAAAACTTACATCTGCAAAGCGTGGAAAGAACGTGACTGAGCTTTTTGCAATGAGCGCTGGAGGTCAGTTCCTACCACCACACTTTGTATCTCCACGTTCACGAATGAATGAGAGACTTGTGATTAATACTCGAAATGAAAGTGTAGGTAAACCTTAGCCAAACGGCTGTATGAATGCCGAATTATTTTTGAAATTAATGCACCACTTTATAAATTATTCAAATCCTACAGCACAGAATCCAGTTCTCTTGATCTTTGATGGACATGCCAGCCATAAAGACTTAAATGCCAATGAATTTACCAGGGAAAATTATATTATTATGCTAAATACCCCACCTCACACGACACACAAGTTACAGCCACTTGACCATACGTACCTGAAGCCTTTAAATCTGCTTACAATTATGCATGTGACCTGTGGATGAGATCAAACCCTGCCGTAAGAATCAGTGAATACTAGATTGGAGGATTTGTTGCTGCTGCTTTTGATCGAGTTTCTGGAATGGATATTGCGGTTAGTGGATTCCGATGCACATTCATTTACCCCTCTGATAGAAATGTTTTTAGTTGTTTAGATGTCATTAGTTCAGATACAACGTTACAGAAAGTCAACCAATATCAGAACCATCGCTTTCATCTTCTCAACTGTCGGGACCAACACCCACAACCTCTCCAGTCAATTCTGCCAATTTGAACGCTGGTCAGCTATAAATGATATCTTCAGCCTCTCTACAACTTGGATCTCTAACAGTAGCCTCCGATTCGGTACCCCAAATTACAATTTCCAAGCAATCCGAGTACCAAACTGCTGCTACTGACGCTACTGACGCCCAACCTTAAATAGCCTCTTTTCAGCAATCCAGATTGCGAACAAAACCTGTCATTGATCAATTCACAGAAAATTTTAAAGCTGTAGTTACAGAACTCTCAGCGGTTACTGATGCTTCGATATGTACAGCTACTGCATGACGTCGTAAAGCTAAATTAAGCAAAATCATAACAAGTTCTCTATTCAAAAAAATGCTGGAAGAGAAAAGAGTAGATAAAAGAAGTGTTGAATCAGCTAAGCGTGAAAATACTTTGCTTTCAAGAAAATACGTCAGCAAGAGAGGTAAGAGTTTAAGTTTAAGAAGAGATATCAGCAAGTAAGCCAAGAAAAATAAAAACAAAAACCTGACTCCTCCCGCAGACCGATTGAGGAAGAAGATTGTGGAAGACACAATTTTTACTTTGAATCTCATAAGAGGATCTGATATAACATGAAAACTCCAAGGCATTGGTCCACGAGTTTTGCGAATATATCAGAGCTATCAAATCAGTATATTTGCGATTATTGCATTGTATAAATGGTTATATATTTGCGGCCGATATTGGAGGCAAATTTTTTACAGACTGGTTTTTTCTACTTTTCAAATTGTAAAATAAAGTTGATTTTTTCAAAACATAGCTGAAGTTTATTATTTTTATTGATAGAACAAGAGTTTCTTTACACACACCATGAGGTATTGAACTTATAACCTAAAGTACTTTTTTTGTTGATAAACCTTAGAGTGACGGTACTAGATGAGGCTCCCGTACGCAGTACTTCAGATTTTTTTCTTAGCTCAATTTGACGGTCTGATATCATGCCATGAATTGACTTGACATTCCTGGGAACATACAAAGTTCCCCTGTCCCTTTTCAAATTAAATGAAAAATACTACCCTAACTGAAGCATGAACTTGAATTTTAATGCACCACAATACTTTGTTGTGGAAACCGGGTCAAGCCTACCCAGATAACAAACCACCCTTGTACTTATCCTCCTACTCTAGCTGAACGGAACTTCATCTACTATCTGATAGATAATCTGTTTTAATATGAGAAGCAAAACGCTTAGAGGATTAAATGTGAGATAGTTGAAGACATTAGTTTATAATTTACTCATGTAGCAATACACAAATATAAACAAGGCATTTGTTTCTTTTAGAAGGACTGGCAATTAAACTAGACTCCCTAATGGGCTTTAAATAATGTCACACAGTTTGTCATACGGGTAATGATGGTTGGCATCTTCCAATTTTGCATCATACGGGTAATCGTCGTATCTTTCCGTTACAGTGGGGTGTCAGCTTGTAAATATCCACCAGGCGGATTTATATCTTCGCTGGTTAACCCGACTATTTCAAATCGATTGGTTTTAAACTCAAATAACTGTCGAATAACTTTCTCACTTGAAACTAAATCCACGTAGATCAGGACAAAATGGTAAATCTTATAAGGTTAAGATGAAACAGTGGCTAATGGACGTAATGAAAGTTATTAACCATGCTTTAATAGCGCCAACTGATACGGTTCATAAAGTGGTATAAGGTGTGGACTGCAGCTATG
This sequence comes from Tillus elongatus, assembly GCA_964006375.1. NCBI lineage: Eukaryota > Metazoa > Arthropoda > Insecta > Coleoptera > Cleridae > Tillus > Tillus elongatus. The sequence continues at coordinate 129,506,084 of OZ023262.1, forward strand.
TAATAAAATTCATAATTCGAAGATAAATGTTTTTTATGCAAAACGCCTGAACACGTGTAACTTACTTTCACAACTACTAAATGACTGGCTAATTTGAAAATGAAAAGTTCGAGACGCAGCAAGTGCGTTATGGCAGCGAATTTTCATTTAATGCTTCAAATTGAATAACTCAATTTTCATAAACCTAGAAAGTTGAATTTTGGTATGTCGTAAGTTCTTTATCCCAAGGCAACATATTCACCAAATTTCATCGAAATTGCTTTGTAATTTTCGGAGATAAAATTTTTTTTCGAAAGAAAACTCAAAATTTTCCCGGAAAATCTTGTCCGATTTTCCTGGCTAACGAACACATCGAAGCTATTAATTAAACAAATATTTTCGCCGAGTTTCAACAAAATCGGTCAATAACTTTTTGAGTTATCGTGTGGATACACACACACACACCCACACACAATTTTTATATGTTTATATATATATATATATATATATATATATATATATATATATATATATATATATATATATATATATATATATATATATGTATGTATGTCTTTTAGAATGTTGCACTACACTGTAATGACTTTTAAATATACACTTTATTTGTTTGCTGTATTTTTTGTGATTTTTTATTTGTTTACGTGTGCTGCGCTTTAGAACCTTCCTGGTTCATCATCACCACGCTACTGACTATGATCGTTGCTGTGTGGTCTACGTCTGAAATTGTACGTGAGGTGTGGGTGTAGAGCTTCTATTGGTCGGCTTACTGTTCTTTGATTGGTTGTGTTTTCGGTCAGTCAGTTGTATCGGTTTCCTGTTTTGATTATTGTGGTATAATAATTTGTCTATTTGTATGGCTTTTATTAAGTTTTGTTGAAATGTTTGTACTTGGATTTGTTCTACGATTAATTGTTCTTTTCTTATTGTTTGTTTGTTGAATGTAGTATTGTTCCCAGATTTCCATTTTTTGTGCTCTTTAATATGTTTCATTGGTTGTAATTGTTTTGATATCTGGTTTTTGGTGTTTTCTGTTGTGAATATGTGTAGCTACGTTTGATGTGTAGCTATGTGGATTTTATCTAATGCTGTTATGTGTTCCTTGAATCTTGTTTCTATTGACTTTTTTGTCATTCCTATATATTTTTTATTGCATGTGTTACATTCTATTTGATAAAGTCGGTTTAATTCATGTGGGTGGTGTTCTTGTTTTTTATTTATTTTGTTTATTATTTTGTTATTGGTTTTGTAGCTAATTTTTAAGTCATACTGTTTGAGTGTTTGTGTTATTTTTTGATGTGGTGGTTATAAGTGAATGTTGTGTATTTTGTGTTTGTTTCTGGTGTTTTGTTTTCGGTTTTGTTGATTTGTTTGTTTTTGATTTGTTTTACTAGCTTTTCTATTGTTTTCTTGTTGTATCCATTTCTTTGTGCTATTTGTATTATGATGCTGTATTCTTTTTCTCTTTCGTGATTATGAAGTGGTACATTTAGCATTCTGTTTATTAAGTATGTGTATGTGGCCATTTTATGTGTGTGTGTGGGTGTATTGGGTGTTTAGGTATAGTCGTGTCTGTTTGTGTAGGTTTTCTGTGTATTTTGTAATCAATCTGGTTTTCTTTTCTGGTTAGTGTTAAGTCAAGGAAGTTTATGGTGTTGTTTGATTCTTTTTCTATTGTAAATTTTATGTTGTTGTTGATTTGTTTTATTTTTTCGAGGATATTGTCTATGTTGGTTTTTTGATTGTCATATATTATTAATATATCATCGACATATCTTATCCATTTGATGTTTGTGTCTGTCTCGTTTACGATGGTGTTGATTTTATCTTCTAACTGTTGTATGTATATTTCTGCCATGATGCTTGATAGTGGAGATCCCATTGGTAGTCCGTCTTTTTGGATGTAATATTCTCCGTTGAATTCAAAGTAATTTTGTTTTAATATTATGTTTAATATTTCGTTGAGTTGTTGTTTTTTGTTGTTATTTTGCGTTTTATTTTCGATTATATATGTGGTTTCGTTAATTCGTATATTGGTGTACATATTTTTTATGCCGAACGAGGCGAGTCTTGTGTTTTTGTTTATGTTTATGTTTTCTAATTTATGCACTAGTTCTATGGAGTTTTGTATGTTAAATTTGTTTTCTAGTTGTATTTCTTGTTTTAGTACTTGATCTACTTCTGTTGCTACTTTGTATGAAGGTCCATCTTTGAAGTTGATGAGTGGTCTTATTGGGTATCCCGTTTTGTGTATTTTTATTATTCCTGTGGTGCTTTAAGGTTGTTGTTATAATAATGTGTTGTTTTTGGTTGAATATTGTCTTGCGTTTTTTTTATGATTTATAATATTTGATTTTGGAATTTTTTATTTGGGTTTTCGTTCAGTTTTTTGCATTTGTTTGTTGTGATGAATGTGTTTGTTTTTTCTATACAGTCTGTCCCAAACTGGATGGGAATGTATTGCTATCTCCGTTATTATTAGAGATAGGGAAACGGTTGAATTAGCAATGTTTTGTAGAATTTCATGCTCGTTCCAAATATGACTTGTACTTTGCCCTGCCTCTTTTCGTTTTCGAGTTATTTTGAAAAAAAAAATGTTTTTTCTATTTCTTTTTTCTTCAATATCTAAGTAGGCGTTGATCCGACATGTCTAAGAATTGCACATTATCAGGACACTTTCTATAGAGTAATATTTTTGTGCTATTATCAACTTTGGATTGTCATTTGTTTCTGAGCTACAGGTATCAACGTTTGTTTTATTATGGCAGCCATATTGGTTTTTTTGCTCATGTGATAGCCTGTCAAAAGAGCTTTCCAATGATGTACAATATGCTTGAGAAATCTTGTAATTGCACTGTCAATTTTGAGAAAATCGTTTTGAGGATAATAGGCTATGAAATCCAATACCAAAAAACAAATGACAAAGAAAAAAAAAATGTTCAAATAGCAGTAGGCCATGGAGTCTAACAATAGACTTCTACTTTTAACATAATTTTCCGTAATGATTTACGATAAAAAAATATTGTGATTTAATTTGCAATACTTAATTAGGTAATAATGCTAAGTAATATTGTGTGTGTGTTGTCTTGTTTCATGGCTGCGGTCGTCAAACCATTCGCACATTTTTCTAGGTAAGATTATGTGAAACAGTTTAATAACGACGCCCGGCAATAACAAATAGAAACTTAATCTCCACAAAACAACACAATTAGAAACGGAACTCAACAAATAATAAAATAGGAACTTAAAAATACACTAAATAGAAGATTGTTCAATATGGCCACCGTTTTGTTCAATGCACTTTATTCACCTTTTTGAAACATGCCTGCAAACTCTGTTGAGGGTATTTTGGTTAATATGATTTATAGCTTCCGTGATTCTGTTTCGTAATTCATTGATATTTTGTGGTGGATCGAATTTATACACATCATTCTTTAGAGTACTCCAAAAATAAAAATCCATAGGTGTTATATCAGGATTTCGAGCACACCAATGAACCGGCCCATTGTTAGAAATAACACGATTATTAAAATTTTGGTACAAAAATTCTTTGACGATCCTAGCATCGTGAGTTGGACAACCGTCTTGTTGGTACCGAATCTCGTCTAAATTATTACGAACTCTTCTAATTGTTGGTAAGATATCATTTCTCAATAGATTAAGATACCTTTCCCCAGTTAAATCATTAAAAAAACGGACCAACAATGAAGTTGCCTGAAATTTTTAACAATTAACGGTCTAATCTATAAATAAAAATAACAGTTTTTTTACCTAATAAGCCGCACCAAACATTAATACCAAATCTGTCTTGCAATCGTCTTTCTTCCTTTAGAGGGGGATTTTCATTTGCCCAATAATGCCTATTATGGCGATTATACACACCACAATTTGTAAATCTGGATTGACCAGTCCATATTATGTTCAAGTGAAAATTTTCATCTTGCTGACATTGTCAGCATTTAAGCCTTGTACGATTGTAGGTTTATATGGATGGTGATGACTTTGTTTTAATACACGGTGTACCTTACTTTTTGGAACGTCAACTTGTCCACCATAAAACCGAACAGATTGCGTGGGGTTTTTGTTTGGAACCTGTAAGACGGCATTATTTCTTTCTTCATTTCAGGCATTGGTATTTTTTTTTGCGTGGAAGCTACCGCCGTTCAATAAATTGGTCACTATCCTGCGAAATATTTGGGTGTTTGGTTGTCGTCTTTGTTGGTAGTTGTCTTGATATAAATTTGCAGCTGCCTCAGTATTTCGGTTAGAACGAATATAACATTCCAGCATGTCAAAATATTCTTTATTACTGAACATACGTTTAAAAATCTAACAATTTTCAAATGCGTCTTCGTTAATCAATAATCTGCTTTTTATTGAGTTCTGTTAGTAAATTTAGTTATTTACTAGGTTTACCTATGTAATTAAATTATAACAATTTTTTAGGATAATGTTGTAATGTAAAATATCATTTGTAATAATGGGCCGATTCATTGGTGTGCTCAAAGTTCCTATTTTTTATCTTGAATCGTTACGGAAAATTATGTTAAAAGTAGAAGTCTATTGTTAGACTTCATGACCCACTGCTTTTGAACACTTTTTTGTCATTTGTTATCTGGTATTGGATTTCATAGCCTACTATCCTCAAAAATGTTGTACATCATTGCAAAGGTCTTTTCACAGACTACCACGTGCAGTTTGGGACACACTGTATAGTCCTGTGTTTTTATTGCTATTAGTGCATCACTTTTAACTGTTTTTGCTATTGTTATGTTGTTATATGTGACTTTTTCTCTTATTTGTTTGATGAGTTTTTCTTGTGTATGGTTTTTCAGTGGTTCTAAGTTTCTAAGTTATAAACTCAATAGATATCCAAACTATATATATATATATATATATATATATATATATATATATATATATATATATATATACATATATATATACATATATATATATATATATATATATATATATATATATATATATATATATATAAACATATAAAGTCTGAAACCGACCTCGGATTTGGGTTCCAGGGGTCCTAAATAGCGTTCAAGTGAGGAATTTTTTTTCAAAATAATAATAATAATAAACAACTGTTTACTTACTCTACATTTCCTATATTGTATACATTTTTTCTTATAATATTTTTGGACCCAAACTTTTTGTACCATCATAAAAAATATGCTGAATTTCCGTCAAAAATGATGGATTTGCTATTTTAAAAAATCAACAAGGGGTGGGAGTAAAATGGTTAGGGTTAAAATGGTGAGGGGTGAGAAACAAAAAAAAAATAGTTGGTTAGCGGTTAAAATTACAAACAAACACTACACGGTGAGGAAAAAAAATGTTCACGTGCCCGCGCGTTTTTCATAAAAAACATTTCTCTTCGAATTGTGAATTTTATTCCATGACTGCGGTCTACACTGTATGTGAACGGTGTGAATCGTAGCGTTAGAGTGCAGACTGCAGATATAAATTAACGGATATTGCTAGACGTCTCTGGTCAGCTCACCACATGTGCCTTGAAGCCAGTGGAAAATTGACTCAATTTATTTCACTTCAAATATTTATTTCAACTATTTCTCATCATTTTCTGTCAAGGTTATTCTACAAAGCAATTATATCAGGTCACTAATTGTCGCAAATTATCCGTTTCATTTGTTAATAACTTATTTCTACTGCAATGATTGGTCTTCTTGAATAAATGAACTCACGTTTAACGTGATACGCTAGGTTTAACGAATGGCAGTCACTTAAAGCAGAACCTTCTAACTATGCTTAATAATTTAAGGAAATATACAAACTGTTAGCGTAACGACATCATGTGATGTTTATGTAACTGCAGAAATACTCAATACATGATTTTATCTTATGAAATTTTAATATTTTCTTGTTCGACAAAGGAATAGCAAACAATTTTTGATTAACTTCGCAGATAAAAATCGCATTCGAGGAGACCGCGGCTTTAAAACTATCTCAAATTTCTTCAAATGCGAACTAGAACTCCCAGACTACATATCTAAAGTTAATTTTCAGTTTCTTGATAATTTGGTAACATTTAATATGGATAGCTTTACCAGAGGGTACAGATAATTTTGATAGAATTTTTTTCCCATTACGTGCGAACTAAGCCTGGAAGGAAACCATAATATCAAACGTCACTCATGGGTATCAGCTATGTAAAAAAAGTCTAGACGCAGCAAGTGCGTTATAATAGTGAATTTACATTAAAATGTTGTTAATACCAAATATGTCTTTTTTTAACGAAAGCAGGGATTACACTTGGTTACCAGTATAACCTATATAGTAGAAACAATGTACCATATCTCATCAAAATAACTTTAGTGTTTAAAAACGTACAAAAATTTGAGGATATATATATATATATATATATATATATATATATATATATATATATATATATATATATATATATATATATATATATATATTCCTTCTTGCTGTACTGTGTGTGCGTGGAAGCTGCTGTCAAAGCCTAGAACCGTCACAAAACCAGACGCGCAGCTTGGCGCTATTCTCCAATGCATTATATGGTAGTGCGTGCCTTATGGGCGACATGTTGGAGAGGAGGTGTGGCATACTGAAGAGCCCAAAATGAGGACAAAACCGGTCTCTGCCTCCCGCTAAACATACACACAAAAATTCGCTATTGGGGAGATCGCGACTTTTGAATTTTGAAAAAAATTATTTTTCTTCAAATGAGCGCGAAGTAGGACTCTAGAACGCATACCCGGGGTCAGTTTCAATTTATACATACATACATACATACATATATATATATATATATATATATATATATATATATATATATATATATATATATATATATATATATATATATATATATATATATATATATACATATATATATATATATATATATATATATATATATATATATATATATATATATATATATATATATATATATATGTGTGTGTGTGTGTGTGTGTGTGTGTGTGTGTGTTGCCATAGACAGCAAATATCTCAGAAAATTATATATATATATATATATATATATATATATATATATATATATATATATATATATATATATATATATATAATAGAATTTTTGTGACTGATAATTGAGAAAATAATGGGCCGATTTGGAGAAATTTGGTAAGTACATTCCTTTTGTAAGTGGTATTGGATAAGTTCGTTAGCCTGGAAAATGGGACCAGTTTTTTCGGAAAAAACGTGTGTGCTTGTGTATCACACCGATAACTCAAAAAATAATACGCCGGTTTTGATGAAATGTGATACGGACCTTCCTTTTGTAAGTGTAACTTTGATGATTTGGGCTTGTCCCTTTTAATAAATTGAGAGAGCCCTGAAAGACATTGGACAAGGAAAAACTCTTGGTGTAGAGTGTAGAGGAATTAACAGCGACATATTATAAATTGTAACTGTCCAGTGAGTATGTACTACGTATGTATATATATATATATATATATATATATATATATATATATATATATATATATATATATATATATATATGACTGGACGTAGCAGCTACGTTATGGTAGTGAATTTTCATAGAAATGATTTGACACCAAACATTATTCTATTAAATGTTTAAAACTTGTTTTTCTTGAAACATAGATATCTACATTTTGGTGTATAGTTTACTTTTTATATCGTAAACCCACTTACCAAATTTGGTTACCATATATTTTGTATCTTCGGGTATAAAAACATTTCCGAAAGAAAATCCAAACTTTCCCCAGAAAACCTGGTCTGATTTTCATGGATAACCAACTTATCCAAGCCTGACCTGACCTGACCTGGTCTGATTTTCATGGATAACCAACTTATCCAAGCTACAAAAGGAAGGTACCTGCCAAATTTGATCAAAATCGGCCCATTATTTTTTGTTATCGGTATATATATATATATATATATATATATATATATATATATATATATATATATATATATATATATATATATATATATATATATATATATATATATAAATGTATAACGTGTGAATCTGACCTCGGATATGGGCTCTATGGGTTCCAATTTGCGCTCATTAAAAAAAATGTAGAAAATACGAATGTCGTTACACCTCTTAAAGCGCAATTTCCCTTGTGAAAATTTGCTAATAGAGGTGGCAATTCATGTGTTCGTCTGGCCTGCCTGTTAAAATTATGATATACTGACACCGTGTTTTATTGGTCATACTTGTCGTTATAAAATTAATATTAACCTGTTAGCGTTACGGTGTGATTGCTTAAACGGCCAATTAATCCATTAACCAGTGCGGCTGATCAGCTTGTAAAAGAAGCCTCGTAACTATGTAGCTACAAAGTGCAAGTAACGTGTTTTATATCGGTGTTTAATTACCGCCCAAAGCTTAGACAGCCGCAGTAAAATGACTATAAAGCTACGGTGGTCCATGGTCCACAGTGAGTACCAATCTACACCACCATTACTGCTTTATTTTAGCAATGTTGCCAATTTCATCAATTAACCTACAATTTAAAGTTTCATTTGCAAATTCTGTGACGCCAGTGTTTCTGTTTTAAGTAAATTAAACCAATAATCGGTAACTTGTTGCCAAATGCGTACCTTCAAGAAACCTTTCTACGAGCAGCAGGTTATAATAAATTAACACAGACGTATAAATTTTGCATTCATTAGCTCACAATGAATGAAGATTGAAACCTGTGATGAGCTTTATATGTTAGTTGCCAAGCAGTTGCGAACAGCGTCCTCTACGAAGGTATACAAACTAACCACCTGCTGTGTGTCCTTATCAAATATTCCTTCTAAGAAGGAGACACTGACTATTAAGATAACAGTTAGAACAATGGACTACATAGAATCGTCCCTCTTCTAATCATCGAAACATTTTTGTTCAAATTTATAACGATATATACTGAACTTACTGAACTGAATAAACATTTTTCAACGTTTGGTTTTGTTTTTTAGTTTTTTTTTAACGAAAAATTTACTAATTAGTGCATTTATTATCACAATGAATGAAATGCGTTTTTGCAACTCCAACTATGAATAATTTTTAAACGAGTTGATAAAACTGCCAAAAAATTAGTGGGCTGAATTCAGAAAAGAAAGAGCTCTCAAATGATGTAACACTCGACCCATGTTCCCTATTTTAAATATAAGGGTTTTTATCACCACCCTTAAGGGGTTGATGTGAAAAAGTTGAGTTTTATGCCAAAACATGTCACCCTCAATATTAAAATTGACTTGTTTCAGCGTTTCTTAAAAAAAAATTTCTCTGGGCGCAAATCGGTCTGTTTCGTTTTCAATGCGCCACGCTGTATATATATATATATATATATATATATATATATATATATATATATATATATATATATATATATATATATATATATATATATATATATATATATATATATATATATATATATATATATATATATATATATATATATATATATATATATATATATATATACTTTCGTAAGCATCTGCCTAACATTTTTGATTAGCTTGAAATTCTCTTTATCTACATGATGATTATTATCCCAAATATGCTGAGCAATACATGATTTATCAATAGTTCCATATCTCAGTTGTGCTAAAAGTTGTTTAAATCTAGTTTCAAAGGTTCTTTTAGTTTGCGCAACATACTAAGTGAAGCTTGGAACCTGTGATGAGCACTGATAAGTACATTTTGAGAACCAAAATCACCACAACATATCTTTTTAAAGACCTCAGGATCGTTTCACTAACAAGGTCAGCGTTATCGGAGGATGAAAAATTCTAAATTGCTTACTACTAAACATCACTTTACATACTGAGTTTTAGGGAGAGACCGATACCGAGAGGGAGACTAAATTGCAGGCAAATTTTCTGTGTATTGTAGTTTTAATGCCAGACGAGGTTTTTGAACTTCCTTTATAATTTTACCTGGTCAGTTTCGTGGTATTTTATCTGTATCAGAGACAGAGGGCAAACAAAGGGCTATAAATCAATGGCAGCGCTCGGTTTAAGGAAGTTTTGTTTTTTATTGCCTTAGAAATATAAATACTTTCGTACGCATCTAGCTTCGCTGGCTGTCTAACATTTTTGTAAAGTTATAAGGGAAGATAAAAAACCTCGTCAGGCAATAAAAATACAATACACATAAAATTTGCTTGCGATTTAGTATCCCTTTTGGTGTAGGTCTCTCCCTAAAACCCGGTATATAAGGTGATGTTTAGTAGTAAGCAGTTTAGAACTTTTCATCATCTGATGACGCTAACCTTGTTAGTGAAACGATCGTCAGGTCTTTAAAAATATGTCTTGTGGTGATTTGGGTCCTCCAAGTGTACTTGTCCAACATATTTAAGTCCACAATCCATATAACCTATTTCATAGATTCCCGAAACTTCTGTGGTTTCATTTTTATTCTTTGGGCTACCTAGCATATTTTTTGATGATTTTTTTGTGGAAAATGTTAGCTGCAAATATGCTTTCTTAAAAATGCTATTAAAACGTCTCGTAACTCGCGGCTAAAATGGTAAACAGACAATGGTTTTCTTTGATTTATCTTTTCTAAAAGTCGTAGATTCCGCTAACATTTTCTTTGTTTCATGTTCATTGTCATTTTTTTGCTAAGCAGACATAGTAACGATTATACTTAGCTACGTTTTTAATATATTCAAGTTCAATGTTGTATCTCTCTTTATTTAAGGGAAACTGTATTAATCTATGAACCGGAAAATTCAAACTAGCTGTTTTTTGTGGAAAACTATGATGTCAATCAATCGAAATGTAACTCACAGTAGTGGTTTCCTTTCTGTGGATGCCAAATTCTAAAGTATCTCTATTTCTAATGACTAATGACTAATACATCAATAAAGGGTAATTTGTTATTCATTTCTATTTCCAGCGTAAATTTAATGGAGTCAAATTTACTGTTTAATTTGGCAATAAAATCATTTAGTTTGCATACATTTGTACTAAATACTGCAAAAACATCGTCCACATAACGAAACCATACTCTAAAATAGTCATTTCATTTGGTAGGTCTGTTTCAAATCTATTCAGGAGAAGGTCTGCAATAAATGGGGAAAGGGTTTGCCCATTGATGTGACATAGGTTTGTTCAGAAAATTCATTAGTAAATTGAAAAATATTCTGATTCATGCAATGATTTCTGGATTTTTTTATATGCAGAAGAGCAATGAGACAACCATAAAGCAGTGAAGTATACTTTAGTTCACTGTTAGTTAATCATAATACGTATTATAATACCTTATTGTGCCGATAAAATGAAATGAACCAGAAACACCCTGTAAACTCAAACACAAAAATTCGTGTGCAAGGATCTGGCCCATAAGGATAGATAAACTGTAGAATTACCGACGTCAGTTTCAAAGTTTATATATATATATATATATATATATATATATATATATATATATATATATATATATATATATATATATATATATATATATATATATATATATATATATATATATATATATATATATATATATAACTGCCGACATCTAAGACGCGACAAGGAATTTCGGTACAAATACTGTAAGTCAGCTGAGGCTGTAAAAGCACTGACGATCTTTTAATCGTCAGCCCCGCTATTACGCTCCTATAAGGAAATATACAAATAATATAGATATACTAAGATTATTATAGCACTGATGAGCTCAAATAAGAAAGAAACTAGTACGTGTTTTCGTAATAATTTCAATACATACATATATATATATATATATATATATATATATATATATATATATATATATATATATAATTTTAGGCGTCCAGATTTTTTTTATAAATAATATTATCTTCCTGATTATAAAGCGGATTTCTAAAAAGCATATCTTGGAATAGTTGCTCTAAACTTCTCACTTAATGAAAGTAACTATATCAAGAGATGTTTTTAAGAAATGTGCTTTATTAATCCAGAAGATCATATTCTTAATAACAGGACACATATTTAAAACTGAAACATAAGTTTTATCTCATTTTTGCCTTCTATCGATAAGAATATAAATTCACATGTTAGCTGCAAATATGCTTTCTTAAAAATGCTATTAAAACGTCTCGTAACTCGCGGATAAAATGGTAAACAGACAATGTTTTGTTTGATTTATCTTTTCTAAAAGTCGTAGATTCCGCTAACATTTTCTTTGTTTCATGTTCATTGACAATTTTTTTCTTACTAAGCAGACATAGTAATCATTATACTTAGATTTTTTTTTACTATATTCAAACTCCCTGTTGTATTTCTCTTTATTTGAGAAAAACTGTATTAATCTATAAACCAGAAATTCATGCAATGATTTGGTCAATGTATATATCCTTTGCAGACCTCCTCATCTATGTTGTTATATTTTAACAAATGGTCCAAATACCATTATCGTTTGATGTGACCTCGTTGTTTCCCTGTGTTCCCATAAAACAAACGCTAACGTATTTAGATCATCAGATGTCAAATCTGGGGCCTCTTCTCTTTCTAATATTTATCAACAACCTGCCCCACGTTCCTTGGTATGATCAGTTCCTCTTTGCGGATGACCCTAAATTGTATGCCCAGATCGATTCTGTTGAGGACTGCCGTGCCCTTCAGTGAGACGTTGACAGGATGTGTGCGTGGTGTGATCGAAATCTTTTTAGCATGAACATGTCTAAGTACAAGTTAATGAGTTTTTCCAGGAAGAAATCCCACATTTTTTGCCTATACGTACTCAGAGTTGATTATTCGATGTTGCAGCACCACAGTGGCAGATTTGGGGGCTATATTCGACTTCCAGCTTTTATTTGGTTACCAAGTTTTACAAGCAGTTTTATGAGCTGTACGCATGCTTGGATTTTTTATAAGAAATTTCAGTAACTTTGTCAGTTTGCAAGCTTTAAAGACACGCTATTTTGCTTACATTGGGTCGAGGTTTAGGTACTGTTATCTGGTGTGGAGCCCATATTATAACCGTTATGTATCCAATCTGAAGACACTTCAGGGTAAGTTTCTCAAGTATGTCAAAGCTGGCTTCCCGAAATTACCAACAGAAAAATTCCACAGGTCCTGACAACATGATGCCGTACATTCATACCACTGAAAAAATCTAGTAATTCAGACTGACGATCTTATGTAATTTTTTAAAGCACTCTAAACAGTGTTATCTTTATTCTAATAGTTCAAAGCCTAGACAGATGTTCTGGATTTTCCTACACCAGTCAAAGTAAGCTAAGTTGCACGGCGTTCTGGGTTTTAAGATTGTTCAGGTTCAGAAGTAGAGGAACAAAAATATCTGATTGCCTTGAAAGTGACTCTTAATTAAACCTACATGTGTATATGAATGTACGACCACAAAACCTCTGAAAAAGTTCGGGGCGCAGCAAGTGCATTATAGTAGTGAATTTTCATAAGAATTGTACACTATTAGTAAGATATAGTATTAAAACTAATTCCTTAAATTTAAATGGACCTTGTATATCGGTTTTAGAGTCACAGTTAGCGATTATTTGAAAAAAATTATATTTTATCTGGAGCTAAGAAATTAAAACTTGGTCTTTGATATAATATGTAAGTACTGCAAGTGGCTTTAAATTTTAAAAAATGTGTTACAAATTTCATTAAACTTACGAAAGTTTTTCAGAAAAAAATTAATTATTTACAAAGGCAACGTACCTGTCAATTTTTAAATATGGCAGGTATTTTTCCTTACTAATTGCTTGGATGCTTTTGTTTTAGTCAACCCATCCAGTTTTTGCAAACAATAAACAACAAAAAAGCTTTTTTAGAACCAATTTGTAGTTATCCGCAAAGCACATCATGTTATTTTTCTTTAATATAGTACCCAAGTAGGTGTTATTATGGTTCAAGATCGAACATTCTGGCTTAAGGCGAAAATTTATTGAGCTATCGGATTTGATTCGACATATTTTTACGAAAAATTTCTACCACAATTTTTATATGTTTATATATATATATATATATATATATATATATATATATATATATATATATATATATATATATATATATATATATATATATATATATATATATATATATATATATATATATATATATATATATATATATATATATATATATATATATATATATATATATATATATATATATATATGTATGTATGTATGTATCACACCGTTTTAATGAAATTTGGTGAATACCTTCCTTTTGCAAGTGGCTTGGATAAGTTCGCTAGCCAGGAAAATCGGCCCAGGTTTTCCAGGAAAATTTTGTGTTTTTTTTTTTTGAAAAAAAAATATATCTCCGGAAATAACAAAGTAACCACAGCCAAATTTTAGTTGGCAGGTTTATATCATTATAGGTAAATTACCTACCAAAATTTAGCCCTGTAAGTTGAAAGACAAAAAAGTTATGTGCATTTAAAAAATTATAATTGAGGTTTTCCTCAAAACGTCAAAGTCGGGATTTAAAACATCAAAATTGGCAACAGTTAGGCAAAGAACCTGAAACTAGTACGAGCTATGGAAAGAAAATGTCTCAAGAAGAATGTTTTACAAAGCGTGAAGCCTTAGCTTCAACGGTCATTGTCCTTCATTTTACTAAAATGTTTCCAGAAAATTCATTTCAAATAGACCCTTACTCTGCTGTTTTGGCAGTAGTCTTAGCTATAGTTTATCGTTTAATGGTATATAATTTGTATCGAATTTTTGTAAAAATCAATAAAGCTCAATATATTCGTTTTATACAAGATACGAGAAAAACTTGTATACATTAATTATAGGATGTCTTGAGCTAAATCTCAAAACATATTTCTACAATCACAGGCTGGCCCATAAGTCGTTGGTGATACAAATTCTCTTTTTTTTTTATCTAACACGCCTTGTGTTATTGCATCAAAATGTAATGCATGTTTGAAAGAAAAGAGATTCGGGACGCAGCAAGTGCGTTATGGTGGAGAATCTTCTTTAAATGCTTCAAATTTGAATATCTCAATTTGATATTAACCTATAAGGTTGACCAAGAGACCAGTTTTTTGGGAACACTTTAAGTTTACTTTCGGATATTTTTGTACATTTTCAAAGTTATTTTGGTTAAACATGGCACCTTGTTTCTACTATATTGGTTGTACTGATAACCAAATTTGGTGCCTGCTTTCTTAAAAAAACACACATATTTGCTATTAAAAACATTTTTATGAGAATACATTACCATAACGCACTTGCTGCGTTTAGACTTGTGTTGTTTATTGTTTGCAAAAACTGAGTAGGTTGACTAAAACAAAACCATCCAAGAAATTAATAAGGAAAAATAATTGCCATGTTTATAATTTGACAGGTACATTCCCTTTGTAAATATTTTTTTTTTCTGAAAAACTTTTTTAACTTTAATGAAATTTGTAACACAATTTTTTTAAAGGCACTTGCAGTACTTACATATTATATCTAGGACCAAATTTTAATTTTGTAGCTCCATATAAAATATAAATTTTTTCAAATAATCGCTAACTGGGACCCTAAACCCGATTTCCAAGGTCCATTTAAATTTAAAGAATTAGTTTTAATAATATATCTTACTAATAGTGTACAATTCTTATGCAAATTCACTAGTATAACGCACTTGCTGCGTCCCGAAATTTTTTATTTATAGTATACATTCGCATGCTAAAATCAACGATGTTTGAAACTTTGTCCTGGTATTAGGAAATAAATGGTCCAAGGCTGACATTACACAATTATTAGTTGATTGTACAGCTCTATCTATTATATTTTGTGTAAACTAGAGCTGTGACAACATACTACCTGGGCCTGCACCGAGAGGGCATCCCTGCCGCATCTCTCACAACGTTGTCCAGGCTGATAACCTGCGACAACCTCCATTGTTTAGATTTTCATCTACGACTTATTTGAATTGCATATCAATACATATAACGCCATCTGTCTTTGTCCAACATTGTAGATATTGCTTTACAAAATCTGAAGGGATCTAGAGGATTATTTTATTATTAATTTCGAATAACTTTATTTTTCTTTGACCAAACGACCTGAAAATTGGTATACAACCACGTCTGTCTATGTTCTTTTACGTTATAAATATTCGTTTCAATCACTTAGACAATTTGTGAGACATTGCGTTTAAAAAAAGATTTTACTAAGAAAAATTTGCCGCTAAGATTTGATGAACGAACTCATCCAAGCCATTAGCAAAATAAGGGTAATTGCCAAATTTGGTCCAACTCAGTGAAGTATGAGAGGCCCTAATACGTGCTCATCTGAAGAAATTTTCCGAAAGTCTCAGCATCGATACGCCTTTCTAATGGTGAATTCTTAATGAAAAATCACTAAAAACGTGTAAATCATGAAATTTTGTAATCCGGGTATTACCTAACCTTTTGAAGTGTTATTCGTGCCACAATTCGCACCTCATATTTCCTCTAAGCGGTCAGTTAATCGCGAACTGCTCGCGTGTGCGTCCTCTGTGATTGTGTGAGTCGCGAGTAAATCACAGGCTACTTCCTCATGGACACTGCAGTAATTATAAGCACATGAACGGCGAACAGTAAATCACTCGCTCACAGTTCGGGGATGATCATATCTATTTCTCCAGACCTTCGCCTTCGCCGCCTCTATATGCTGCACACTTGCGGGTGTTTTTATAACACCGCACTTGCCTGAGACACCAATAATTTATACTTAATTATAAATGTAATGTCCAGATACACCAAGCCACTCCAGCAAAACATCGGCCGTTTAATAGAATCTATTTCGAAAAGAGAAAAAATCTCTTCTCAATTATACTTATCTGCAAATTGTTCGACTGTGTTCTCGTAGTTCGTACGCAACGTACTTAGAGGAATCTTGTGTGGGCGATGGAAGTAATTAAGTTTTGCATAGCGCTTGTAGAAATTTATATAGAATGTCTGCAATGTATAATTGTCTATTAAGAAATCAATATAAATGTTAAACATGTGTTTTTCTTGGTCTATATAAAATACAGCTAAATATAATTTGTTTTATATATAGTTTCAGAATGAGGCAGGTAAGAGTGAATGACATATTCGTCGTAAGTTGACGGTAAAAAAAATATGCACGCAGCAAGTGCTTTATGGTAGTCAATTTTCATATAAATGAACTACACTTATATATATATATATATATATATATATATATATATATATATATATATATATATATGCATTGAAAACGAAACAGACCGATTTGCGTCCAGAGAATTTTTTTTAAGAAGCTGAAACAAGTCAATTTTAATATTGAGGGTGACATGTTTCCACATAAAACTCAACTTTTTCACATCAACCCCTTAAGGGTGGTGATAAAAACCCTTACATTTAAAATAGGGAACATGGGTCGAGTGTTACATCATTTGAAAGCTCTTTCTTTTCTGAATTCAGCACACTAATTTTTTGGAAGTTTTATCAACTCGTTTAAAAATTATTCACAGTTGGAGTTGCAAAAACGTATTTCATTCATTGTGATAATAAATGCACTAATTAGTAAATTTTTCGATTAAAAAAAAAACTAAAAAACAAAACCAAACGTTCAAAAATGTTTATTCAGTTCAGTAAGTGTTGAAATTGTTGACCACCAGGTTCCATACACAAGTACAAATTTTGTTCAAGACGAGCTCTGACATTCTAGAGCATTTGTGGAGTTATTAGACGGCATTTTTCAACGATGCGTCGTCGTAATTCTTCCCGAGACTCCGGTTCTGTTGCGTAAATTCTACTCTTTAAATAGCCCCATAGAAAGAAGTGTAAAGGAGTTAAATCCGGTGATCTAGGGGGCCACTCAATAGCACCTTTACGCCCAATCCGTTGTCCTGGAAACTCTCTGTTCAAAAACTTCCTAACACGTTGTGAAAAATGCGGAGGACCACCATCTTGTTGAAGCTCTAATTGATCGATCATCATTTTCAACAATGTCAATTAGTAGAGGGTAAACGATATCTTCTAGTAACTCCAAATACGTTTCGCCACTGAAATTGCCATCAAGAAAAATTGGTCCGAATAAACGGTCTCCAAAAATGCCAGTACAGACATTCAATTTCTGTGGAGTTTGAGTGTGGACTTCGTGAAAATTTCTTGGATTATCATCTGCCCAATAACGACAATTATGACGATTATATAATTTGTACAGTTTAATAAAAACGTACACTCGTCTGAAAACAGATATTGAACAGAAAGTTCCCGTTATCAGCTATTCGTGCAGTCCTAACTTCACAAAACTCCAGCCGCCGATTAAAATCATCTTCATTCAGTTGTTGTACAAGATGAATTTTATACGGGTGTAATTTATGATGCTTTAATATTCGCTGAATAGTTCTTCTTTTGATGTTTGAAACAGTGGCCAATTTTCTCGTGCTCAAAGTTGTTTCTGCAGCAATTTGTCCTAAAACTTAAATCTCAGTAGTTTCATGTCTAACCGGAAATTCAAGTTCAGGATCCCGTTTTTTGTTGGATACTGAACCACTTTGTCGAGACTTTGCAACTAACTCCAAAATGTATTTTCTGTTAACATGTCTGTTGGATGTCGTTTATTAAACAAATTTGCGGTACGGTTGGCACAGTAATCGTTTTTGAAAAAAATAGTAATTATTTCAACTCTTTCTTCTACAGAATACACCATTGTGAAATTAATTTTCGGTAGTACTATCAAGTATCAAACCGACCGATAAACTGAAATAATACACCGCATTTCTCTCATTCCGATAAGAAAGGTTCTGATAGTCAATTATTTGTTTACAAACCAACAAAACATTGACTATCAGCACATTTCTTATCGGACTGAGTGAAATGCGTTTTTGCATCTTCAACTGTGAATAATTTTTAAACGCGTTACTAAAACTTCCAAAAAATTAGTGTGCTGAATTCAGAAAGGAAAGAGCTTTCAAATGATGTAACACTCGAGACATGTTCCCTATTTAAAATATAAGGGTTGTTATCACCACCCTTGAGGGGTTGATGTGACAAAGTTGACTTTTATGTCAAAACATGTCCCCCTCAATATTAAAATTGACGTGTTTCAACGTTTCTTAAAAAAGAATTTCTCTGGACGCAAATCGGTCTCTTTCGTTTTCAATGCGCCACCCTATATATATATATATATATATATATATATATATATATATATATATATATATATATATATATATATATATATATAACCCACAGAGACAGAGAGACATACGCACACAAAATTATTTACAAAAATCTGTTTAAAATTTTTCCATATAAAGATTTGCTAAAAAATAATACTTCGACAAAAACTGGTTATTATATTTTATTACCTGATCTAAGTGCCTTTATTATGCAGACACCTTAACTGAGTAGTTTGGGCCACTTAGCCTAAACAAATACGATAGAGAATTCTAAGAGAATGCCAATTTTTGACACCTGATGTAAATTTTAGAACAGGATTTGAAAGACAACTATATTACTGTATGGAAATTAGTGGAGGTCCTTTTCAGCATTTGTTAATGTTATAAACTACCAAACAATTTCTGGAAAGTTACCTTGCTAATTCTGTTAAAAGGTACACGGTTGTATAGTTGATGGTTATACCTCACTCATATTATACACAACCCCCCCCCCCCCCCCCCCGTGCCAATCAAACATCTTATGTCGTTGGTGTCAAAAGCAGAAGGAGGTTAAAGTTTTTGGGTATTGATCTTATACCAAAATTGGTCCCCTTAGGCATCCAAATTGATAAATTACTTTTTTTTAGTTATGTGCATTAAGCAAGGCTGAATGTACCCCCACAGTTGTTGTGGCTTAATGTGCCCCATGTGCATATCGACCGAAACACCATAGACAACTCCCGCCAACTAAATTTTAGGTTATAAACTTATAACGGCAATAAGTGATGTCTTGTCTTAATGTTGCTATACCCCTGTTGGAAAAGACAACTATAATACAGTCTAAACTACTAAAACTTCAGTTCGCCTAAATATTACCTGTGAAGATATATATTGGGAATTATTTTATTATAAACAAACTAACCACCACTTTTACCCAAAAACTTGCATAAACACAGAATAGCTTTTTCGCCTTAGGTCCGGTAGCCTTCTTGGGAATTGTTCCCAAGAATTTTTTCTTGTGGTTTATGCATTGAAGATAGTTGTGTGCATGCATAATGGAAAGAAAAACCCCCAGGACGAATCACCTATCCCCACCCCCGTCCCATACATGCCTACAGCTACCCTCAATGCATAAACCACAAGAAGAATTTCTTGAGAACAACGCCCCAAGAAAGTTACGGACCTGGGGCGAATAGAGGGTCTGTCCGGGGTAAAAAACATTTTAAGGAGGTGTAGCTGCAAAATGGGATAAAGGTAGCTTTTGTAGATCCGACTAATCTGTTTTTTAGCTTTTTTTTTAAACTTCCTTTTTATCTTCTTTCTCGCCAAGCATCCCTATTTACTCCTTGTACCGTAACATTCTTGAGAGTGGTTTACACAAATTTTTTCTTGTGGTTTATGGATCCCAGTGGGGATCTAAGAATGCTTCTGAAATTCTTTTCTGAAAACCATCCGTGACTTCATCTGTAAATTTACCTTATACTTTATTTTTACTTCTTTTGGAAAAGAAAAAAACTGAAAGTTTACCTCCACTCTCTTTCTCCACATTAATACACTACTAACAACTCCACAAGGTATCGAAACAGATATTTAGGTTAAGTTATTTATTAAGTTCCTGTACATTAGACACATACTTATCAACCTTTGTGATGATTTACAGATTTAATTGTTGAATATAAAAATAATCTTGGATAAATAACGTTCGTAATACTGTTGATTCACTGTGCAGTTATGTTTATAACAGAAAACTTTAAAAAAAACTATTGTCTTTAAAAAAATAGTTTCGATTAAACTGATATTTCATACAAAATAAACATTATAAAAACCTGGGTGCAGCAAGTTCGTCATGGTAGTGAATTTTCATAGAAACATTCTTTTATTAAATGCTCATAATTTTTTGTCTTGTAAAGTAATATGAAAATGTTGGTATGTAGTTCACTTTTTATAACGTTGATCTACATACCAAATTTGGTTACTATAGCTTTGTTATTTTCTGAGATAATTTTTTTTTCTAGAGAAAACCCAAAATTTTTCCGAAAACCTGGACCGATTTCGCTGGCTAACGAACTTATCCAATCCGCTCATAAGAGGAACGTAACTGCCAAATTTCATCAACATCAACATATAAAAATTGAAACTGACCCTAGATATGGGTTCTAGGGGTCCTATTTCGCACTCATTTAAAGAAAGTTTTTCAAAAGTCGGGATCTCCCCATTAGTGATTTTTTTCTGCGAAAATTTACTAATAAATCTGATCGTTTCAAAAAAAAATAATTAAGGAACACTTTAAAAGTTACACAAATTTTTATTAAATATTATTTAAAACATCAAAACGCTATCTGAAACTATCAGAAATATCAGCATCTGGAATACACATGACGTATTACCCCCGTCTCGCGTCTCTCCCCTCTCAGAGGTACCAGACAACTCATGTAATCTATAAACCTTGAACCAGCAGTACAGGGGTGTAGATGCTGCGGAGTCTGGGAATACCTTGATACTTGAAAATTCCAAACGTCTCTATGTGGAATATTGAACATGATCATCATCACTTGTTCATGCTGTTAAAGGGCTTGACTTGCTTCACTTGGTAATCCACAGTGTACAATACCAAATCTTAATTGTAAGAACAAAGTACGCACAACACAGTATGTGTATGCTGCATTTTTGAATTGTAGTGTTAGTGTTCTTATTGCACCTGATACTGATAAAATTCGTGAACAGAGTTCCTCGCTGTGCATATCCCATTTGAGCTTACAGTCAACCCAGTTGTTAAGCCTTTTAAAAGTATCGTCAGTATCATTTGCAATTGGCACAATATCAGGTATACCCATCAGAAAGTTGGCATAGAAGGTGGCCGTTCTTTTGTTTTCTGGCTTAAAGTTGTCTTCGGATTGATGTTCTGTATAGTAGGCTGTTTGCATAAATAGTGTACAGCGTAGGTCCCATAACTGGACCCTGTAGTACTCCAGCCATTACTTAAAAAACCCGAGATGAATAGTGTACAGCATAGGTCTCAGAACTGTTCTCTGTGGTACCCCAGCCATTACTTAAAAAACCCTAGACGAGTAGGTACTAGTACGGTTAGATATTACAAGCCTTTGTGTTCTGTCTGTAACAGAGCTTCTAAACCAGTCGGATGTACCCCCTCTGATACAATACATCGACTGTGAACTAACCAGGATCTAATGATTTACACACGAAAGGCTTTAGAAAAGTCCAGCAAAAGTACCAAAGGATCATCCTTATTTTCAATGTGCTTACAAGTTCAACAGTAGCAGTGTCAGTGTTTTGCGCTTGCCGGAAACCATGTTGGTAAGTCAAAAGAAGATTATTATCAGCAAGGTAAGTTAAGAGCATGTTGTTGATTATCTTTTCTAATGCTTTTGAAAAGTGGGTGTTCAGCTGATTTGTCTGCAGCTTGAATAATTTCTGTTATCAGCTTTTGATATGTTAATTTTATAAATGCATCTTTTATTTTTGATGGAATAACATATCTGGTCAATAACATGTTGTAATAATATGATACTGGTAAGGAAATAAGAAACTTGCAGCGCTTAAGCAGTATACAGAACAACTCGTCTGGCCCTGCAGAACTATATGATTTAAGGACATCTATTGCTTTTGAAACATCCTTTGTGTAACAGGTAAGAATTTGCAGTGGTGACTTGCGATAATCTCTTTAATAAATGCTATATTTACCGCGGCAGGAAATTACATTTTAGCAGCATGTTAGGAAAAACTGACAAACTGGCCTGGAAGGTCTACATTTATGGTATAGCATTGAGCTTTACCACCTGATAATCTCCAATCTGTCTTCATACGTGACCTTTTTTATTCACACGTTCTAGTACAACCATTATAATCTAATTTAAACTCAACTGCTAGTTGCATCGTATATTATGCAATACGCCAACAGGAAGTAGGTATTAATTTTCAATAAAATGCTTATATTAAACAGACGATAGCGAACCGTTAAATGCACATAGTTTTCAATAGTCGCACCACGAAGAAAGGAAGAAAACCGCTAAACAATGGTGGATAACAAGCTGGGCCGATTTGCAAACAATGAACCGACCGAGAAGTCCGCGAATAAATCTATCTGCAGGAACATATCTGACTCATGAACGGACGATGTGTCTAGTATAATTACGTGGAAACATGTATATACCTCTTACAAGAAAAGCTGTTACACAGGAATATCGTGGAATAAGTCCCTAATTAAAATTGCTGATTTAATTAGCAACTTATGCACAGAAGATTTCTCAGAAAATTTCAAAAGATTACAAGAGATTAATTTTAAGAGAATTAAACGTCCAACTATACCGTCTTGGTGTTTCAGCATATTTATAAAACGATAACAATAAAGTAATACGGAGGATCCACATAATATTTCACACAAACAAGCAGCGACATTTTCGTAGAAAAAAAAAATGCTAATGAGGAGATCGCGCCTTTTGATATATATTTTTTTAATGAGCGCGAATGACTCCCGCCCTTGAAACCTAGCGAAATTTTCAAAGAGAAAAATTGGTAATGAGGAGATAGCGACTTTTGATTTTAAAAAAATTGTTTTACAAATGAGCACGAATGACCCCCTCCCCCTGAAACCTATATATAATAATGAGCGAATGTAATTTTTTAAAGTAATTCCTTTTGTAAATGGCTTGGACGAGTTTGATAGTAAGAAAAATCGGACTAGTTTATTCAGGAAACTTTTGGGTGTCGTTTCGGAAATTTATTGTATCTCCAAAAGTAACAAAGGTGCGGCAAACAAACTTGGTATACGGGTTCTTTTATAAAGGGTATACCATACACCAAAATTCAGATCTATAATTTGGAAGAAAAAAGATATACAAGCATGTAGGAGGGTGGGGCCCTTTAGCCTTTCTTTGCACTGTTTTCACTGTTCAGTGCAAGGCTTAGCTACTGGACTCCTTGAGACCACCTCCTGGCAGCACCCCTGCGACCACTGTCTGCAACGAGCAGACCTAGGACTAAAGGTTCACTAAGATCTCCACCAAAATACCCGAAGGCGCAGCGTGGAGGAGAGGTCATTGTTCTGCTGTGGCCATAGATGACAGGCAGCTTTTGTCAGAGTTCTTGGATACAACAGTGCTGCGAACTCTATGAAAACCTCTCTGGTATAGACCGTGCTCAGAAACACAGTGGCTGTGAAGGAAGTGGTTGCTGGGTGTGGATGCTTACCTTAACTGGACGGCCTAGTGGAAGATAAGCACAGATAAAATCTTCCTAAATCAACTGAAATAGCAGAGGCCTAGGGTTGCGCAGCCGCTTCTCCCAAACTCCTGAGCACCTGTCACACTCCGGCATTCATTTGCTTTTCTGCGATATGCGGGGCTCTAATGCGTGTGAAACTTATATCCCTAGCTTCCCGTGGGAAACCAACTAGAAAGAACAAAATTGAAAAATGTGCTCAACGCCAGTCCGAAGCCCCGACGCAAAATAGCCGCAATATGCATCTGCAAAAGAGGCTCTTGCGACGAGACGAGCACATTCAAAACAAAAACAAAAAAGGAATCTAAGGAGTCTAAAGGGATTAACCCTTAAAGAGCAGCACGCGCTGGGCGGCAGAAGCCAATACAAGATCGAGCTACCGTTTCTTCGACTAGTCAATAAAAAAGCCTATAAACAGAAATGCTTAAAATGGCGACTAATGGGGTTAATATTCGAAAGCACCACAAAGTAATACAAATCTCAACAATTGCACCTTTGTAAAGTACAGTCAAATAAATCTTCAATGTTCATAAGTAGCCACGAGTGTGCTTAAAAGATCGCTTTTTGGTCAAAACCTACACATAGTGCTGCTACAAGAGCCCTGGAACTATAGAGGACAAATTAAAGGCCTTAAATATAAAATCTCGTAGGTAGATTTACTGCAACACACATGACAGACCAAAAGCAGCTTTACTACTTACTAGTAATATACATGTAACTCCTAATCCTGCCTTCATCAGTCAAGACCGGGTAGCTTCATTGGTAGAAGTGCCAACAGGGAATGGCAAAAGGCGTATTGTAATAGCCTCAGTCTAACTATGAAAATCAGCCACCAACCTAGGAAGTTCAACGCCCCATCTCATGGTGAACGGAAAGAAATAAGCACGTTATCATTGGATGTGACGTCAATGTTCACCGCCACTTAGTTTGGGGGAACACACACTAATAGAAGAGGTGAGCACCTACTGCCAATAACACAGACATTCTCAACAAAATTAGTAAGCCAACCTTTTATAAACGCGATGGGAAAAGAGCTACTAGACGTAAACCTTACTGACCCATTTATAACACATACAATAATAAACTGGTTTACATTAGATGAACCCTCTATGTCCGACCATCAAGGTCCGACATAAAAGCAGCAACTAGGTGTGTGGGGGAGCACATGGTGTCCAGGCAAACCGCACCTTCAGTCGAGAGTCCAAGGGCTGGGCAGTAATCTGGACACTGCATAGCAGCTTGAAAAAGCCCCAAGTCACCTAAACCAAATTTTAATTACAAGAGCAGTTATCTCATTAAGCGAAGGGCAACCCAAAGGGATGATGTCAAGCAACGAAACTGGTTACAGAAAAAACACCAGCAACACTTGTGAAGTCAAAGAAGTAGTCTTTGCAGATGTATTTAGTATGAAACGGTTTCACCAAGTAATGGCAATAGCATTTTATAAATTTACCAGATGACTTTTGATCACGGAACTCCTTAGATTTAAGATCAATTGCAGCTTTATTTTTGGGTCACATAAATGTAGTGAAGTTTCATTTTGAGTAAGGACGATATCCCAGTACAGATTATTTCAGTGTGAATCGACGTGAACAATTTGATGAGCCGGGTTGTATGATACATTTCGTGCCTGATACTTGTCTAAGTCCAATTTACCAATCTGGAAGCATCATGTCATATGCTACATCGATATTTTGAGCGAGCTATACAGGTCTACCAACAGCTCATCATCTTCAATAGAAAATCTACTTCTTCTGAAGCACAAACATCTCTTAAACTTTCAAATCACAGGTAATTAATGACAATGCTAATCCAATTTTTATATTTTCACGATTTTGGTTGTTTTTTTTTCCTCAAATTTTATTGAGCAACTGTGACCAAGTTTTTGAAATAAAATTACACACTGGCCTTTCTAATAAGTTACTTTTCGTTGCAAAATTTTTGTTTGTCCAAGAAAACAATAATTACTAACCAGATATCACAAAAATCGAAATGTTTCCAAGTTAATACAGCTGTTTTGTAAGAGGCCCCACTCACTCTAATGTTGTTTTATATACGCATAAATAACATTTTCGATGAACTCGCAGAAAAAGAAGTTGCTTCTTGCTATGGTTTCCACTTGACTGCAAGTACAGAACCAGTTTTGGTGCTAGGATTTGCCGATGACATTGTTTTGGTTGGTAAGGACACATGCTCCGTTCAAAATTTATTACAGACTGCTGAAAATAAACGTAAAGAAATAGAACTGACCATGAACCCATCTAAATCATCAGGTATTGTAATCGAAAAGGGCAAATTGAGACTATAAATAATATATTTGAATTCAAATGAAACGATAACTTCTGTAACTGTTACGGCAATTTTCTGGAAAAATTGAAACTTTAACAAAATGAAATTGAAGAAAACTTGTTGCCTTTGATCAGTATTTGTCACCAAGTTGAATTTACCCCCTTCAAACAGCCCCTTTTGAAAAACTGAAGAAAAACTTTCTTGATGACGTTGACAAAATTACAAGAAGCTCAGTTGAAGGAATTCTCCAAATTCCAAATGATACACCAAATGGATTCTTATATTGATGAAACTCACTAAAAGGTCTTCAAATTTTTAATACATTTTGGAAAGCTTTTTTACAATAATTAGGTAAATTAAAATCTATACTAAATTCAGAAAGCTTTCAGTTAATGAACCAATCAGAATTATATCAAAACAGAAGAAGGTTGTCTTAAAAAAATCAGATAGCAATAACGATTTAAATATAAATTTGGACTCCGTGAATAGCAAGTCAGTTAGACTCACTCTCAGGAAAAGAATGTATGAACAATGGCGCTCCCAGAAACAACAGGCTAAGGGGTAGTTACTTACCAGCAGATTAAACTACGAAATAATTGGTTATACATGCATTAAGGATTAACAACAGCCGAATGGCGTGAATGTTTGAAAATGACATTAATGTGGCTTCTGTCTGTAGTATTCCTGGCCGCAGTATCGTCCCATACCGTTGTAGACACTGTAACGAGTATGAAACTCTTGCACATGTGCTCAAGTATTGCACCCACGGAGAACTACTTCGAAACACGCGTCATCATGAATTTAGGGGACTACTTGCTTGTACCATCAGAAAGAAAGGCTTCCAAGTAGAAGAAGAAGTTTGTGGCCTCTCAGAAACTGGAAGCATCTGAAGGGTTAACATCATAGCAATCGAGAAAAACGATGAAACCGGTTATATTAATGGTTATATTATAGATCCAACCATACTTTTGTAGAGAGATATGGGGCAGCCTGACCAATTTCAAGCACAAAAGAGTACCGTTTACGAACCTATAATAATTTATTATAAATTTAAATTAACGGTTCAAAATTTATCAGTAATAGGTCTCCTGTTTGGTGCGAGGGAAACATTTATAAAAAAATACATGAATTTTAGGAAAAAAATTACCTAAGTCACTAGATTATGAAATTGTTTCAAAAATTTTTAAATTGTCAGTCTACATTCTTAGAAATCATTTATATAGTAACTCTATCATATAAGTTGATATGTTTATTTCTTAAATATATTTAGATTCAGTTATTAAAACACTTTGTATTCGAATTGTTGTACCTTGTATGTTATATTTACCTATCTCATTCACCTGTCTTACAGCAAGTCATAATGGATGGCCCGGTATGTTCACAATAAAGAACTTTATACATACATATATATATATATATATATATATATATATATATATATATATATATATATATATATATATATATATATATATATATATGAGACAGTGTGTCTCCGAATGGACGCATGAATAGGTAAAAATTAATTTTTTGATTTGAAACTTTTCTGTTTCTGGGAATAAGCCCTGCTTGAATAGAAAATAATTTGTGTCATAATTTTAATTTCCACAAATCAAGTGTGTCTTGGAAATTTACAAAAAACTATTGTTTTACACTAGTAAAGTGCCTTTTCTCTAGCATATAAGAAAAACTGCTATTAAGAAAAGATGATCGCAAAGAAAAACTGAGTACGAATGCATAATTTTCCACGTACTCTTCTTATTGAAGATATTAAAAATTTTCGTTAATAAAAGCTGTTCAAAATAATAAATTGAACACGATCGTTTTCCTTTCATCCCTCTATTAGACATTTAGATAACTAAAGACATAATAACATTAAAATTAAAAATTACAAACACCAAAAAGTAAATTTATTTCAGTACTAACATAACAATACTAACATCAACTGAAATATTCATTTATTCAATAAGTCTGCCGCCTTTATTGGCACATTCTTTAATTTTTCCCCGAAATGCTGCTCTAATTTTCTCAGGGGAAATATAATTTATCCCATCTCTAATACGATTTTTCGAAATTTCTACGACATTTGGAAGCCTATTTGAAAATACTATTTGTTTTATCCGGCCACAAAAATAAAAATCCACGATTGTTAGGTCCGCAGATCTCGGCGGCCACACAATGTAACCAGCATTGGCTATAAATTTTTCTTGAAAATTCTCATGCAGCCATTCACATCCCCAAAATGTAGAGTGGGCAAGGCAACCGTCCTGTTGAAAATATGAAGAAAATCTTGGTTTGTTTGGTAGTTTGTCCACAAACTAATTCAAAATATTTAAATAAGAATGTTGATATAGATTTCCATCGATAAAATATGGCCTAATGATAGGAAAGAGCACACCAAACATGAACGTTTTTAAAATACTGTCGCCGAGAATTTATTAAATAATTTGGATTATTTTTAGGCCAATACTGACAGTTCTGTGATGAAGGTACGTCGCTGTTGTAGAAGTGGATTTATCTGAGAAAATAATATTTTTACAGAAATTTCGTTCCTCTGGAAATTTCTCCATTAAAGTTAGGCAAAATTCCAACCTTCGAGATAATTTCGATCCTCTGGAAATGTTTCACCTAAAGTTAGGCAAAATTCCAACCTTCGAGATTCATCCCCTTCTTCTAGCATGTGACGAAATCTAAGGTTATATGGCTTTACCTTCTCTGCTTAATAAATGCGTTGCAAATGTGATTTGCTAATGCGAGTCACTTCGTACAACTTCCCTAGTGACAGCCTGGGCTTTTCGGGTAAGGAGTCCATTGCTACCACAGTACCTACATCATCTCCATCAAACTTATTCTTCTTTTTTGGTATGTTAAGTACAGTACCGTTAGTGACAAATTTTTTATCCAGTCTGGACACTGTAGATTGGACCACACAACTGTGTTCGGAAACTTGATATGAAATAGACGCTGGAATACACAATTCACCAATTCCATAACACTGAAATAGGTAGATCCGTTCTGGTATAGTAAGAATAACGTTTTTTATATTTCACAGTTACGTTCGGATCAGTATTAGAGCACAATAGTTACGACAATAGTTACAATTAACTATTTTTGGCAACTGTCAAAATATTATTTTATTAGTTTTCTTCCATATCATACCATTTGTTTTCAGAATTTCAAAATATCAAAGTAGGCTTAAGATTATAGAATTTTGTATTTCCACTCCGTTTTTCTTTCTGGTCATCTTTTCATATCTCCTAGAGAAAAGGCACGTTACTTGTGTAAAAACTAGTTTTTTGTAAATTTACAAGATATACTTGATTTTTGGACATTATTATTACAAAATTATAGCACAAATTATTCTCTATTCAAGCAGGGCTTATTCCCAGAAAATGAAGTTTCAAGTCAAAAAATTACAATCTTTTTTACCTATTCATGCGTCGATCCGGGGACAGACTATATATATATATATATATATATATATATATATATATATATATATATATATATATATATATATATATATATATATATATATATGATTTGTTTGCTGTACTTTCAGTGATTTGTTCATCTTCAGCACGATACTTCAATTGGTCGGTTGACTGTTCTCTGATTGGTTGTGTTCTCGGACTGTGTCGTGTGTATCGGTCTCCAGTCTTGATCACTGTGGTTTGATAATTTGTCTATTTGTATGGCTTATATTAAGTTTTGTTTAAATGTTTGTACTTGGATTTGTTATGGCATTAGCTCTTTCTTAACTGTTTGTTGGTTGAATTAAGTATTCATCCCAGATTTCCATTTTTTGTGGTCTTCAATAAGCTTCATTAGTTGTAATTGGTTGATATCTGGTTTTTGGTATTTTCTGTTGTGAATGCGTGTAGTTACGTTTGATTTGTAGCTGGGTATGTGGATTTTATCTAATGCTGTTATATGTTCATTCAATATTTTCTCTATTGACTTTTTGTCATTCCTATATATATTTTTTCTGCATGTGTTACATTCTATTTGATATATTCCGTTTAATTCACGTGGGTTGTGTTCTTGTTTTTTATTTATTTTGTTTATTATTTTGTTATTGGTTTTGTAGCTCATATTGTTTGAGTGTTTGTGTTATTTTTTTGATGTGGTGGTTATTAGTGAATGTTGTGTATTTTGTGTTTGTTTCCGGTGTTTTGTTTTCCGTTTTGTTGATTTGCTTTTCTTTGATTTGTTTTACTAGCTTTTCAATTGTTTTCTTGTTGTATGTATTCATTTCTTTGTGCTTTTTGTATTATGATGTTGTACCCTTTTTCTCGTTCGTCATTATGTAGTGGTTCATTTAGCATTCCATTTATTAAGTATGTGTATGCGGCCATTTTGTGTGTGTGTGTGTGTGTGTGTGTGTGTGTGTGTGTGTGTGTGTGTGTGTGTGTGTGTGTGTGTGTGTGTGTGTGTGTGTGTGTGTGTGTGTGTGTGTGTGTGTGTGTGTGTGTGGGTGTATTGAGTATTTAGGTATAGTGATGTCGGTTTGTGTAGGTTTTCTGTATATTTTGTATTCAATCTGGTTTTCTTTTCTGATTAGTGTTAAATCTAGGAAGATTATGGTGTTGTTTGATTCTTTTTCTAATGTAAATTTTATGTTGTTGTTGATTTGGTTTATTTTTTCGAGGATATTGTCTATGTTGGTTTTTTGAATGTCGTATATTATTAACATAGCATCGACGTATCTTAGCCATATAATGTTTGGGTCTGTTTCTTTTATGATGGTGTTGATTTTATCTTCTAACTGTTGTATGTATATTTCAGCCATGATGCTTGATAGTGGAGATCCCATTGGTAGTCCGTCTTCTTGGATGTAGTATTATGCGTTGAATTCAAAATAATTTTGTTTCAATATGATGTTTAATATTCCGTTGATTTGTTCATTTTTGTTTTTATTTTGCATTTTATTTTCTATTATATTTGTGGTTTCGTTAATTGGTATATTTGTTATGTCGAATGAGGCGAGTCTTGTGTTTTTATTTATGTTTATGTTTTCTAATTTATGCACAAGTTCTAAGGAGTTTTTTATGTTAAATTTGTTATTTTAGTTTTATTTCCTGTTTTAGTACTTGGTCTATATCTTTTGCTATTTTGTATGACGGTACATCTTTGAAGTTGATGAGTGGTCTTATTAGGTATCTCGTTTTGTGTATTTTTATTATTACTGTCATTGATAGTACTTTATATATATATATATATATATATATATATATATATATATATATATATATATATATATATATATATATATATATATATATATATATATATATATATATATATATGTCAAAGGCAACCCTCCAATTCTGTACTTCGTTTTACTTTGTAAAAACTGTGTAAAACAACAACGTCTTTACAATAATTACATTACGGAAAATTGAAGAGAGAACTGATACCTTTGTACAAAGTTTTCTTCAATATCTCGTTATCGCTGATGCTGTTTCGTGGATGGTTCACATAAAATTGGTTGACACAGAATGTACGAATAATAAAGTGTTCTCGGCGGGAGGTCGCACGAACGAAGGAACTCAAGACCGTCTTCTCTGCCGAGCCCAATCGCAAGTGTCAGCTCCTGACGCGGTCCATAGCTGTAACCTCACACTCTCCGAGACGCATCAGGTAACGAGCCGTGGATAAGTTCCTAATCAATCTGCAATACGGCTGATTGACAGCCGCGTAATTCGACGTGTGTAAGTGTTAAGCCGCTATACGCGCCGCTCCATCGCCATCAACGAAAAATATTTAAATTCGGCCAAATAAGATCTTATCTCCCGTCGTATATTACTCTTCTCCAGACTGAATTTCAGTCTACGAAATGTAACGGTTTTTAATCCACTTTTTTATGTAGTATATAAGCGTAATAAGTGTAAAAAGTGTTATAAAAGTAACCGTTCCGGTATGTCACGTATACAAATCTCCAAACTTCAAAACCGATTAAATCATTAGTCTTTTAGTG
Organism: Tillus elongatus; assembly: GCA_964006375.1. Taxonomy (NCBI): domain Eukaryota; kingdom Metazoa; phylum Arthropoda; class Insecta; order Coleoptera; family Cleridae; genus Tillus; species Tillus elongatus. The sequence continues at coordinate 129,538,656 of OZ023262.1, forward strand.
AATTTTTTTAAAAAAAATTCACTAATGAGGAGATCCCGACTTTCGAATTTTGAAAAAATTTCTTCAAATGAGCGCTATTTAGGACCCCCGGAACCCAAATCCGAGGTCAGTTTCAGACTTTATATGTTTATATATATATATATATATATATATATATATATATATATATATATATATATATATATATATATATATATATATATATTTATGTGTCACACCTATAACTTAAAAAATAATGAACCGATTTTGATAAAATTTGGCACATACCTTCCTTTCGCGAGTCGCTTGGATAAGTTCGTTAGCCAGGAAAATCGGCCGAGGTTTTCCCGGAAAATTTTGTATTTTCTTTCGAAAAAAATCGAAAAAAATTTATATCTCCAAAATTGACAAAGTGAGGGCAACCAAATTTCACACGCGGCAAGTTACCTACCAAAATTTAGCTCCGTAGGTTAAAGGACAAAAAAGTTACAGGCATTCAAAAAAAAAAAAAAATTTGGGTTCTCCTCAAAACGTCAAAATCGCGATTTTAAACGTCAAAATTGGTGAGTACCTTCCTTTTGCAAGTAGCTTGGATATGTTCGTTAGCCAGGAAAATCTGACGAGGTTTTCCCGGAAAATTTTGTGTTTTCTTTCGAAAAAAATTTATATCTCCAAAATTAACAAAGTAAGGGCAACCAAATTTTATACGCGCGTTTATATCATTATAGGCAAGTTACCTACCAACATTTAGCTCTGTAGGTCAAAAGACAAAAAAGTTATAGGCATTTAAACAAAAATAAATTGGGGTTTTTCACAAAACGTCAAAGTTGCGATTTAAACGTCAAAATTGGCAACATTTAGGAAAAGAACTTGAATCTAATACGGGCTATGGAAACAAAATGTCTCAAGAAGAATGTTGTACAAACCCTGAAGTCTTAGTTTCAACCGTCATTGTCCTTCATTTTAATAAAATGTTTCCAGAAAATTCATTTCAAATAGACCCTTTCTCTGATGCGTGGCAGTAGCTTTAGCTACAGAGTTTATCGTTAATAGTATATAATTATTGTAGAATTTTCGTAAAAAAAAAATCAATAAAGTTCAATATATCTGTTATTATACCAGATAAGAAAAAAAATTGTATATATTAATTATAGGGTGTCTTGAGCTACATCTTAAAAAATTTTTTCTACAATTACAGGGTGGCCCATAAGTCGTTGTTGATACAAATTTTCTTTTTTTTAATCAAACACGCCTTATGTTATTGCATTTTTGCATTTTCCATCGAAATATAATGCATGTTTGTAAGAACAAAAATTCTGGACGCAGTAAGTGCGTTATGGTAGCGAATTTTGATCAAATGCTTAATATTTGAATAGCTCA